>PUFA01000060.1:1200000-1662500 GCA_003508835.1 Eonycteris spelaea
TTTCTTCCTGGAATGTCCTCCCCTCTTTTCTGCCTGATGGACTCAGAGTGGGTCTTTAAAAACCTTCTCTCGGAAGGCTTCTCTGACTCCCCCCCACCCCTCCCCACACCCACAGAGTTCATTAATCACTCCCTCCGCACCACCTCTGCACCTGACATTCTTCCGCTGTTACTCTCCCTGCCCGGGCTGGTCGCCCGCCCCGCTGGGAGCTGGATCCAGGAAGGGGCTGTGTCTTATTTCATTCTTTTTGCTCAGTGCCTAGCAGTTAGTAGACCCCCAGTTTCTTAAATGGTCTTTATTGACTTGTCTCTTCTATATTTTCCTGCACCTCCACATTCTTTTGAATTTCTAAGAAGCATCATATAGAAATTGTGTGTGTGTGTGTGTGTGTACATATATATACACACACATACACAAATCATTAAAGTTCGTAAAAGGGGCTACAGGAACAGATAAGCGTTCACCCAATATACAAAATATCTTCCTGATAAATGCTGTTGACGGGGTAGCAAAGGGACTGTTCTGTCTTCTATAGATTAGCAGCTAAACAGTGCTGCTAATTGTACTACTGTTATTTCACCGTAATTGTTCATTTTTATCCACACAGAGGAGTGGCTTGTCACTGATGCTTCACATAGCCGTCTTTGAAACAAGCATCTTCATACCCCGAAGTGCCCTGAGAGCAAGTACTCCCTTCGTCAGGAGGAAGCACGTCAAAGGTAGGAGAAAAAATCGAAAGTGGAAGAATGTGATGACGGAGAGCTAAAGGCAACGGAGCCGGCGAATCCGCCCCAACAGAGGTGCCCTGGGGGGTGGGGGGTCATCTCTGCCCAAGTAAAAGACTTTCAGCAGACTGAGTGTCACAGCATCACCTGGCAGTGCCCATCGGGACAGACACATGGAGGTGACCGTTGGTGGTAGTTGGTGGTAACACTGAGAAAACGCGGATAAAAATCAGCATCAACAGCGTCATTCCGCAATAATGTGACCCTGGGTACAGAGACTCAGACAGGTGTGGACGCACCCACGTTGTCGTACCTTCCAAACTGTAGTTTCACAATGTCACATAGGAAGCAAAACAGTCCTCTGAGAGTCTGATGGCAGCCCCCCCAGGACGAGCTCAGTTATCTTTCACTTGGTATTTGCACTACAGATTGAACAGCATGTAATTCAACTCCCTTTTTAGACGCCTCTGTAATTTGATTATCTGAGTTCATGGACCGCCTTCTGGGTGGACTGTTCCCTTATATTTTCATACTTATTTTAAACGTTAGTATAAAAATATCAGTTTTTAGGTTTCTTTCTACAAACTCAATGTCTTCCAATTGTTTTTTCTATGTTAAATGTTACATTACTCACATTCTGATGATTTTTCTCCCTTCCCTACGTGCATAGTTACTTTTCACTCATTCGTGCATTTAAAAACATTCAGTCCTGCTAATACCAGGACTGAGTATTCTAAGCTACTCAGAAAAAGCAGTAGCCAAAACAGACAAAACCCCCACCCACATGACGTTTACGTTTTCATAGGCACTTTCTGTGTTTAGACAGTTCAAAACCAGAGGCTCCCGTAATACAAATAACCGTTTATGTTAAGAATTGCTATTTTCTCCTTTAACAAACAGAGGCACTCAGGTTTATTTTTATTTTTATTTTTTTAAGGAATGAATTGCGGTAGCTAGATCTTTTCTCCAATCTAAAGGTAATTATTGCTTCTTTCTTAATATTTTGGCCGTTCTCCGGTAAGCTTTTGTATAAACGGCTTCAACTGGTTCCACAAGTAGCTCGGGTGCTTTGAAACCACACTAAAGATGCCTTTCTGGCCTGGCGACTTGCGTTGGATCTACGTTTTGTAATATTATCTCAGCGTCTGACACTGACACCGGTCTACATCTACAGTTCATCACTGCTTTATCGTCGGTCACTGGTACTTTTTTTTCCCCTGTTTCCACATAAACTGTCAATATTTTAGTAGTTCTGCAAGAATCATAATCATCAGAACCTGTGTCTATGGCCGTTTTAGCAGTACTTTTTTTTTTTTTCCAGATAAAGAAACAGTTTGAGAGTCCCTGACCATCCTATAAAACCAACCCCCCTATTGCTCATCTCGGTGGTACGTCCACGTTTCTCTGCAGCTCGTTCGAACAGGGAGCATTCTTTCAGCACCGTCTGCCCGGCCTAGTGCAGTGTCTGGAACATGGGAGTCATTCAATCAACATCGATTGGAGAAATGAGTCAGAGAGATCTAATAACTTCTCTGGATTCAAACCTAGGTTTTCAGATCCCGGGTCTCTTCGGACGACCTGAGTACAGCGCCACGCATAAGCGGAGGGCCCTGTTTCAGGGTCCCTTAACCTTTCCCTCTCCACGGTCACCCCTTGGGCGCTTGCCACCCATTGCTTCATAGCTCGATGGACAAGGGTCCGGATTAGTTTTTTCCACTAGTTGCCTTATCTTCTTTTCCTAGTTGTAAAACAAGCATCCAAATTCCTGAAGTTATAAATGCCTCTCTTTAAAAGCGTTAAAGTCACGGAGTATACATCTCAGGAGACGACCATGGCTAGCATCCAGGTTTACTTATATGTGAAAAAATGTGCTTCCTTTGTAACATTGTTAACCATTCTTTCGCCATCTACTTGTCTCCTATCGAACCTTAATTCTAACTTAATTCTAACACTGAGCCACACATCAGCTGCACACTATTGAACACCTACTATGTGCTTTGTACAATCCTAAGAGAAGTTGTGTACAAGTGTTGACTCTAGCATGTTACCACTAATTTTTATATAAGTTTAGCAAGATTTATATAACAAGAATAGAGTTGAACTGTCACTCCAAAAAGAAACTCTCCCTCTGGCATTGCCTCCGGAGCCTATGGCACGAGCTTTTCCGTATTCTCGGGGCGGTAAGTCTTTGTCTTTTGAGGGTTTATTTTTAGTGCAGAGTCATTCAGAGTCAACTCTGATGAGTAGCATGCATAATTAAATTGGTTCATCTCATATTTGATCAAATATTAGAAGTGTAATCATTTCAACAACATTTTCTTATATTCGTCACGTGAGGATCGTGCTTTAAAGAAACGTTTATAACACTGTAAGATGACAGCCATTTTGGGATAAGCCTAAAACCTTGAAAACTGACTATTTTAAGAGATGTGCTCATTGTTTCATAATCACGTTGACACGTGCTCCCATGGCTCGTGCAGTTAAGGAACATGCAATCGTTATAGAGTTACACGAGACGTCACGAGCACAAAAGTGCGACGGTGACATGGAGGTGACTGTTAGGGACAGAAAAGTATGTAAATAACTGCTGTGAACTTACCTGCTAGAAATGTGAAGTCAAAGCAGGTCTGACCCTGGACGCAGGGCCAGGCCAAACGGTGTCATGGGGCTGGTTCGATGTTTTTATATGGATGAAATGAGATTAGAATTAAAACCAAGAGCGACCTAGAGTTAGGAAAGAAATCGTGACAAGGTGTCACTTACAGCCTGGAGAGTGTGTGTGCGTGCGTGAGGGGGCGGGGAAGGTGGGGAGCCCACCTCTGTGCAGAAATGGGGAGAAACAGCCTGGATGCTGGTTGGGAGAGAGCCTGTAGACTAGTTCTGTTGTTAAAGGACTTAGGTCTTTTCTTCAGTGGGAGGTAAACTGCTTAAGTTAGAAATGACTGAGGGTCCCTGATCGGCGCACACTTAGGAAGAGACGGGCCACCACGCAGCAGAGGCATGGCGCCTGAAATCCCACCTGGATTTGCAGAGCAGTGTGTGGAAGTTTGAGCAGATGCCTGAGCAAGCACCTGGCGGACAGGGCGGGCCGACACTCAGAGAACTGGGCACTCCCGGGCTCTGCCAGTTGGACGAAAAATAAATAAACTGCCCCAAATGGGAATAACAGTATCTTTCCTGTAGGCAGGACTGGCTTCGTGGGCACGAAAGCTGTGAAGTCACCCCGTGCGCTACACTCATAGGTAACGTGCTTGGATTATGCTCTGCTTTGGCTGTTTTGAAGAATTTTTAAACAAGGGGCCCTGACATGGGCCAAGAATTTACGTAGCCAGTCCATAAAATTCATAATGTAGCTCTAAACACCACAGTTACCTTCAGTAATGTTATTTAATTGTCATTGCTTCTTATTCTTATTCTTTTATTCTTATTGTTACTGTTACTATTATTAGCTATGCTCCAGAAGTACTGAGTTAGGAGGCAACTGACATGCACGCTTCACTAACCTCCTCGCCACCTGTCCAAGGAGATTAAGTAGCTATGAAAGACAAGGTGTGTCATTAATGACCTCCTATCACCCACCTAGGGGAGCAAATGTGAGCCATTTCTAAAAAGTAACCACAGCAGCTGCAGCACACAAAGAACCAAACAGTGAGAGCTCAGGTACCAAGCCTTGCATTAGAATCACAAAGAAACAGAAGCCGCGCGTGTCATAAGACACCTACTGAGCGCCCTCCAGTTCCCCTTGTCATTTCGCTTCATCTCCACAGCAACCTTACGGGAGTTGCCCGAAGTCACACGCAGTTATGAAATATGTCCGACTCCATCATATACCCCGATGGCAGCAGAGGGAATTGTCCCTAGAGTTAAGCTCACAGTTGAGTCAAATCAAGACCCCTCACTCAGCACGTCTCACCACTGCACGATCAGGATTGAACACACGTGCGCACACGCATGCACGCGCACGCACACACCGCAAAGCCGAAAGCACTATAAAGAAATTAACTGCATAGGAATAAGGTATAAAACACACCTCTTAGGACCTTCTGGAGGAGAACAGAGCTTTAAGCTGCATTTTAAAAGTCGAAAAGGACCAATAAAAGCCAAAAGGGCTGAACCAGCCATTCTCTGAAGACAGTGGAATGGGGCAAAAGAACAGAAGCAAGATGGAGCTCGCTGTGGACAGGAGAAGACAAGTAGCTTCCTTGGACTGCAAGCAAGTTTTTAAAAGTCCACAGGAATCATTCACACGCCAATACATGTAAGGGCTCCACTGTGTGCGCTTGTAGGTAAAAGCCATCTTTCATCTTTCCTTGAATAGAACCACGAGCTTCTCCTGATATCTCTAAAACCATGCTGGGAACTATCGTTTGCTCTTTTCGACTCCTTCACAGTTTTCTCCCAGTGGGACCGTTCCGTTCTCCTTGACTCTGGGCTGCTCTGAACTCGAGCACTCACTCACTCCCTTGGGTTATTGACCCCCAAAAAAGAAACATCACAAAACTTTCTATTTCCCTGAGTGCAGAATACAATTTTAATTTAGAGTTGAAATGTGTTATTGCTGTTTGCTGACATTCTTTCCCAAAATAAGACCACAACTATTTGTCCTGCAAGAATATTTTGCAGTTTGACATGTGGAAACTCATTCTGGTAAGATGCTTGAATGCATTACCGAAGAAATATGTTTGCTTTGCTTTGCTTTCCTGCCTGTTATTTTTCCAGACCACTTATTTGTGATAGTAAGAGCTTTTAACAATAAACAATACATGAACATAATCCTGACTGACCCTCCCCCCCCACCCAGAATCTCCTCTGGGGAGGAAGTGGGGTCTGGATGTTAAGCCATACCAGATGGATAGAATGATGGGATCTCTGGGTCTGGTTCCTGGTTTCAACATGTCTCAGTGATGCTTCCTCTCTGCGCCTCAGTTTCTCTTCCTATTAAGGCGGGATAGCCATTTTCACTTCACAGTCAATGCATATACAAAGATGTTCAAAGTTGTAGTGAAGTACAAATACGAACAAATAATATCAATAAATAAACAAATATGTAAATATAGGCTCAAAAGTACTCTCTCTCACTTCTGGTAAAAATACAAAAATCTCTGTGACGTCATAAGAAAAGTCCCCAGAATAGACCACTGGCCACTGACCTTGATCCTTTTAGATGGTGACCAAATCCTGCTGAACACTGTACACATTTACACGTGGCCCAGTTCTGAGGGAGGGTTCAGAGCCCCAGGCTTTGAACTGCTCTCCCAGGCGTTTGAGCAGTGCTTCTCAAACTCTCTCTGCTGAAAAGCCGGGTTCCCCCAGCCCCACCCCCAATTTCAAATCTGTCGAAAACAGTCACTTTTGTAAAATGCAATAACCATGAATTGACAGAAAATTTACAAGTTTTGAAAGGTAGACCTACAAAATAAAAGCATACGCATTTATTATTTGTTTCGGCAGACACAAAATGCCTCTGTGCTGCTAACCCCTCTTAATCTGTACTTTGCTCATCGCCTATGACAAGGAACGATGTGGCGTCCAGCACTGGTGAGCGCCACCTCGCTTCTCTCAGGTGAGCACAACCACCTCGCTTCGTGCAGGACTGACTGCTCTAAAGCACCCGCACCGAACGCTCCGCCACCCTCCCCGCCCCAGACGCTCAACGCTGCTAACAGGCAGTGGGACCTGCGCGTAGGCGTCTGCAGTCAGAGCGGGAGGGTTTGGAGACAGCATCTCCCCAGCTTTGATTCTCCACTTCCAGTCAGAGCCGCATCTGAGCAGCTCCTTCATCGGTGGGAAAAGACAGAGCCTTCCTGTCCCGGCTAGGCTTGCCCAAACAACTCCACACCGCTCCTGGGCCATCTTGGGGATTTCTGAATCCTGCCGTGGCTTAGTCAGAGCCAAACACATCCCCGGGGATGCTCCGTCTTCCTTGTCCTGATTCTGGATCCAGGGCCAGTGGAGCCCAAGGGAATCAGGGGTGAGGGTCATCTTTTCTCCTTCCCACCCCTTGTTTTTAGTGACTTCTGCCGCCTCCCTCAGAACAATGCTCCCAATCAGCCACACTACCCTCTGGCTACATTTTTCTCTAATGACTGCATTCTTGTGATATCTAGAAAAGATAACTAGAAAATAAAGAACAGAGGATGGGGGTCAGGCTTTATGACTTTAAGACTAAAAGGAAATATATTCCTGGAACTTCAAGCCGCCCCCCCCCCCCGCCCCCACCCCCGCCCCCAACCACCATGATGTAATGCCACTCTTTACTTTCTTCTGCGTAGAGCTACGATTGAATTAAGAAAGATTTTCTGGAGTTTGGATAGACAGAGATCTAAACACTTCCTGAAAAGATAGGAGGAAGTCTGTGTGTGTGTGTGTGTGTGTGTGTGTGTGTGAATTTTTCTGTGAAATTCATTTTAATCAGATTTGCCAGAGTTGCATTAAAAAAAAAAGTTTAAAACCTCGAATTTAAGCAAATCTAAATGGAATAGTAGCTCTCTGTCTACCTCAGTTCTCTCCAGTGTGGGATTCAAACCTTCTGCAATATTTCCTCTTTGTTAATACACCGCATTTTCCAAATGACAAGTTGTGATCTGCCATGAATCACTGTAGGCATTAAAAGGTGAATTATAATAAAGTGATCGCCAGCGTGTCACTTGTAGGTAGGGTAAGTGTAATGTCATGACGCTTTGCTCATGGTGTGTAGGGTCTTGATGTGAAATGTACTTCTACGTGAATGGGGCCAAACAGGGTTCAACGACCCTGATGTAGAGATTTAGTTCTCAGACTCGCGTGTAGACAAGAATAGCTAGACAGTGGATGAAATGCATATTCCCGGACCCTGTTCGCAGAACCTGCTTATTAGGAATCTGTGTGTCGCAAGATTCTGGGGCCAACCGATGGAGGTAGGTAGGCTGTGAGCCACCGCCATAAACACTGCCCTGGACTCAGGGGCTGAGGACAGAGGCTAGAGGGTCACACAGACCAGAGTGGAAAGACCAGTCCAGATCGGTTGAGGATCACGGCAAATTACCCCGCGGGCATGAACCCTAGTTCCTTTATCCGTGCCATGGCATTGAATGTCCCATCACGCAGAACAGTGGCAAGGACCCCAGAAAACAGCGTGTACACTTAATGCGCAGGGCTCAGTGTTAAGTGGAAGTGCAGGGCCCCTTGTTCAAAAATGATTCAGAATTTCAAGGTGGCAACCCCAAACACAAAGCCAAGTGCGAGGCCTTTCTGCCCCAAAGCCTCGTACGGCTGCTCAGATGCACGTCTATGAAGCCAGCCCCGGGGGTGCAGAGCATCGAACACAGAGCTTAACATGCAGAGGGCGCTCATGAAGGGACGGCTTCATCCAGCTGGAGCACATAGAAGTACACACACAAGGCGTTTCATAGAAAAGCGTTTACGCAGGAGCACTCCCCGAGAAACAGACCGAGGCGTTCGCGCCCGTGCCTCTGCTAACCGTGACGATGCTGATAGGAACTGATCTGACTTTCTTAATTAGGCTCCGGGATGCTTTGCTCCATAGTCCGGTTGTTTGAGAGAAGAACCATCGTGTGAGTACAACTGTGGGATGGTTTCGGACTCGTCGTCGATGTGCCACCCCCATCGGGCCCATCCGGGGCTGTCGCCGTTGGCCAAGGGGCACTGTCTTTCGGTGGCAGTGGCTGAAAGTAGCTTCCTGTCTCCCCTCCCCCATTAAAACCTCCCAGGGACTTCACAGCCTTCTCAGTCAGTACAAGTTAAATAGAGCACTTTCGAGAGCTAAGAATAATTCCCAGAACGTCTCGTGAAGGGGACAGCAAGTACTGTCAACATCGGTTTACAGATGAAAAATAAATAACACGTAGGAAAACTCACTCACAGCTCCCTCGGTGACTTATTGACCTGTTCCAGCTGTTCTTTAAGCCCCCGATGGTCCAGATTACACTGCCACCAAGGCCACAAATAAGCAAAAGTATAGGACCTTTACTTATCTCATCGGATGACAAGGTAACGCTTGATATGAAAGTATTTAAGTTTAAGTAACTCGAATCGTTCTTGCCTGACTTATTTAGATGTCTTAAAGCCTGGGATAGCGATCAGCCGACGGGCTTAAGAATTACATACCAACCCATCTAACATGTTGGGTCAGGCAGGTTCTGAACCACTACTTCAAGGCACAATTCTTGACCGCAAGCACCTTAAAATCGCGTGGAGGAAACTGTGAAATTAGAAACCAACGAGGGAGTACCAATGCTGGATAACAGGCTGTAAATTTCAGAGATGGTGATAAAGGTGTAAGATTAACATGAACACAATGGCCGAAAGGCGGCTTCTGGAAGTGGGTTTGAGCTCTGAGGGATCCGAAGGGTGTGGAAAGGTAAAGGGAGCCCGGAGGAAAAGTGAGGGAACCGTAAAGAGGGAGGCAGACAATCAAAGAAGCAGCGTCATTCACAGGGCTTCTGGTGGGAAAAGTGGGGGATTCACCTCCGTAGACACAGACAGAATGACTCCCAACCCTGCTGGGTCAAGGGCGGGGGGCGGAGAGTCAGGGAAGACACCTAAATCAAACAGCATCTGATGTAGGAAGATAGGGTTGAAGAAAGAAAAGTATTCCAGGCCAAGGAAAGCCTATGACAAAATGGAAAATAATGTCACCCCCCCCCCACCCCGACACAATGTGCTCGGAAAACAAACATACCGGAGAAGCAGCTCCCAGTCTTCAAATCGTTCCTCCTTGTCAAACGACAGTGCCTTGGATTTACACCTCCTTTTTGACTGAAGATAATGGAGGCCGATACGGGTTGTCTTCTCGCCTTTTCCTCTGGAAATATGGAATCTCAACGGGTCGCAGGAAAGTGTCGAGATTCTTGCTCGAGGCGGCTGCTGGCTAATCCTAGGGCATGACAGGCTTCGCAGTCTGTATAGAGACAAAAAAGGTTTTGGAGAACAATGCGCCTGGTTTTTATATCTCTACCGCGCGAGGCTTCATTATTCGTGAAAGGCTGGGTACCAAAACACCTATCAAGTTTTACAGCCCGAGCTGTTAGATGAATTTACCCGGAAACCACAAAGGCCAGCGGATGAAAAATCCACTCATTTTCTTCTCTCCCATCTCTGGCTCCCTCCTCTCTCGCTTGTTCCCCTTTTTCCTCCTTCCATTTCGTCTCACCCTCCTCTCCATCTTCCCTCCCTTGCCTCTTGACCATTATTCACCATCTCTGTCCGGCACACACCTTACAAGATGTAACCTTCCCTTTCGATAAGATGAAGTTCCCCACAACTTCCCCTGTACACCCCAGATCTCCACAGCCCCTGATGGGGCCTGAGAAAAAAAACAGTAACTGACGTTTGCAGAACTCAGGGCCCCAGAGGCTTCCTCCTTTCTGCCCTAAACAGGCTCCAGGCTCAAAATGGTTTGCAGGTACCAGCCATTCTCCCAACGGAGAACACCGCGCTCCAGACCATGTGCCGTTTGTAGCTCTCTCGCTGTGTTCGTCATCTAATCTTGCTCACCTCCTAACTTCCTCCTTGGCTTCAAAGCTGCATAGAAGTCATTCTCTGAGATCGTACGCTGGACCCCTCAATAGCCAACCTCAGGGATCAATATTGTGATACCCCCTTAGCCACGGACGCCGTCAACTGAGCACTCAGTGTGGAGTCTACGTTTTTATCCCTGTTCGACTTCCGAATCTTTTTTTTCCCCTAATGCTCCAATCCTAACCACCTGAACCCCTCGATACCCAACTCCTTCCTGAAATCTCTGGCTGTTATAAATCGTTCCGTCGTTTTCCTTTCCCCGATGACCAGAGAATCACTGTTAAGCTAACAAAACAGAATCAGTATCACCACGTACTTGCTTGTATTGCGATTAAATTTTTGTTTGTTTTTTTTTTGTTGTTTGTTTTTTGCCTGAGATTTTTGCTTCTCTTCCAGGTGCCGGCAGCGTTCATCAAATTTTAGTTCGGCTGCAATAAATAGTAACCCACCCTTATATCTGTGTGGGAAGTGGAGAGGTAAAAAGGTAGGAGGAATGTCAGCCAGCTTTTCTGCGGCCACTGGGGAGTGACGAGTGCTAAGTCCGTATGTCACACGGCTGCCGCATAGCTGGGAGGTGTCGATGGCATATGCATCCTGGGTCATTTCGTCCTTGGAAAGGACATGGACTTGGAGGGACACAAAAAAGCAGAACCCCCTCCCCCCCCCGCCCACGTGCACCCACCCTGCAGGTTTCTCATAGATATAACCCCCGGTTTTACAAAGAGGCATTCATTTCTCATATCGTAAATTTTAAAAATGTGCAAGAAGCCATGTTTTTCCCTGATGGAGTCTTTAGGCTTTCCCTGGGCTTTACGATGCCTTCGGTGGGAGTAAATATGAATCAAGGGTAAGCAGAGGAACTGTAGGTGGTCCAACTAACTGCCTATTTACGACAGGGTGAGGGGTGGGGCTTATGTAGGTAGGATAGACAGACAGATAGGTAGGTAGATAGATGATAGATAGATAGAGTATAATTTGTTGAGCATTTACGCTATACCAGGTACTATGTGAAAACCACTTCCAAGGTCATCGCATGAGGTGGCTATGCCATTACAACTTTAGAGGCGTTGGGACTGAGACTGGAGGCTCAGCACTCTGCTCAAGGTCAGCATCTAGAAAGTCAGTGTCAGGATTCGATGCCCGATGGTCTGGGTCCAGAGCCCACGTTCTTAACCCTTCACGATTAATGCTCTCTTGGATACAAATGAGAAGTTCAAGTCTACCAGACTCTTTCTATATGTTTACTTTATTACCAGTAAAATACCTGAGAATCCCTGAAAAGTTCTTTCTCAAGAATGTTGCCTGGGAAATTTGGGTGCTTAAGGGGATGATGAATAAGGGGTCTCTCACATCTCCTCCAACCGTAAGACTTACCCCAAAAATTTACTGCATGAGGAGGACAAACTTCATGAGTGTTCAACTTCAATAGAAAGATCAATCTAATCCCTCTGGAATTATTTTTAAAGTACAAAGTAGTTAGAATTGTATTCAAAGTATTTGAAGAAACGGCACAGTGAAATTGATGTGTTAGGACTTCTTTAACCATATCCTTTCCCGTCGACCCCTAACACCCATAATTATGCACATATTCACTCAGCTAATTTCTTTTTCTCCTTCAAAATCTCTGTTCAGGGGGTGTCTTCTCCAGGAATCCTTCTGCGGCCTCTTCCACCCAGTGGGACCTTATCTATGTCCATTCGATGCCTGTTTTTGTCATAGGATTCATGACACTGTCCTGCGGTCACTGATTAGTCTCATTAGTCTCATTCTCATTAGTCTTCTGCTGAACTGTGCATATCTTAGGGATTATACCCATGTCATCTTTATACAGTAGTTTCTAGTCTAGTGCATGGCACTAGACAGACAGTACATGCAAAGAATGAATGCATAAAAGAAGTACTCACAATACAGAGCCTGAGCAAAGGCCCTTGATCTTGCTGTAGAGAAGAGCTATCCGCTAAAGTGAGGTCACAACACCCCCGGAGTGTGAACGGGACGGCCTGGGCACGAGCCCAGTGCAACCCGAGAAATCCCCAACGTGCAAACCTTTACGGTTTTTGGGGTGGAAGACCTGAGAGGGCCGCTGTTCGCACTTGTCACTTCAAATACAAAAAAATATCTGTCACCCAATTCCCAGGGCCGGCTGCCGTTGGCAGGCACCGTGGACAACGTCGCTCTGTGAGTCTCCTTGCCCGCTGAAGGGGTCAAGGACAGAAAGGTTCGAGAAAGGAACACGGCTTTGCTTTTCTTGCCATATATATATATATAGATATATATATATATATATATTTTTTTAGAGAGAGACTTTAGTCCAGGGTCATATGAGTGACATTGCTGGATGCAGAACTCAGGTTTCCTGCGCCCCGCCTCCTGGACAGTTAGCTTCCTACCGGGTGAGTCTAACTCGTTCTTCAAAGTGCGCGCCAGCCTTACCCGCTCCGAGACGCATTCGGTGACCTGCCACCAGGAAAGCCTCTATAAGGAGCACTTATCATCCTGGTCAGCCAGGCCAGGACAGGTGCCACTGCCCAGTGTCCGGCGCTGCACTACACAAACAGACCTGGCATCAGTTCCTCCTGTTTCCTCCTGGTACGGAGGGAGCAGTCAGTCTCCTCTGAGGTCCCCCCTCGTGCTAACGGCCTGTGCTTGGGGGAAGGGTTGTGGTTGCATGTCCCACTGCCGCAGGCAGCAGCGGGAAAGATTTTCGCGTCGTGTTACCGCGTTACTGAAGACTGAGGATGAAGATCGCTTCACTAAACTCCCCTTCCGGCACCAAAAATCCAAAATGTCATTTAGTTAGCTGCCCCCTTCCTACTCCTATCTTCCTCTGGCACGATGCCCTACTCCCCTGCACAACCTACGTTCGAACCAGAGCAGCCGCCCGGAGGCTGATATTACAAACACTCACTGGGACTCCCTAACAGTCAGGAGAGCTGAACCGCCATGGGTTCTGAGACGAGTCCAGCCGCTATCCTGGGATGAAGGATCATGGGAGAAGATGCTGAAGCCACGGTTATGGATTGTACCGGCCGTGGCTTTCGACAGAATCAAAACAATAATAGGTGGAGGCGTCTCGGAGGTCACTAGTGAATAGGAGAGAGCTCTCTGGCTTCCTATAATAGTCCCTGCCTGAGGGATAATAATCTTGAGGATTGAAAGATGCATTCATGTGTGTGGGGGGGGGGAAGGTCTGGGAACACCTCGAAACAGCAGTTCACAGCCTTTCAGAAACGAGGGCTGTAATGAGAGGGAAGCATTTCTCTTTAAGAGACTCTCTGGTACCAATTAAGGTAGCCAAATAATTGCACTCCTGTTGTATCAGGAAAGGAACCTCTTAAATTAACAAATAAGCCGAAGTCATTATCGGGTATTTTCAGTAATGAACATATGTTTCTTCTTGAAATAGAGAGGATAAAGAAGCGAGCTGCTTCTTCCTGGCTGCAAATGACCTTTAAGGCACTGTTAAATAATAAATGTCCATTAACTAGTCTCGAAATAATTGCATTTAACCCAATTTTATGATCATACAGAACCACATTTTACATCACAGTGCAGCAAGATAAAAGGGCTCTATACTGCAGACATTAGCCAATAACAGAGGCAGTCTTGGGAGAAGGATTCACTTTCGGGGCATCGAAAGACCCCAGGTGTCCCCAAAATACGGCCTCGCGAGCCTGTGGCATCAGTCTCCTCCCCCCATCAAGAGAGGAATTAGAAACCAGGTCATAAAGGTGAGAAAGCTGTTCAAAAATGTCGCTCTTGAAAAGCATGTATGTGACGTGACAGAATGCAGGCTCTTTTCCTAGCCTCTGCCACAAATGCGGGTTTTTTTCCTAATTAGCTATTTATCACCTTAGAAGGTAGACGCACTCTGCTAATACTAATGGACGCGTATGAGGGAAGGGAGCCGCAGAAATGCAGGCTATCGTTTTACCCTCGGCAGGCCTGTTAGCATTGTCTTTTTTTGCACATCACTTACCATGGTTTTTTTTTTTTTTTTTTTTTACCATCATTAGCTGAGTTGTAACGTACATGTCAAGACATTCTAATACGGCGACGGTGCTTGCGATGAAGACCTAGACAGAGGAGCCTGACCTTCTCCTCCATCTCCTACTCCAAGCTGAGAGAGAGGGAGGGGGAGGGGAGGGAGGGAAGGCAAGAGAGAGAGAGAGAGAGAGAGAGAGAGAGAAAGAGCACGCGTGCGTGCGCGAGAGAGATTCCCTTCCCAAAATAAAAATTCTAGTTTATATGATTGGGATTCAGTAAAAGAGTTCTGATGCTTCTTATGAGATAGGGGGAAAAAAAATAAAACCAGCGTGCCATGAAACTACAGACGGTTCTGCAGAGTTCCAAGTGAAGAACTTGGGCCTGGTGGAACCAAACGAGAATACCATTTTAAATCCATCGGTTGCCTTGGTGACAGCCCAGGTGGGTGTGGAGTGTGCCTGCCTGCTGTGCGATGCGCTCCCGTAATGGATTGGCATCGGGGCATCTTCCCTGTGCGCTCCGGTGAGGCTACGTGAGATAAAGGTACTATATGCAGAGCACGGATGCTTTGAAAGGAAACACGCGTTGTGCGTTAATGCGAATAACCGTCCCACCTTGGTTAAGAATTCTGAACCCCGTGCGACAGTCGGGGAAGGTGGAATGGTCATCCAGGCGTCAAGCCAAGAAACCCGAAGCTGTCCGTAGCATTTCCTCTCCCAGTTTCCGGCTGCCTCCAGCCCGCCCCGACACACTGACAGGAGTCCAGCGCAGGTCCTCATCCTGACTGTGATTTCAAGGACGAGGCCCCGAGAGCGACGGTGGAACACTAATCAATGGACGGTTTGTTCGGCATTCTCTGTGTCCCTCCATCCATCTCCACACCTGTAAAAATGGAGAGTCACGGTCCCTGCCTCATGGACTCGCTATGGGCGTTCAGGAAATAAATCGGCGTGAGGCACACAGCACAGTGCCTGGCACTTGTATCTTCTTGATAAGTATCAGCTGTTGTTGTCTTCTCTGTTGTCTCCAGACCCTGCAGTGGGTCTTGAAAGAGGGCTTCTCCTCTCAAACTTCCCGGATCCCAAAGAGCGGACTTGCCTGCCAGGCTGAGCGGCTACGCTGAGCAATTGGGAACCGGTTCCCTATTCAGAATTTTCACTAATCAGAATTTCAAAACAACCTACTTGCCCTTCGGAAGACATAGTATTGTATTTATTCGCTCACTCGTTCCATCGGTCAGCCGAGAGCTGTATTTGAGGCTGGCCATGAAATTAGGCCATGTGTACCCAAGATAGTGATATCAGAACAATAGCTTTTTTAGGAAGCTTACAATCGTTTTGAGGCAGAGAACAAAACAAAGGCCCTGTAAAGAGGAAAAAAAAAAAAAAACAAACAGAGGAAAAGAGAAAAGACTTTGGACTCTGGCCAAACGAGTCACTAATCTCCTTCTGGTCCCAATTTCCTTGACTGTATAATAAGGAGATTGGATTCAATGGCCTTCAAAACCCCTTCCGGCTTTCAAATTCTCTAAATCTGTCTTGCCCTAAGTGCCTGTGTCCTCTATGATAGAGCCATAGTCACAAAGGAATGTCACATGACGGAATGACACTCGGGTCAGGAGAATCCACCTCAGAGGCTCACCTGCGGAAGTCGACCTCTGTCAGCCCCGAGAACGGGGTCACAGGTGCCCTCCTCAAAGCCAAGGCCTCGTCACGTCATAGCATAAAGTCCCTCAAGCTCAGCCCATCAGTGGGGTGTGGACGTAAGTGGGTGTACTGTCTGGGACCTATTGTTATCCCAAGCGCCTGCAGACCTACCTAATCCCGGTCTACCTGCCCAGCCAGTATCGGCTCAGTCTGGATGACAGTGCTGGGGTGGTGCTTTGTTTTCTTCCATTTGTTCTTGGTGTCCAGACGCAGATGGAGACGAGAGAAAGGCAGACCCCGCCTCGCAGAGCTCACGGCCCTGCCCGGCCCTGGGCTCTGGGTCCTGCTTAGAGCCTGTCTTGCTGCCTGGGGCCCTGACATCACCTCCGCCATCCCCCGCTGGCTCTCCCCCGCAGCTCACACCCTCCGAGCTCCGGGCTGGGCTCCTGCAGTGAAGACAATGAAAGTGCAGATGCCCGTGTCCTGGGGTCTGACGCCCAGGCCTCATCCCTGAGCTGCGTCCCTGCCGACATGATGCCTGACCACACTCCCTCTCTGCTCCGGAGCCCTGGGCCCGGGTCTCCCCAGCTCCACGCGGCCGCTGACCTCTCCCCCGCTCTGCGTCCTCCCTGCCTCCGCCAACGCGTCACTCCGTCCCTGAGGCGCCACCTCTGGCCGATTCCACCTGCGTCGTGACCAGAGAATCGCGCCGCCCGCGCTGCCCTGGTCCTCGTCAGGACCGTTTCTGAGACGGCGTGTTCGTGCGGCGTCTTGTGGGCCGGCGGCCGGCGGTCGAAAGCGGGCGCTGCGCGGCTGATGCCACGGCGCAGAGACGGCTCAGAACCCCTGGAGCTGAGTTTGGCAAAAAAAAAACTGAGCGAAGGCCAGTGCTCTGCCAAGCCTCATCCCCCGTTTGCTCTTTCTCCCGAGCCCCGCGGCCGGTGCGAGGACAGCGCAGGTGACAGGCAAAGCCGGCTTTCCTCGCAAACGTCGCTCCCCACGGCCCCGGTTTCTGCCTCCCCTCCCCCCCGCACGCGCGGAAACTGAGGCACAGACGTGTCCTCCTCGCTGGGGGCTCGGTCTTTGCCCTGAAACTGCAAGCTACTGCAGCCATCCGGGCAAATCCTCCTCTAAGCCCAGCATCCCCTACAGCAAGGAGTGGGAGGGTGGCCCAAGCCCGCCTGTGCCATAACAGGAAGGTGTTCACCCACAGTCGGCCACGCAGCCACCGCCTCCACCCACCAAACCCAGTCTGCAAACGGCCAGTCTCGCCTCCACCCACCAAACCCAGTCTGCAAACGGCCAGTCTCCGTTTTCTTTGAAGCTGCTCTTCGCCAGGGGGCAGTTGCAATGGGAGTGGCTGTAACCAACGCGGTGGCCGATAAACGACATTTTAAAGGCACTGAGCACGGCGTCACCTGCTCTCGTATCCTGTCTTTCCACCCCTGCGGTCCCGTGCCCCCCTGCCAGATGCGTAGACGCTTAAGCCAGGGGCTGCTAACACGTTTCCCTCCTCTCTGCTGAGGTTACTACGAAGACAGACCTGCGAGAGAGGCTTCACATAAGTCACCTCCCCCTAGCTCCCAAAGAATCCTAAATTCCAAGTCACCCCCAGGCCTCCCCAGACTGAGGAAAGCAAGCTGCAAGGACAGGCAGCCAAATACCTGGCTCCCTGTGTGGCCCCTAGCCAACGTGCCTCTTCCCGTCCCCGCCCCCCACTTGACAAAATGAGGATCACAATACACCCGCCGTTAGAAGTAAATAACTGTTTACGTGTGGGGATATTTGTTGGAAGTGCTCTCAGATCACAGAGAGGCAGGAGCTAAGGCTTACTGAGGGCTTGCAGGGGATGGGACTTCCCCTGACACTTGACGCAGGCCAGGCACCTCCCCTATGGGACCTACTCATCCTCACACCTGTCTTGTTGATTAGATATCAAGCCCGATTTTCAAATGAGGAAATTTCATTTCAAAGAGACAGAATTTGCCCCGGGTCGCACAATTGGTCAACTGAGCCTGAATGCTAACAGAATCTTCTGACTCCCAAGACTAATTAAAATGATTTAATTCCCTCTAAAATCTGGACGTGTCCATTTATAGATTTACGTATTCAATAAATAATTCTTGAGCACGTATTGTGTGTCAGTTGTTTGTGAAAACTCAATGAACAAATTGAAACAAAACTCAGCCTCATGGAAGTTATACTCCAGTGAGAAGGGTGGACAGAGAGAAGATATTTCACTGCTTTTTGCCTGAAATTTCAAAACGTGTATTGCTACTGAAAACGTGAATAGACGTTATGAAAAACGCCCCGTGGAGAATGCAATATGCCTAAACACAGCCGATTGACTACAATCAGCAAAGCCCGGAGATTCATCTGCTGAGATAAGAAACCATTTAAGCAAAGAAATGGATTTCCATTCCCGAGGGCATTTGCTGAAATTCTGTATAATCAGCCAGCTATGGAATTCCGTTCATACCTAAAAACTGAGGGAAAGGATTAGCTGTCTGGCAGCTGATGATTTGTTTTCGCCTTAACATTCAAAAGTCTACACTTCGACACCTATTTCGTAAGTAAGGAAACGAATTCTCCGGGGGATGAGTTAGTTGCTCAAAGTCACTCAAAGGTAAGGCCTATGATGGAAAAATGCAGTCCTTAGCGCAAAATAAAATGATTTATGAACAGAAGAGTAAGAAAACTTCAATGCAGGGTACAGGACATGCCTTTAACCTTCTATGCTTCGAGCAGTGGGGGTCAGCATCAGTGGCATCTCTGGGGCGATCCTATGAGTCCAACTTTTCCTCGTAAAGCCATGACTTCTCCTAGCGAAAGGACCCTTCTGATGATCGGATTCCTGGAAGATGGGCCACTTGGTGTTTCCCCACAGCTCAGCATAGAAAGGACAAATGACTCAGCACCTGGCATGTGAAGTCGTGGCAACACACGTGGGGTGACATGACATCCTGGCTTCCATTGCCTGGACCATGAAGCTGTATTTTAGCAGAGCGGGCTGAGTACCAAACGTGTTTGGTGGTTGTTCTGATGATGGCTTCACTTTGAGATGTTGGGATGAGCATCGACAGACAGGTGGCAGGTACCACGCGTGGTTCACACCCTGACCCTGCCACTTACTGGTTCCGCGATTTTAGATAAGTTACTTAACTTCGGTGTGTGTCCGTGTCCCCATCTGTAAAGTCGGGATAAAAATGGGACCTACTTCACGGAGTCGTTATAAGAGTTCACTGAGTTAATACATCAGAAGTATTGAATTGATTCGTGTTTGGCATTTGAGTAAATACTTCAAAATGAGATGCCTCATTATTATTAGGATTGTGTGTCTACGCGGACTAATGGCGTAAGAGTCTGACAGAGCCCATTTGTTTAATAGCATTTGAGATTTCTTTCTCTTCACTGACGGTTAAAGCTATGTAGAAGCAGTTTCCTGCCATGGCTAAAGACCATGACGTAGCAGACCAAGCTTCTTGGTCTATCTCAACAATAAACTCTGAATCAAAGAACCACACAGCCCATCAGCTTGCCGAGCGCACGGTCATCCACTTAACTGCAAATGCCCGATGATACTATCACTAGTAGGAAAGCTTTTACATTTATGTATTCAAATATATTTTTTTCTGGGAGTAAAATTCGGACCCTAAAACACTCCTGAATATTGCTTCGAACAGTGTGAGACTTTCATGAGGCACCGGTGGAGTCCGCCGGTGGCTGAACCTGGGGGAATGGCAGGTCTACGGCTGGGAGAGCTACCTAGCTCCGGCGGAGTACAGAAGCAGACCTTGGAGCAGAGGGGCACAAGAGCAGGAGTAAAGGAAGAGGCGACCGTTCTTGCAGGTGTTGGAGAGCCCCCAGGACATTGTCACCCCTGCCCCAAGGGCTTCATAGGATGTAGAGCTGGAGAATGTACCAGCAGAGGCCCCTGCTACTCAGAGACCCAGGGTTGTGTGTGTCTGAAGGAAGGCACGGAGTGACCAACACTGTCTCAGGAAGTATCGGCTTGTCACCAGGACGGGGTCAAGTCAGCTGGTGTCGGCTAAATAACGGTTATTTTAGTATAAAAATGTCATATTGGTCATCTGAAATTCATAAATCAATCCATTCGAAGTGAAGAAAACTAGAGCCTGTGTAAACTGTTATAAACAGGTTTTAGGTCTAGCAATCTGGGTAAAAAAAAAAGCTGTAAAATGTATTCAAAAAGTGATCAAGCATATTATTACTACCACTGTTTTCCTGCCCTCTCATTATTGGATTCCTTATGTTAGTATCGCATCACCAGTTTGGGCATGAAAATGCACATTATGGTACACGCATTGAATTTTTTTTTTTTAGTATGCAAATAAATCGTATTAATTGCCCTTGCTGGCAGTCATGGATTTCTTAGGACCTTTTATCTGCAACCAAACTAATTGGCCTTGAATCCATTCTGACAACATTTTAATTATTCACTAGTTAGTAATTCTTAAAAGCAACCTCAACATTAAAATGTCTCTAACAGCATGTACTGAGCTGTTCAATCCCATACAATAATTTCATACAATATTCATATCAGCCTGATTTTTCTCTGATATCTTTATAAATGTATGTAAGTATTTTTGTATTCAGAAAACAACTTTAAAATTCTAATGATTGTGCATAAAATTCTAATGATTGTGCATTCTTTGCATGATAAATGTGCACATTCTCTAAACGCCTTGTTTTGTCATATAGTTTGAGACTACCTGACGTCAGTTTTTGAGAATCTATTGAGAAAGCAATAATAAAAAAAAAAGTTTAGTCCCTATTATGTGAAAAACTACACGAAGGAAGAGAAGGAAGTGCCGGGACTGTCCTCTCAGATCCCCATCGAATCAACAGGTGAACCTAGGCAAACAATTGAAAATAGAAAAAAAATATGAACGGCACTAGACTCTGATAGCACAGGTTTCTGTCTTGGGTCGGGCTCCGCCGATGAGGATGCATGGGAAAGCGAAGGAAGTGAGCTCGGGAGCGGGGAAGTGGGGCCAGCGAGGGAAGCCCCGTGGAGGGAAATTCGGGCTCCGACTCACAGCGGAGAGCGTTGAAGACAGTGTCCGGGCCAGGGGCGAGGGACCTGGCGCCCGCGTACCTCCCACTCACCAGTCACAGGGGATGAGGCTCCTTGGACGGGGAGTTGGGAGGATATCTAAGTTCCCAATGCTCCCTGCTGTCTGTACCAGGTGCTCCCTGCTGGCTGTACCTGCAGGCAAGGCAGGTTACAGCTGCTTGGGAGCAGCCCGCCCACAGAGAGGTGTAGGTGCTGGCTCCTGGAGGTGGACCCGCACCAGTGTGCCCACAAGTGACCACGTGTGCTAATGGGACGTAGTGGAACACTGACAGCATCTGACCTCTACTGTGGTGCACTGGGCTGCAGGGGATTAATTGCTGAATTAATTACGTTGGCAATAATTGCTGTAATACATCAGAGAAAGAGAGGAGATCCCCTGATCTCAGAAGCATCTGTTCAGCTCCCTTTACTGTACATTTTACAGGGAAGGCCTGCCCAGTTCATTGCCACCGGCACCTGGGCGAGTCCCTCTACTCCTGGGATTCTGTATAAGGAAGTCGCTTGCCCAGAGACATGAACCACACTCCATAATAGCACATTATTCGTGACAAAGGTGACATTTTGATTTCCATCTGTTTTTCTACTAGCATGTTTCTTAAATAGTTCAGAGCTCGGGTGAGGAAGTGAGATATTATTTATTGCCCTCCTCAAACCTCAAAAAATAGCAGTAGTTAACATTTATCAAGCACTAAGTGCCAGGAGCAATTCTAAGCACATTTCAGAAATGACCTTATTGCATCTTCTCAACGGCCCGATGACATCAGCCCTGTTGCACTTTCCAATTGTGGAAGCTGAGGTACAGCGTGTCTAACTGTCTTGCCCAAGGTCACACGGCTGTAAACAACGAGGCCAGGGTTGAACACGAAGACGGTTTAGTTACAAAGCCTGCGCCCTTGACCACCAGGTTAAAGACAACTGAAAACACCAAATGCGGGACCAGAAACTGATGAATGAGGTAAAACGTGGGGCAGAGTCAATCTAAAAGAACAGGTTTTAAAAACGTCTATGCCCTCGGATTCAGCAATTTCCCCACCCTAAGGGAATACCTAGATATGTGCGTGAAGAGGAACGTGCGAAGCGGGTCACTACGGTTATACGGAGAAGCGGTGACATGCTACGGGCTACAGCCACACTAGGAAATACGGGACAGCTGCTAGAAGGAGGAGGGAGGCTCTGTGCGGCGACGCGCAAAACTCTGCAAGACCTGGTAAGTGAGAAAGCAAGCTGAAGGATGGCCTGTTTGTGTACTATGGTCACGTGTGGGTAAAACCACAAACAAAACTCTGCGAGCTAGGTTTATACATGCATACGTACATGCATGCATGCATGCATGCATGCACAACATGCATTGAAGGAAGACTAGAAGGATAGTCCCCCAAATGTTGACATTCTCACCTCTAAGTAGATGAGTCACAGGGGGAAGAATGAAGATACTCACATTTCTGTCCATAATTTTTTGGTATTTTATATTTTTTAAGTAAGTTATAAGAAAATATGTTTACATATTAGTAGCATCATTATTAAGGAAATAAGTGTAAAAAAAATATGACGGACGGCATGGATCTGCCTATATGTATACAAGGGGCTGGTGTGGTGGGGACCCATTGCATACAACCCATTTCCAGTCAGTCAGGAGACACTTCAGTTAAATACTTCGTAATACAGAAAAGATTCTTCAATAAGAAACAAATATATTCAAATTTCTGTCTGTCTCTACCTCACACACATATACACACCAAGACACATATTAATTTATTCCCCAAGTGTTTGTTGACTACGGACCTCATTCTAATGCTGCTGTAAGTGTGAAGTGGCAACACTTTCTCACCCCCCTGTGTAGGTAAAAATACACATTTTCTCAAACTTTCTAGGTCATCATGCCAGCTTGTAGGAGAGCACTGGTCTGCTGCTATGGTGACGATGTATGATTTCAGGCAATTTCAAGTGAGCTGTTCTTCCCCAGCCTATGCCCATTAGGTGAGGGAGAGTCTAGGAGTTGTCTATTAAAGGTGTGGGCAGTCTATAGCCACCCCATTTTAGGTGTAGAAAAAAGCTCCAAACCAGAATCTTCATAATATTGTAAGAACCATGCACCAACCAATCAGCCCTGGTCCTTCTTTCTTAAATAGAAAAAAATGAGGACATGAGTTTTATCTCAGGTATATGCTTTGAAAAATCAGCATGGATACAGATAGCCAAAATAATCATACAAAAAACAGACACTGGAGATAATTCATGGAACAGAAAAGAACTAACAATGAAAAAAGAACAACAAAAATCTTCTACTTAATATATTCAGAGAGATTTATAAAGATGTTATATAGTATCTATAAAATAATAAAATGATGCAAAAAGGGGCAAATATGAAAATTTTAACAATATAAGGACTGCAAATAAAATCAAGAAAACCTCTCAGAACAAACAGCAGAAGGACAATCTAAAAGATCGAATTCAATGTCAGACTGACGTGACTCTCCGGGAAAAAATGTACAGAGAAAATGAAAGAAAAGGAATCTTTAAAGGGGCAATAAATTTTAAGTTTCTAGAGATAAAGACTTGATTCTCAAGAGGGAAAAGGCGCATCGAATGGTAGCTCAGCTAATCGGAACAATGAAAGTCCTCATACCCAGCCCACTGATAGGAAATTTCAGGACACCAAAGACAAAAGAGAAATGTTTAAGCTTTCAGAGAAAATAAAACCAGTCATTCAGAAAACAAGAATCAGTCAGCCATCAAATTTCCCCAGCAACATTAAATGTTCAAATATGTCTTCAAAATAGGTTTTTTAACCTAAAGTTCTGTACACAGCATATTCGTAAGCATGTGTGAAGGCAGAATAAAGTATTTTCAGATACAAAGCATTATCCCTTCTTAAAATGCTACTTGATGGGTGGGCACAGAAAGTGAGAAGTAAACCAAGAAAGACGTGATATGGAATCCAGAGGTCCAGCTCAGGAAAACGTAGAGGAGAATTCTCCGCTGTCAACTGTGAAGTTTAAACTAGACCAAGGACCCCAGGAGGAGGTGGGTCTCTGGAAAATGAGACAGTGGAGCAGTTAAAATAAGTTCAAGATTGGCAAATCTTGAAGATAGGTTAAGTTATGAGAAAAGGGAACAGAAAATTAGCAACCCAGGAAAAACAGAAAGCTATCCAAGAAAGACATAGATAAAATATTAAGCAAAAAAACCAGTTCAAGATTTTAAGCAACTAATACAAGGTAAAAAAAAAAAAAAAAAAAAAAAAAAAAGAATATCCATTTGACCTGTAAGCTAAGAACATTTTATTTTAATTAGCCCGTTGCTCTTTCCATTGAATTCCATGACAGATATGTAATATCCTCGTCCCCAGCATAGCATTGAACAATCAAAATAGTGTGAGGCGTGTATTCCTTTTCATTTTCAGACTCAGCACGGAAGATTTGGTGGTTGTCACAGGAGCGAAAGTAAACGTTAGCATTTTTGACAAAAGGCACAAGTAGTAAGATTTGGCTAGAATGCAAGATGAAATGGGGAGAGAGAAAAACTAACAGGAAAGAGAGAAGAAAAATAGCTTCATTTTATGAAATGGAGAATCACGGAATTCTATACACAGTCGCCCTAAAAGAAATACAAATTTTAGTATGTTAAAGAGTCGAGTTTGAAGATAATTCATAAAAGAACTAAAAAAAAAGAACCAAACATTGGTAGGAAGGCAAGAGGAGAAAACAGAGGCATGGTAGTAAGTTCAATATTGAGCTTTCACAGCCAGGTGTCAGTAGCTGTAACACGTGAGTAACTCAAGAAAAAGGAGGTTAAACACATTATTTAGACACTTGGATGTAAACAAAAGAGCTTGCTTCTGGAAAACGGGGCCATAGTTGGAGAGGAATCGAGAAAAGACGATTGTTTTTACCAGAAGCGCTTTGTTTTTCAGATGTAGTTTCAGACCCAAAGTGATGGTTCCTCTCAGGGCTTTTCCCTCTGATCTAGTACCTCTCTGGCTGCCATGCATCCCAAGAATTCTCCGAGCCTGTTAGCCCTGATATTCACTCACCTGTCTGATGCAGGTGAGAAATGCTGCCTTTTGCAAATGACCCACAAACGAGAGGGACAGCAATCCAACAAAAAGCACTGACCACCCCGTCTCAAGAACCCAATTCTAGAGAAGTCTCTCCCGTTTGTGGGAAGCTGGATGTTTTTGTTCTTTCAGGCCTTCAACTGATTGAATGAGGCCCACCCACCCCGGGGAGGGCAATCTGATTGACTCCCATTCCACCAATTTAAACGTCATCCAAAACGCCCTCACAGAAACACCCAAATGACTTTTGACCAAACATGGGGCACCCAGCCACACCGACACATAAAATTAACCCTCGCAGGAGCATCTACGATTAGGCTGACATGAGAAAGAAAGTCTGATGAGTGGGACTGAGAGTTGCCTTATCCTGAAGGGCCGTGTCTGACGCCCACTCCTGTTTCCTCACTGTCTAGTAGGGTCCATAGCACATAACCAGTGAGAAAGGAATATTGGTTAAATGAATGAAATCTGTGTTAGTCAAGAGTGAACAAAAGCTTCCTGACATCTACCAGAGAGAGAGAGAGAGAGAGAGAGAGAGAGATGTGAGAAGCACTTTCAATGCCTCTCCTTTCCCTGAATTGAAACGTATTGAAGGAGCAGTCATTTTCTGGACCAGAAATTCACTCCCATCCCTGTAAGCCCTCGTGGGACCAGGAGAAATGGATGAGAAGAAAGTCAGAGTGATTGGTTTCAGGTTGCTCTTTGCAGAATGGGGCAAGAAACGTTCCTACCCTCCTGTTCCATTGTGCCCAGTCAGGTGCCATGATCCACAATTGGGCTTTAATTCAGAAAAGATGCTAATCACATCACACCATGCACAGCAATGCATTCTCTATTGGAGAACCCCGTCAGCCTCGGAGAGGTGTGGATAGATTGATAGACTGACAGACTGACTAGGTCCTCCTCCTGGGCCAAATTACAACAATAATAGATAACAATTTGCTTCCAAACTGGGGAAGCTGATTTCTAGAGCCCCATTCCTTAAAGAAGTTCATCTCACAAACGATGCAGAAGAATCACTAGAGAAACCTGTTAAAATCGCAGACTTTGGGGCCCTACAACCAGATTCAGTAAACTGGGATGATGTGCATTCTTACCAAGCATCCCCAAGAAATCCTAATATATGGGGCAAAAGGGACATGAGGGCAGGTGGGCACGCACGCACGCGCACGCACGCACGTACGTAGGCACGCACGGCACGCACGCACGCACGCACACGTCTGACTTACGTGAAGAAGAACGCTAGCTCACTTCTCTCTTTTAAGGATCAGCTTAATTCACACGTAAAAATAATGTCTTGGGAAACTTGTTATTTATTACCTGATACTACCTGCAATATTTTGTTACTATTGTTCACACTGATATTAGCTTTCATCTTAATAATCTTTACTGTCATGAAGCACTCCTATTTATGTATTATTGGAGATGCGTGAAGTGGATGTAGAGATTTCTAATTATTCCCAACAGACCGATGAGAAACTGAGACTTAGGGAGTAAGGCAATCCTAGATCGCTCAGCTGGTAAGTGGCGGAATATTGACAACTTACACGAGAGCAACGAGATTATTTGTCTGTGGTTCCGAGAGTGATTATGAGTTAACCTCTCTTGGCTCCTTTTTGCACCCAGATTGCGCGTCGTTTCTGTGGGACCGTCCAAAGGAGAGCCTGGCGCACGAAACGCTTTCCAGGAAAATCAGTCAGAACCGCTCCCCTGCCACCCCGGCCTGGATCCTGGCTCCCTCTCAGCGTCTGTGGGTTATTAACAGGTCTGTCCCCACCATTTCCTACTGCTCGTATTACTCTTGGAGGCTTCAGTGGTTCCTGGGTCCGTGGGAGTCCACTGGTGAGGACTCGTCACAGGATAGGAAACGGGCCTCACGGTGGTTAAGAGCTAGTTCTTTAAAAGAGAAGCCGGACAGCCAGTGACGCAGGGAAGAGTTCTCGGGAAGGACTCTGAGCCACAGGGGCGTGTTCTTGAACTTAGGCCTATCCGTGCAATTGCTAGTCGTGAAATCTCTTTATCTGACGTGTGCGTTCCTACGGAGACACACATGATCGCTCTGCAGCGGGCGTTCTTCCAGATTTCTGACCCCAGCTGGCGTGGGCACCTATACACCGCTACGACAGGCCTCTCAAACATGTGGCGTGTGCACGATTAATCGCAACAGGAGGCAGTAACGGAGGCCAGCATGCCAGGGGCAGCGCAAAGCAAGATCACATGCACGTTTTTCTCTCTCCCTTCTCCCTCTTCTTCTCCCCAAGACCCCTGCAAAAGTGTCCGAGCCCCATATTCACATTTCCTTCTGGCCTGGAATCTCAGTGGATCTGCAGCATTGCCAAGTCCACGTAATCACTCCGAGGTGATTGCGCCGTAATCGTGTTTCTCGTAAACAACTGCCAAAAAACGTTTTACGTGAGTCTCTATCCCAGGGGTTGGGATTCTTTTTTCCCCCAATCTGTTTCTAGCTATGCCTCTTTTTGTTTGCCTTCCCGTCTCTAGAAACAGTTCTTGAGAAATAAATGAGCAACGACACACACAGAAAAGAAGTAATGAGGACAATGTGTGACCAAAGGGGCGCGTGTGACTTAGACGTCGAGGCGGTATTTAAATACAGCCCGCTGACTGAGGTTTAGTTTTTTTGAGCAGTTTGGACAGACATTCGCTAGCGACGCAGATGTGCCAAAAGGCTTCTCGAGCAAATATTGACGTCGGTTGACAGAGCCTGACATTTCCTCCAGCTTTGACGACATGAGGCAGACACTTGCTTCACAGTATGTGTGTGAAGGTGGAAGGGTCTAAGTGAGCAAGCACTTGGTGCCGGAGAAAAATTAACGTTCCCCAGTGCAGTGGTCCCCAAACCCGGGCAGAATTAGGAAATACACACAGATTCGTGGCAAGTTCGGATTCGGAAAGTTGGGGAAACACCCCGGAGTCTGTAGATCTGTAGATTTTTACGTGCCCAGATGATTTCGATATATGGGAAGCTCCTAGCTCACTCATAACCCCTGGTACCACGTCTCTGGCAGCAGGGCTCATGGGGGCCAAGACAGAATAAGATGCGAGGGACGCAGTAACTGGGCGTTCTACAGAGGAGGTCCTTCAAGGTTAGGGCAGAAGCAGATGGCCACTGTATCCATTTTTTGCATCAATGGTGAAATTCATCCTGCAAGCTGCCAACTTGGCCCCCATTTGAGCGTTAAATTCACTCAGCGAGTCAGAAAAGGAGGCTTTTTAAAAGCACCACTCCGGGTGGGGTGAGCGTCCACTGAGAATGCCCAGGCTCTCTCTATTGTAGATAGCTGGATTTGCTCAAACATAACGGCGGCATGTCACTGTGCCTCGTATTTTCAGTATTGAGGATCTAAAGGTTCTTTTGAAAATCAGCCAATCGCCCTACGTAGGAAATGCCAACTACAGTGAGAATAATAGAAAAATCACTGGAGTGTGTCGGACATGGGTTGGGACACAGTGTGTACCTCTTACTGGCTACGACCACGGCATGACCCCTCGGCCCAGGTCCTCGGCGCCCCGCTCTGTGCGGGGGAGGGGCGGTGGCACTTCCAGTATAGGGTTATCGTGAAGTTATAACAACGATAAAGGAATGAAGGTAAAATCCCTATGTTCCTGTCTGGCACGTAGTAAGCATTCACAAGTGTCAAAAGTGTTATTATTTCTGAAACAGAGCCGCATCCAATCCATGACGGTGAGGACTGGGATGGAGTTAATGGAGATTCTTCTTACGCCTCTGAGGATTTCGAGAGACGTGCTGAGATCCGGTGCTCTTCAGCGTCGAGTTTCCATGAGATGGGTTGTGCAAGAACTCAGGGCAGAGAGTCCGCCTGCGATTCCCCCTCTGCGTGAAGAAGCTGATGAAAGTATTTCACAAGCACGGGAGTGGAAGCTATGCCGATGGGAGGAAGGAATAACAATCCCCCCCCCCCGCAGACCACGCAGAGGGGAGACGATCTTCCCGGCGGGGTTTGTTCCCAGCGCCTTCGAGGCCACAGTCTGGAGAAGGCTCTCTGGCGTTCCCACCCCCGACACGTGGGACTAGTCCCTGAGGGACGGGCAAACACAGGGGTGCCCCCCACCCATGCCCACTGCTGACGGTGACAAAAACTGCAGACTTCCAGGACCGGGAGAGGACTGGGGGCTCGAGCTTCTCCGCAGGCAGGACACTCCGAGGACAGGTGAAGGGACAGGAAGTGGCGAGGAGTGACAAGGCGAAGGCTCGGAGGAGGAGGAGGTGAGCTTAGGACCGGGAGGTGTGCGAGGCGCCCGCGTGCTGCCTGGCACGGATCGAGGTAAGCCTGGCCCGGCTCGGACCGGGAGCAGAGGCCTCACAGTGTCCCCTGCTTCGCTTTTCCTTGCCTTATAGCTGAACAATACATCGTCCCCTGCGCCTTGACCCAGAGCTTGGAACGTCCCCTGCCACAGAGAGTCGCTCTGAAATGTGCGATGAACGCCTCGTGCTTTCCCGGTCACAAGCCCTCCGGCCTGGCGTGCTTTCCTGACCCCTCCCATCTCGGTTCCCGGGTCGCCGATGGCACCGGAGGACCACATTGCCAGAGGAAGCACAGCAGACCCCCACCCCCGGAGCCGTCATGCCGCCCCCAGTATAACGCCCAGATGTTCCCTTAAACACCCTCAGCCCGACTGAGCAGGTGAGGCAGTGCTCGAAGGGTCAACCTGCTGCCTTCTCAGGTCACCGGTGCGCTGACCCCACGCGCTTATTCTAAACATCCCAGGTCCAGGCACTGAGTGGCACTGACGGCCCGGGCCAAGACCTTGACCCCTGTGTGATCCAGAGGGCCCAAGGAAATGACCTGGGGGAAACGCCGACTCTTTTCCCATCTTTAAAGGTTCTGGTGGCCAAATCCAGCACGTGTGTGTGTGTGTGTGTGTGTGTGTGAGAGCAGAGGATTCTCGGGGACTAGCTGAGTGTGTCCTGCAATTCAGCTCAGTTCTGACACTCTCAACCTGGAGACAGCATCAGATGCCACAGGTTAAGGGCTCGGTCCCACCTCTTCAGATGCCAAATGGGAGCCCAGGCAGCCCAGGCTTCTGACCTACCGGCCATGGATCGGAAGTTCCCACCACCCCCTCCTCGGGCTCAACTAACTTGGTAAAGCAGCTCACAGAATTCAGAGAACCATTTCGCTGACAGAAGAGACGCATAGGGCAAGGTACAGGAAAAGGGCACAGAGCTCCCCCCACCCCGCCCCCCACCCCGGTGTGCCACTCGCTCCAAATCCCATCGGTGTGGGTTTCACGGAGGCGGCACGGTTAATGAAATCGCTGTCTGCTGAGGGCTGATTCGGCCTCCGGTCCGCTCTTCCCCAAGGTCAGGGGCGGAACTCAAAAGCTCCAAGTCTGTAGTCAACAGGGCTGGTTCTTCTGGCAAGCGGCCCCAACCTCCCCTGCGGTCCAAAAGTCACCTCATTAACATAACAAGAGACGTAAGACTTCTTTATGGCTCTCATCACGTAAGAAATCTCAAGGGCTCTGAACGTCTGTGCCAGCCCCGGGACCAAGACCAGCTACGGGTTTCCTGTGATAAATCACAGCATAGCAATCCTCTTCCCACTCCATGCAACTTTGGACCGATTAGCTAAAGCACCTCGGTCATAATGTCCCTGCCTTTGTTGAAGTCCAGTGGGGGGTGACCTCAGGGGAAGCGAAGAAGGACAGTGTTAACTTGTCGTTGTCCCATGCGGGCAACCCTCATTGTGAATCGCATGACGGCAAGAGATAACCATTTACAGCCTATCATCCAAACTACCCTCACCCCTCAGAGGACAGCTAGAGAGGAGCCCTTTGGAAAGAAAATGTGTGTGTGTGGGGGGGGGGCTTTTGTACCTCAGGAGCTAATTGATAGTTGTTTTACAGACTACAGAAATAGATGCTACAGACCCTACAGGCAGCACTAACCAGGTCACGTACAGAGCCTTCCAGGATTCAAGTAAATGAACCTTTGGCTGAAAACAAAATTTCACCAAATAAAGTTGAGGATCTGATTGGCTTGATTTAGTGATTCAGGAATCGGGCAGCAGCTGGGGGGATGCTCCCAGAGGACAGACTGAAGGAAAGGTGTTTCCAGGCGGAAGGAGGGGTGCAAGACGGTGTCCCAAAAGAAAGGGAAGCACTGATGTCTTTTGGGGGTGGGGAGAGGCAGGGGTTCATCATGCAGATTACCTCCCCCGGGCCAACCCAGAAATCTCAGACCCACTGGGCAAAGGTCACGTTCGGGAGAAAGGCTGAAGCCACCACTGAGTCTCGGTTTGCTGTCGTGGGGGCAAATGACTCTGTTTTGGCCTGTAACTTCTTTTCCTTTTTCTTTTCTTTTCTCTTCTCTTTCTTTCTTTCTTTCTTTCTTTCTTTCTTTCTTTCTTTTTCTTTTTTTTTTTTTGTAATTTTTTTTAACACTTTGAACATATTGCCACAGGGGTTTGTGAATATCCCATTTCCAGAAATTTTTAAATACCTAGACCGTCATCTTGCAGTTGAGAGTTTTGTCCTGCCTTGACATAAAAAGCTGTACTGACTAAGCCCTCGGGTCTTCATAGGTAAGCTCTTGCTCTTGTGCTTATATATTGCCAGCGGGAGAGGGAAAATGCCCAAAGTCGGTTCATATGAATATCTCATTTTGTCCTCAAAACTTATATCATCATGAGCATCTGAAGAAACTGGGGTTCACGCCCAGGTCACAAAGCTTCTATAGAATGTGGCCTCACCCATGTCTCCTGATCCTAATTTCACACCTATTTGCCTTGTCTTTCTGAGCCCTGCTGCCATGGAGGTCAAAGGTTATTCATCTCCCAGAAAAAGGAGCAGCAAACACAAATTGGTCTGTCTGGTTTTAACATATTTGAATTGTAACATAAAAATTCAGCTTATAGTCTTGTAAGTGTTCAGAATAAGTCACCCCAAGATGTTTTTCTCTTGAATGTGGATCATTTTGAGCTAAAGGCAGCATAAACCTGTGGGCTTAAGAGAAACTTCTGCCCCACCTACTTAACCACCTAGAAGAATTTAAATTAAAGGCCTTGTCCAGTAGTAAGAGATTATCAGAGATCATCTTTTTGACCTCTCTATGGGGCAGGGCAGACTTCTAATCACTAAACATCTGCTTTTTTTTTTTTTTATCTCTTGCAATGAACTTTCTTCCCTCTGAAGCCCCAAGGCGACTTACCTGTCCTTAGCTCTGAATACCAGACAGACCTCACTTTAACTTTCTGTCCCTGAACCTCTCATGTATGTGGGATCTCTGACATGATCATGTGTGTGGGGTTCCATACGTCCATATGTAATTAAATTTGGTGTCTTGTCTTGTTAACCTGTCTCATGTAGAGTTAATTATTAGACTGGTCAGAAGAACCTTGAAGGGTTCTTTCCGACAAATAAGCTTTTTTTTTTACATTTGTTTTGGTTTGATTTTTTTTTCCCATTCAAATAGAAATTGAACTCCTTTATTTACTCCACCATTCCCTGACTCCCTTCTGTACAGAGCACTCTGCTAAATGCTGTGACACGAGGTACAGGCCATTGCACAGAAGGATGGATGACTGGCTTTTGAACAAGGACGTAGGGGTTAGGACAGTAGGTCAGGGTTCATTTCAGCGGGAATTGCCTTGCCCCTAGACAGAGACGAAAATGTGGTCGGACAGATAGGGTCAGTTGTGCCCTGGTAGGATTCAATCTCTGATGTTCAAGATAGCTCGAAAGGCAGAGAAGCACCACACAGGTTCTCAGAGGAGGACGGGACGGGCTCAGCCAGCAAAGCAGGTTTCAGCCACTGAGGAAGCCGGAACCTGAGCTGCTCTGACCTAACACAAACCTCAAGCCAGTGACCCCTGAGACCCACTGGTTCAAGTGTCTTCTGAAGTAGGACATGACATCCATCCGTTTCTTCAGCATTGGGATGGGTTCTCTTCTTACTGTTAGTACCTGGTGGTGCGGCCACCGTGTTCTTCAGAAGTGTGTGTGTGTGTATGTGTGTGTGTGTGTGTGTGAGAGAGAGAGTGAGAGAGAGAGAGAGAGAGAGAGAGAGAGAGAGAGAGAGAGAGAAAGAGAGAGAGAGAGAGAGAGAGAGGAGGGCGCTCTCATTGGGAACCCCAATCTCTGCCGTTCTTCCAGGGCCCGAGAAGCAGAGACGGGCCTAAGGCTCAGTCCTGGACCCCACAGTCTTCATTAATGTCTTGTGCGCTGTGCAGTGTTGGGTCATTTCGTTGGTAAGAAACAGAAATAGCAGAATTGTGTAGGAGACTAATGAGAGAGAAAGAAGGTTGGAAAGATAAGGTTTGGGCCAAATGATGAGGATCCAGAACTACAGGCCAAGAGAAGGTTTTGAGAAATATGGCGTTTTTCTTTCTTTTAGAAATACATTTTGCCTCTTGTGAACCAATGATATATGTAGCTGACTACACTTCGGCCAAAGATTCTGATAGCATTTAAACATTGTCTTTGTATATTTGCCACAATTTATGCAAAGAATGCATTCCCAAAGGTTGTGGTCAAGTCACATGTCGCAAATCAAATCATATTTTAAGTGTGCTTGGGGACCTTGCTATTTAAGGAGCCCCTTATAAACATTTTGTCTTCTGAACACACATACACACACATATGTGTGTGTGTGTGTGTGTGAATGTGCATAACATATATAGTATATTTATTTTGGCTTAAAAGTTGGATAAAACTCTGGTTTATTCGCCCACTCAATTTACCGTCCATTGAACTCCTGCTTTGCTCTCCTTTCTAAGCGTTCACTGCCCTGAGTGTCTGCCTAATTTTCAGACAGGAAGACACCACTTCATTGTCATCTGCTCATGCCCAAACTAAGCTATCTGAGGTGGAGGAATGCCTCATGAAAGTGTGTTTTATTTTTAACAGTATTGGAGGAGGGAAGAAAGCCTGGGCTCTCCCCCAGATGTCCACGGAGAATATTGTTTGTCTGTTGTGAAGGGCACCGTGAGCGGGGGAGATGGGGGTGAGGGTGGAGGTAGTGTTCAAGGCCATGCCCGGCTGGAGGGAGGAAGAGGAGATTGCAGAAGCTCCCCAGATCAAAGAACCATCTTTCAGGATAACTCAGCTCAGACAGACAGAAACGAGCCTGTTGCTTGAATCACGCAGCTCACCGCTCCGGCCCTCACTCCGCTTTGTCAGCGGAACCTTACCCACACGCGCATTAGCACGGCTCCCGTTGGCATGCGAGAGCCGTCTGTTTATTCTGCAGCCGGCGCGGGCTGGCTGGGACGGGCTCTGCATGTGTTTCTGGTCATCTTGGACTTGCACAAGCCCTCTCAGTGCTCCCGTCTCAAGGCTCTTTCTCATTAAAGACTTTCCGTTCTTGGGTACCTCGTCCCAGGGCAGAGATGAGCACTAGGCCAGGGAGAAAACAAACTGCCGTCCAGGGGTGGGGCCAGGGTGCACCCCACCTGCCCTGACTCCATGTTCACGAGCTTCCGGCTCGGCCACAGGCCTTGCTCTCCGCGCATATTCATTATCCATCACAACCACGACCCGCTATGGGGACGCGGGTCACTTAGCCATAATAATTGCCCAACTGGAGACTGTTTATCAACCTTGGAACGAATGAATGCCAGATCTGAGGTTACATTGATGTGATGTTTAAATATGCGTTTAATTTAGCCCAGTGACTAATTATCTAAAATCCTGTCTATGGGGATTTGACTTTCTTTATTTTATTTTATTTTATTTTTTACAAAATTGACTGGCTGCTTAGTTCTGTGTTGACACTTCCTATGAGTAAATTATCCTCAAAGGCAGGGTTTTTCCATCCTTCCTGAACCCAGCATGCCCTTGGAGAATTCAGGGAAGCCAAAAAAAAAAAAAAAAAAAAAAAAAAAAAAAAAAAACGTCAGGAGCTATGAAAAGAGCAGGGGGTGACTCAAAAGAATAACTTTCTTATTTGTTTGCAAATTTGCCCTTGGAATCATAGGTTCAAGAATAATGAAATCTGAAGAGGAGGGGGCTCCATGCGCAAAACAGAGATAAAGTAACTGAAATTTGTCACTGGAGTAATTAAATTATTCCGTTCTCTTCTAAATATTGATTCCACCATTGGCCTTCAGTCTAACAGATTCCTCTATGTGAGATTTCCACACTTAAAGCCACTTCTTCTCATATTATGTAGAAACAGGAGCCTGACCTTTTAATAATTCCCATAAACTTCAAAACAACAATGGCTCCCATCACATTACCCAAGTGCCAGGCCTTCTATTAAGAACTTTGCAAACAGTAACTCATTCGATCAATCCTCAGAACAGCCTAATAAGATCTGGTATGTTTATTCCCTGCACGGACATTCTTCCTTTGAGGACCAGCCTGTCCTTCACTCTGTAAGCTACTAGGTTTCTTTTTTATTTATTTTATTTTATTTTATTTTATTATATTATTATTTTTTTTTTGCTACTAGGGTTTAATCCCAATTTTGTCCAATCACAGAACCACAGAGATAGACACATGACCAAGAAAGACCAATTAGAAACTATCCTGGGGATTTGAATTCTGAGCAGAGATACATTCGAGACTCAAAAGCACTTAGAGTGGGGGTGCCCGAGCTAAGCACCCTAACCTCCCTGCCGGGCCCCTTGGGACTGCCCGAGATTCTGTCCTTCACGAAGCCTGGATTTCAGCCGTTCCTTTGATTCTGAGAATGTCCCCAAATCCTTCCAACAAATGCCCTTTGAGAGTGCTTCTCCTAGCCAGAGCTCATTTTGATTCCTTGCAACCCAAGAATGGATATACTCAGAAGGGGTTCGGTAATCACTTAGCTCTCACTGGTACTAAGTGGCAGAGTCAGGATTTTAACTCAGGCCTGTATAACTACAACTCCCACCTGTAGCCGTTAGTTATGCTGATTCCTCTACCGGCATGCCTCCTGGCTTTGATTGTTCTTGTAGCAACGGGTTTCGTGATTTTTTTTTTTTTTTTGGCTTTTCTGCTTAAGCCTTTGGCCAGTTTCTTATTAGTACGACATCTCAGCCCTTACTGGGGTTGTTTCGTTTCTTAATTTCGGCCAGAAAGCACATTAGGTAATACCAGTTCCATAATGTTGGACACGTTACCTCACCTCTCTGGATGTCTTTGCCTCCGCATCCTCATCCATTTTATGACGTGAAAGCGGGGAGGGGGGTGTCACATAACTATGGCAGCCCTCAAAGAAGGAAGGATGCAGGTGATGGCAGGTGGCAGGGGAGGAGGGATGCTCTCTCTTGGCTGGGCATGGGTTCTGGAAGACAGTCACATGAACTTAGAGTTGCTGAGGACACAGCCCAACTGCCCGAGGGCCTGAGGAAGACACCCAGGGCCTTGGGGATGAGGGACAACTGAGCCCGATAATGTTCACTTTTGCTCACATGTTCACGTCAAAATTTTTCAGGCAGGCATCTCCTCCCGATAGGTGCGTTATTTTTATAAATGATAAATATCTACTTAGGAACCATTGTACCATCTGTTATAAAATGGAGGCCAAAAAAATATTTTAAAGGATGCATTAAAAAGCATAGACGTAAGTTATAATTCCTTACTTCTGCATCTCGTCATTGTTTCTCATATCTCCAAGGGTCCTCACACGTACTTCACTTCGGACAATGCTGACCCAGGAGTCAAGAGAAAGAGCCCGGTAGTAAGTCCAGATGATCCTTTGGATTATGATTTTTGAAAGATTTTTGAAGGCCTTTCCCTACTCCTGAGGTCTGCATATAAAAATAGTGTTCGTATTACTAAGTTGGCCTTATAATATTACATTAGTTAACTTTTATGTGCATTTCCCCATCGGATTGTGATGTTCTTAAGGGCAGGGGCTATGTCGTATTTCTTCGCTTTCTCAGCGTTCGACTCTGTCACGGTTTGTCACACAAGTAGGTCTCTAGAAAACAGCTGTTTGATTTAATAGAACTCTGCTCCCTCTGGAGCATTCCTTCAGCGTTGTCCACCCAGGCACCCATTCTATTTCATGTTGGTCATGCCTGGGTCACCCCTGGGACCGTGTCGCTGAGGCCATCTGAGCAGTTGGCTAGAGTCTCAAGCCCAGCAGCTCTGACCAACAGCAAATACTCGACTCATTTGAAACACAAACAAATACAAAGAATTAACCATCAAGGAGCCTCAGGCGTCAGAGAAGGAGATCTATTGGACAGCAATATCTGATCGCCCTGAGTTATAATCTCCAGTGGAGGGACGGGCAGGGCTCCCCGTAAGGACTTTCTGAGTTTGCTCTGCGACAGAAAAGACACTCCTGAGCGTCTCTGGGCTCTCCCCAGCAGCTATTACGAAAGAACCCCATGGGGCATTACGACCCCTCTGTGGTGAATTACGCTTCCCGCATCTGCAGTCCTTTGGTCTGGAGGCATTTCAGCTTTTGCAATCGGCGTCCTTAACGGTGCTCAGGTCGGGAAATCGTGCACATGCCTCTTGGCTTTTCCAGTCCCTGGACTCCGCATGCATCATGAGACTTCACGGAGGCGAAGGTTCCATCGCGCATTTTTTGTGAGATTACACAAGCGCTCCTCCTCGGCGTCCCGGAGGAAGCCTGGGAAAACGCGCAGTTTCAAGCCATTTTCTTTCCCAGAGGGAAAACTGGAATTCCATTTTTTTTTTTTTGTCCCCACTGCTTCGCCCCACAGAGGACAGAGCTGTGTGAGAGGACTATTGTCCAAGTAAGGTAGACACTCACATCGTCGGGGAGAAAATTAATCCGATCTCCAGGGCCAGAGAGATGTCCAATGTCCAACTTCCAGGCCTGTCCCCCGCCACTCCCCACATTTTGGAATGATTAGACGAAGGGCGATCAGGCCTCGTCCCCCGTCTGGGGAAAGAGGCGGAGCGAGCCACGGCAGGAAGGAAGAGGGAGAGATGAAGTGAATGGAGAGAAGTCGAGGCACTAGAAAGGTCCACCCCGCGACCTTCCACTGAGCAGGCCGTTGAACTGGAGACGGGGGCGTTTCTTCTGAGATGCCGGGACCGGATCCCTGGGGATGGAGCTCCACCGGCCTTGACTCAGAGCCCACAGATGGACAGACAGCAGGAGAGGACTTAGTCACGGGCCCTCTCCTCCCACACTAACGGTGCCTGAGCCGTTTGCGGTGGACACCCTGGGGTGCCCACCTAACGCTGGTTACTCCCTGCTAACCACAGCGGTGGCTATTCTCCCTGCTCCCCCGTCCGGGGGCCGCACGACACGCAGTGGCACGTCTCCGCACCCACTGCACTTCCAAAACGTTAAAAAGAAAGGAGAAAAAGTCTTGGTAGCGTTTCCCCCTCCCACACAGCCATTTAGTTACCGGCTTCCTCTGGCTCATTGCTATTCAGTGAAAACCCACCAAACGGAACCCCTGACCCTGCCCCTCTCTCTAGTTCCCCCAGAAATCCATGGTGTTCAAACCGAGAGAGTCTATTTCCCGGCCTGCGTTTTTCTCCCTGAATCTGTGGACCCAAATATTACGGTAGCGTTTGTTCTCCTGAGCCCGGAAGGGAAGGAAATAGTCACGTGGTCTGTTTCGAAACTTTCTCCTCGAGCTGGCCTTGGCCCTCACCGTAGCCAGATTTGCAAAGTGACACTGAGTGGTCCTCAGGCTGCCAGCAGACTGCTGTCACCCCTCTGCGGAGGGGTGAGGGGCGTAGAGAGAGTTTCCCCCGCTCATGCTGGCTGCCGACGCTGTGAGAAGCAGTTTCAACGTTTTCCCACAGGATGTATGCTAATCGAAGGACATGTATGTAGCCCAGACAGGCCAAACTATTCCAGCACTTACAGCTCTCCACTGTTCTCCCTGGATGTATAGATCTTGTCTGTTTTCCTACACATGAATTTTTTTTGACCAAAAAAAAAAAAAATCAACTATATACTATTATGTACTGCTTTTTTACTGGACTAAATATATTGTATATTTTTCATATTAGATATTATAAAGGGTTTTATGTATATGTACATGTGTGTGTGTGTGTGTGTGTGTATACATATATATAGTACACTTTATGAGTATACCCTAATTTACTCAAGCAATCCTCTATTTTGGGAGAAAAGGCAGGCTTTTGTTGTTTTGCGTTTTTTGTTCTGTTTTGTTCTGTTTTTATCTGCACCCATGGGTGTTTGGGGATGTCAGCTTCTTGAGACCTGAGTCTGGGAAACAAAAGGCAAAAGGAACAGTCACCACTGTATTCCTCAAGGCCAAGGTCCTTAGCCAGGTGGCCTTCAAAATCATCTTCTGTCGTTTTATATGTAATGTCTAGGTTTTTTAATGGGACCTAGTGGGAGAAATACCGAAAAGTCTGTCTACTCCATCTTTCCTGTTCCTCTCTTTATCTTTAAAACAGAAATAGAAGCGGTCATATAGATACAGGAAACTATAGCGATGCATGCCTATGAAACATACATATATTAATTCCCACCATGGAAAAACCAAACCCATGCTTCTCTCATCCAGTTTAATTTGCCTTTATAATTAAGTAAATATGAACAGTTTGTGTGCAGAAAGATCCTCGTCACGGAAAAGTCAGAATCAGCTAAAAGTGGAGCATCATTCTTTCGGCATCTCATTAGACTTGTCACTGTCAGTCCTTTCTTGGTTACAAATCATCAGTAGCTCTATGATTCCATCTTGGTAAGGGAAGCCAGGGCGGTTCGCCCTGATGCCAGCGGTTCTGAGCATTATACAAGCAGGCGTAAGTCCTCACACGGACCTCGCGAGGGATGTCCGGGTGCGTGACGTGCGTACATAGCTGTATCTATAGATACTTATTGACAGCAAACGCGTAAAGTCACGGCAAAATCCTTCGAGTATCATCTAAGAAAGAAGCATAATTTGTGTCTTTATGGAAATAAAATTGAGAAATAAAATGTAAAGACGTCTTTCAGCAAAGTGCTTTTGATCGGCACAGAGCTCGCCCAGACAAGCAGGCTGGGTAGTGACAAGGCTACCCCACTGGGGGTCAGGGGCCTGGGTTTGTGACCAGAACCACAGTTACCACGATCTGATGTCGCCGGTCGTTGGACCTAGTTGCTTAGCTTTAGTCACTGTCCTAGACCTTGGGAGAGGAGGAGGGGGGGGTAATACGCAGTGACACAGCTCTACAGAGGAAAAGGCGGGGAAAAGAGACGGGGCCACTGAGACTGAAGCCGGAGCTCCCCCAGACTGAACGGGCAGACCTGCTGAAGAGCCGCGGGTGCCCCGGGCTGCAGGACAGAGCTCTGGGGACCCAGCGGTCGGAGGGAGCCAGGACACCGCGAGATCTCTCTGGAGCGGTCGGCACTTATCCATTCAAGCCACTCGCCCACAGTCTTGTGAGAAAACAGAGACACGGAGTCTGAGTGGCTGCCCCGGTCACACAGGACGTTAGAGACTAGAGTGTGGGTCCTGAATCCCAGTCCTTGCCGCTCGGCGCTCCTTTCCCATTCTGCCACGCCTAGGCGACACTACCGAGTTGCCTTTCCTGAATTCTTACAGAGACACACGGCGGAGAGACGGGCAAGACATTTTTTATAGGGAAAGTCAACTAGGGATCACATGTACTTCAAATAACCCACGAAGAGCAAGGACGACAGGCGACTAAAGGACAGTCAAACACACACCACACCACGCAACGGTTCGCCCCGAAATCAGTGGACTCTCCTTGCTGTTTTCCTCCGTTAGCTGGATCACCGCCTCGGCTCCGCCTAACTAAGTGGGCTCCGGCCGTTCAGCCTCAGGGCTCACGAAGTGGGCTATTTAAACATTAAAGGGAGTCAGAACGACATAAGGCGAGATCTGTAGCTCTCAGCACGTGAACTTGCGCTTTCTGGCAGAGTCGGACCAGGAACCCGACAGCCCTCTTACCGAGGAGCAATTCGCTCGTCATCTGTCTGTGGAGCGGGCCCAGGGCGATCACTTTTCTCACCAAGTTCCATCTGCGGCCCCACCGCCCGGGAGATGGGGCTGGCGCGCTCCCAGCAGCACGTTTCTGGGGCTCGAGGAGCTGCCTCCAGCGTTTCTCACCAACTGGTACCCTGCTCTGTCCTCGAGGCAGGGGAACGAAAGGCTTTCTGCTTAGGGGGTTGGGGACAGGCAAACAGCTCCAGTGACAGCCGGCTGGGTGACAGCTGTGCCAAGGAACTATTTCCCCTCTAACAAAGTCACACACCACGGAGACAGAAGGAAGAGGAGGAGCCGGGGCCAGTGTCCACATGTGTCAGAACACTTGAAGAAGAGACAGAAATCCTCCAGGACAAACAGAGGCTGGTCTCCCTGAGAAGACTGGTGGCTGTTGGAGCCTGGCGTTGCATCCCATGCTGGACTGTCCCCTCCTCCCATGCTGGACTGTCCCCTCGGGCTTCGACGGAAAATGTGTAGAAGGGAGAGTGACGAGGAGCTAGAGAGCAAGCAGTGCAGGCCCGCCTCCTCCCGACTCTGGACCAATATTCCCGAGCATCGGCCGAGTTCGCCCTCCGCTCCCCACTCTTCCCAATCCCGGGCACCATACGGACTTTCTAGATGAGTCCTAAATTCCAACACTGTTTCCCGTGGCCCCATAATCAACCGAACTTGCTGGAGATTCTAACTTTTTACCGCCCAAACCACGTCTTTTAGACTACTTCCTGCATCTGGAAATGGATGACAAGCCGCCATCCGTATCTGCAGCACACGGCTCTTCCTGGAAGAGCCAGCGATGGAGAAGAGGGACCCCTCCAGGCGGCGACCACTTTGCGGGCAGGGACCGTTACAGCTGCAGGACGCTGGGTCATCGGTGGGGCGGGATGAAGAGAGGCAACGTGAAAACTCAAGAGACGTTAGATGCCGAGAACCGGCATTGCCTATCCAGGCACATTCCTTAAAAGACATAAATTCCGAGAGCGCGTTCTGGAGTGAGCTTCCTCCTGCTGGTCATCACACTCTCCAGTGCTGGACAGAACACGACTCTCCAGAAAACTTTCAGGGGAAATTCTCTCTTCAACTCACCCCCCCCTCCCCCCTGAAACCCGACACCTGTCACCATCCCCTCCGTTCAACGGCACTTGCCAGGAACCTGGCAAGTGTCCCTTTCACTCGCCCTAGGAAATCCATCTGCTCCGTGCGGTGGCCTCATCGACATGGTGTCTGGCGAGAGCAGTTGTCGCTAATATGGAAAACATTAGTGTCACAGACAGAACAAGCCCACTGGGCCCCAGAGTTCATCTAAAGGGTTAAGTCGCCGCTTTCTTCTCCCTCGTCTTCGTAGAGCAGTCACCTAAGGTCCCTGGCGGATGCCCGATGCCCGCCGTGACTGTCCCCTGCTGGCACACCAGGCCTGTCCTTCTACCAGCCTCCCTAAGGGCAAAGCCACGGCTCAGCCGGATGGCTGGGCGACCCCTGCCCATGCACGCTTCCTTCCACGGTGTGCCTCTGCACACGCGGTTCGCTCTGTGCAGCAGGAACGTCTGCCACTCAAATTCCACCTGTTGCAACCCCACCTGCCCCTCAAAATTCAAGTCGAATACCACTCTCTCCATGAGGTCTTTCCTCGTCCACGCCCCCCAACCCTCGCCTAGTGTAGGGAGCCTTGTCTACCCCATTGCCATACCAGTATACACCGTGATCGCATTTTGCCCGGAAGTCATCAGCAGTTAATTACCTGAAAGAATTTCTCTCATTCAAAACGTACATTTTTTATAATTATAAAAAAATTTTAAATTATAATTTGACAGTTTTTATGATTATCATGATACCTAGAAAGTCACCTTACCTAGAATACTTAGAAAATTTATGTGTTAAACTGACAGAAGGTAGGACTGGACCTCCAGATTTTATGAATGTTTAATGAGGAGGAATCAAAAAATAATGTGTATAAAATAACTGCTTGCCTTTCAGACCAACTGATGTAGGTCCTGAAAAATAGGAGGGATGCTGTGCTTCTTTGCGATTGTCCTGTTGGGGATCATAGGATTAGACCACGCTGTGGCGGGTGGAGTTGAAGAATACTTCAAATGCAATAGAGACCGAGATTACTTAATATTGGGAAATGAGAACAATTTTGAGTCAGGGAATGAAGAATCAAAGGGTAGGTCTTAGTCTAGTGACAGCAAACCTCTCCCCCCTTTTTTTTTTAAGCCAGAGTGAGTAGGGCTCAGACTTAGAGATCAGGAAGCACCTACAGTAACTTCCTAGTGGGAGGTGAGCTCCCCGTGGCCACGCAGGTGTTAGCTGCCCATGGGGAGACAGCAGCCCTGAGACAGGACTCGTAGACCTTCTGGCCCTGTGAATGTGGCTATTTCTCTTCCATTATCCTCAAACTTCGATAGATTCTTATTGCCTGTAGCACTCCGCTGTGCTGTGTAAAATGAGGGGGAAAGCCATTGCCACACCTGCGATGAAGGGAAAGGAAGGAGAGCAATACCTGTGTCCCTGTAGTCAGAGGCATTGTCACAATGGTGGGGACTCAGCACAGGGGTGATCCCGCAGGGGACATGGGGCGCCGGAGGAGGCGAAGGAGCGCACGTGGACAATTCGGTACTGAAAAGAATGTGATGTTAAATACTTGACATGCGGTGTCACTGTCTAATTAACAAGTGTGCTGAGATTTTCATATCAGGTGTTCTCACAATGGCTGATGACTGTAATTGATTCGAGCTCCTGCAAACACATGTCAGACGTGAGCGGAAGTCACAGAGGTGCCATTAAACCCAGCAGACATTCCCAAGGTGATTTTAGCACTTTTCATCAGGAAATGTGCTACTTGACAGAGAGATGTCTCAGGACTCAGTAACAAATTAGGTTAAGGATAATTAATTCCGGAGTGTATGTAAAAGAACAACTCAAATTAATTTCTGAAATTTCTATGCCCAAAGATTAACTTTATGGAATTGAAGTCCAGACTGGTCCACAGTTTAATCACTGATGGCATCGCCCTCAGCCTTGGGCCATCTCGAAAGGTTTCTACAATGTTCAACACTTTTGAGCAAGAACGTATCGTATCTACTGTGGGCTCTGACCATACACTGAGAGACCCCCTTAGATTATTCAAACATAATCCCTAATTCAAGGAACTCATAGCTGAGTGGCGATGACACTGAGATTTGATAGTGTAGTGTTAGATTACACTAAGATTCCTTAACACATGGTTAGAACACAATTTAGTGAATGCACTGATTGAGATTACGAAGAATAGGATGGGAGATCCAAAGGGAGGGAGGTGACCGAACACTTTCTGGTGATATAGCTATAAAACTTCTTGTTTGTGTATGCTTCACATCTAATTGATTTGTTATAGAGACTTTCTAATTGCTTGCAACTATTCGCTACCATCCCAACGAGTAACATATCTGGTTCTGCAGCTGGAGTACATTCATTCATTCATTCATTCATTCATTCATAGTGTTAAGTGCCAAACAGAGGTGCTGAGACAGCTGGACACTTCCAGAATGGTGGAGTGAGGACTCTGGCAAAGATTCTCTTAAAAAAACACAGATAACACTGGCGAAATGATCAAATGCAATGATTTCAGAACTCTAGACATTAAGCAAATGCATACAACAAATTGGAAATATTTATTCAAGAAAAAGAGCTGACCCTGAGTGAGAACCGTGGGGTCTGTAGAATTGTAATTTGGAGCTGTTCCCCCTCCCTCTCCCCGGCCCATGGTACTGTAATCATGAAGACGAGCAGCCTCATGGAGGGGGTGCTGGTCTGATTTGATGCTTGCCCCCAAAATCCATACCCTAGCGCACTGTCAAAAATAATAGCGATTAGTAGCAAACAATTGGGAAGGTTAATATTACAGCTGCTAAGGTTACAGTACAGTTTGGGATAAGCAACAGATCAGCCCCAAATTTAAAAGGGATATCTGGGAAACAAGACAGCCATGGGGCTTTTAGAAAGCTCCAACGTATTCCTGGGGTCTGGAAGATTACGCACATGTACAAGGCTTGCACGTGCACTTGGGAAAGAGCAAAAGGGGGTCCCAGGCCTCCTAAAGGAGCAGGAGGCCCTGTGCAAGCAGGAAGTGAAAACCGAGATGGAATCGTGAACTGTTTGAACTTTGAGTGCGTCCTTTAGCAATGGACGAAAGCTTTCCTGGCTCAGGATGTTTAAGGTAAACTTCTAACCCGGTCATTGGATAACCACTAGCTATGCTGACCCAGAAGTGACTGCTGGGAAGCCTGGCTTAAGCTGCCGTCTCAGGAAATAGATTTGATCCCGGAGTATTGATCCGTGCGGGCTCCTGTAAGCAAAGCTGGCCAGTCTGAGATGAGACTGTCTGCCTCTGAGTTTACGAGGACACCAGGCAGCTTTCATATTCATCTCCCTCCTGCCCGTTTCCTCTTAGTCACCCAACGAGAGCAAGAGAAAAAGGTTCTGTTTACAAAGCAGTTTCTCTCCTTCTCTCTCTCTCTTTCTCTCTCTCCCCCTCCCTCCCTCCCTCCCTCTCCCTCTCCCTCTCCCTCTCCCTTTCCCTGTCTCTCTCTCTGTGTCTCTCTCCACCCCTCTTCCTGCACCACTTCTTCCTCTCTCTCTCTTTTTTTTTTTAGTTTCCACTGAAATCCAGCAAAGAACTCACTAGCAGACAGAAAGCAGTATTGTTGCCTGGGTTAGGTTGGCAGTAAGATGGCCCAGAGAGGGGAACGTGAAATCCCAGAGACCCCAGGAAAAGCAGGTCAGCCATCACCTAAAAGAGAGATGCCTAGGTAGGCGACCCATCAGCACCAAGGGGTCTAGCAAAGACCTAGTCCTGGGAACTGGGGAAAAGAGGAAGTTCCCAATTCCTAGAAGAAATGTGCCATGGGTCGGGAAGGGCGAGGAAGGGCTCTGTGTCAGAGGAAGCAGGTGGCTGGGCAGGTGATAAAGAATCGGACACGGGAATAAAGTGGAGAAGAGAAGCCACTTACTAGAAATGCAGCGAGAGCCAGGAGGTGTGCACCGGTCAAACTCAGAAGGGGATTAGCAAGGAGATCGCTTGGGGCTGACTGCCCGGTGTAGTTTGGTTAATATACAGAGCTCAGAGAACGCAAGGGTGACAAACACCTGGTCAGCAATGCCTTCACCCTACATTCGGCCTTTCCAAAAAGCAGCGTTTATTATAGTTCCCCTAACTTTTAACGGGACAGAGACTTTTACCTGAGGATCTCAAAGCGCGTTAATGACAATGACAATGACAATGACAGAGGAGAGAGTTCGGAGCTCTTCTCATAGTTCTCTCCATACTCCATCATCCCCGCCTAAATGCCCAGATTCCTAGAGCCTCCAGCCCGTGTCCCCACCACGGGGCCTCTCTGCCAAGCTCTCACAAAAGTCCCGGGGCCCCTAGTGACTGTCCTGCTGTCCTATATTAGTTCCTGGGTAAACAGAGCGCTCGATGGCCAAGGGGACGTCGCATCTAGTCTAGCTACGGAAACCTGTACCTCGCTCTGCGGGCAGCGCGAAGGTCAGGGGTTGCCAGGGGTTAGCGAGGAGGGAGGGGCGAGTAGGCGGAGCACACAGAGGGTTTTTAGGGCAGTGGAACTACTCTGTATGGTGCTGTGATGGTAGATGCAGGTCATAACACGTACGTCTAAACCCACAGGATGGACAACACTAAGCGTGGACGCTGTCGTAAATGACGGCCTTACACCCTGGGTGGTGATGATGTGTCAATGTGGTTTGCGATTATAATAGTGTACAGCTCTGGTGGGGGACGTCGATCATGGGAGGGAGGGAGGGAAAGTACAAAGGAAGAAAGAAAAGGGCTGAACCAGGCAGCAGGGGGAGAGGTAGTAACATGCGAATAGAATATTTTAGCAGCCTGTGCTCCCGCCTCATGGGTTGTAGTCTCTTTCACAACCGCTGACTAATGCCCTCTCCCAGCCTCTTCTTGGGAATGTGATCCCCTTCCTGTGCACTCAGCAAGTGCACTAGATGTGACCCCGTGATTGGAGGGGCCAGGACCTCCGCCAGCAACCTGGGAGAAGCAGAGGTGGCCGCCCAGGGCGATGCTGCTCCTGGCGCTGGCCAGGGCAGGCGAAACCACTTGCACTTGCCCCACCCTTATGAGAAGGTGCCTCGGGGCTCGCTCCTGCCTGCTCCCAGGCTCCAGAGTGGCTGGGCCTGGTCCTAACACTTGGTTTGAATCACACTACTCTCCTCTGTTCTTCCTCATCCCCCACGAACGGGACCTGGCAATGGACTTCCACAGAGCGTACACACCACTCGAAAACACGACGAGTAGGTAGAACTTCAAGTGCCCATCTCACAGTCTCTGGGGAGAGTGAGGAAGGGTCCGAGGAAGCAGGTGAGGTCGCTGGATCGTGGGGACATGACCGTGGTATCTGGGTATTTGGGAATGAAGGGTGGAGGTAGGAAGTTGAACTCCGAGAGCTTTAAGTGACAACCGTTTCATCGATAAAATAGCAAAGACTTCTCTCTGCGACAAGTGAGCTTGCTTTTCAGAGGCACCAGTCAAAAACCACACTCTGTGAAAGACGGCTTGTGTCGGCGGGTCGCTCTGAGAAAACGCTGCATCTCACGACTCTTCAAGGAAGGACAACGAGACCAACGAAACGGTCAGCCGGGCTGTATGGAAAGAGGTCGGCGGAGGATCCAGTAAACCCAAGTGAATTTAAAAACAGAGATGAAAGATGCAAAATGCCACAGAGCGAAGAGCTACACCTCACAAGCTTCCCCGCTGCCCTTGCTCTCGGAGTCCCTTGGTACCCGGGAATGCCAAGGGTGGGTCTGTCTTAGCCCACTCAGGGCCTGCGGTAGGTGTGCCAGGTCTCGAGGAACATCAGGGTCACCATGGTGGCCCATGGTCACTGGGCCTATTTCAGAATGGGATGGTGTTACCTGTCACCCTGCAGTAAGCCAAGGATTCTTTCAAAGGAGGAGATGATTTTCAAATCTCAAGGGGGGAAAGAGTACTTGGTTTTTAAAAGCATGTTCGATGTGCTTCTGGTTTACTAACAGAAAACAGCCCACAGAAATGCATGTAGAGCCGCACATTTGCAGGGAGGGCACTTTGCAGGGAGCCACCAGGCTTTGAAAAAGTCGCTGAGAACCAGGGCTCTGAGTCTGCCCTTGCCTTTGGGGAGGACGCTGCTTCAGGGCCCTCAGTCAGTAAATAGCACATAAGCCTCAGCATTGGAGGGAAAAAATATATATATAATCTGACCACTGAGCAATTAAATCCATGGGAAAATCTACTCGCGTTAACCAGCTGGGTGCTGGAAATGTTTGCCTCTGCGTCATGAAAGTCATTTCACTAACAGCTGTCTGATCTGCACCCAGAAGGATTACTGAGCAAGTGGCAGATTCGCCTCAGACAGCAGCTTAGCGACGCATCGCCGATGTCAGGCGGAAGCATTTGGGGAGAAGCGGGGGAGGAGGGCCCGCGGTGAACCCTGGGGGTATCGCTTCTGGTGGAGAGACAGCTCACTGGGATCTGTGTGATGGGATTTTCATGCATGAGATTTCCTGCAAGGACTTGAGAACGTCCAGGCTTGTTCACAGAAAGATATTCTGTGCACAGTTCTCTGACACTGTTCGCTTTCTCCATATTCTTCGGGACAACGGATAGAAAATCTGTAGTAACATCTCACCGTAGGGATATGAGATTATTTCAGATTGTCACGGACACAAGGTCAATTACCCTTCAACTCCTAACAAACGTTCGGCTTTTACGGCCTCAACTCCATCACCCCCTGAGATTATATATACATCTGTTGCCGTTGGTAACCAAGACTTGGAGTAAATGGAACTATAGAAATCTATGCCCCTTTTTGATTTTCAGATGGTTGAAACTTTCGGAAAAGGACTTAGTTTATTTTTGGTTTTGATGGTTCAGATATTTATGAGAAGGTCAGTAGGCCTTGGAAACTTTAGATGACTGGAGCTATGTTTTAAATTAGAAGATTGGAAACTTATCCAAAAACTTGAACTTAAAAAAAAGAAGAATTGTAAGATAAGTAGGATTTCAACTGCCAGCCCAACCCCTTGTATGTCCCATTCGGGGCATCTCTGTGAGCCCCCTCTCTTCAGAGCAGCTGCTGCTAGTGTTACATGGACCTTCCTGGTGTCCCCCCCAAAATCCGTTTGGTATTTTTCTCTCAATCTTCACCCTGTGTTCACCCTTTGGACTCGAAGGAGGCACAGGGCTAACCCAGGGATTTTTGTAGTTTCAAATAACCAGAATATTCAACCCAAACTTGGCCTAAAACCAAAAAGAGAATCAATCAGCTCGTGTATTGGAAACTTCAAAATTCAGGCACATCCCGGTACGAGACCTCAAATACTATTTCTGGGACCCACTTGCTTTTCTCCGCGCCGTGACTCAGCTTCCTCTGTGTTGATTCTATTCTGGGTAGCCCCCCAACCCCTCCACACACACACACACACACACACACACACACACACGGCCCCCTAATGGCCGCCACCTACCCTGGGAACAACTTCCTGCTAAGGTTCAAATCTGGTAAAAAAGAGCGGGTATCTTTGACTCAGAATTCTCAAAAAAAAAAAAAAAAAAAAAAGGTCCAGAGATTCACATTGCTTAGAACAGTCTGGGTCTTATTCCCACCCTGCGCCAAGAGACCACGGGGACCAATCAGCTTGGGCCTCAGTCCAGGTCCCGTCCCAGAGCTCGAGCCCCATCTAGGCCACGGGGAATGGAATGGACAAGGGACGAAGCCAAAACGAGCGACAGACGTCCATGACGTCCAGCCACGCCCGTTAGCTCTTCCTAGACTCAGGGTGCTCTCGACGCTCCAGCCACGGGGCACTAACTTGCCACGCGCTCTTCCTCCTCACGCCATCCCGCGTGCTGGGAAGTATGGAGGGGAGTGCGGCCCAGCGCCCCCCTGTCCGGGAAGAGGGGAGATGGACTCGCGCTAGCACCCGGAATCATCGGGCTCCACCCAGGGAAGCTCTCTCCAGCCCCGCCAGGGCTGCTGTGCACCTGGTGCTTCCGACGCGGATGGATCATGTAACTGAAGCACACCTCCTTTTAAAAAGCTGTCCTAATATGGGGAGAATGATGATAAAATGTCCGTAGCGGAGACGTAGTGCCCAGAAGCACTTGACGGGGTGGCCAAGGGTTTGGATCTCTGTCGTCTGAAAAATATTTAAAGACTTCCCCTCTAAGCAATTCATCCTTTTGAAACTACTAAGCCCCTGACATGGCCATTCATTCGACTTAGAGAACAAGCCAGCTTCGAATAAATACGAAGGACAATGAGCTAAGTAGCCATGGGGGGAAAAAAGGAACTTACTTTGTGCTTTTGGTTTGTTTTCGAGCAGGTGAATAGAGCTAAAAGAAGTGTGTACACCGCACGTTTCGTTCATCATACATTTATCACGAGGCTGCTCGGTGCGGAGCAGAGCAGCTCACACTGAGATGAAATAAAGACGACCCCTGCCCTCGAAGTGCAAAGATTCTAGCAGGAAACAGGTCTTGCAAACGATACACACACTGACACACCCCCTAACCGACGCCCCCAAGGCTGGGACCACCGTGCCCTTCTTACTTCCAACGTTCCGCCTGGAAGAGAGGTGAGCAGTCTTGCTCCCCGACATTCTACGCCCTCCGTGGCCTCTTCCGACGGATGACCGACTCCTCGTTCCCGTTGTTTTCCCCCTTCGCGTTAAATCCTGCTGCGTCAGGCCCATCACGGCTCCTCGTCGCTGCCACTCTCCCTACTGCTGTGAGAAGGCTGTGAACTGAAGGAAGGCTCGCTGAATAATTCAAAGGCGGCCACTCACTTCCAGAAGCAATGCTCCAGTTACCTCAGAGATAGCATTAGGCCACTGAGCTTCCCACCTGTGCCCCGGGGCGGGTCTCCACGAGCTTCCTCTAAAACAGCCAGTGGATCAGCAGTGCGGACAGCTACCCCCCAAATCCTCCTGCGTTATGGACCTGGCCCAAAGTCGAGGGATGATGCTGCGTGTGGACGAGGAGCTGGTTAGGTTAGTTGGTCAACAGCAGGAGAGTAAGCAAAAATGATCACCGATGCTACAATAACGCAATCACGGTTATTTAGAGTTTTTTTAAAATCAAAAAGTTTTATCGACTTCCTCCTTATCTCCAGCCGCCCTCCGTTATTTCAATAAGCACCTTCGCCAACGAATTTAGAGAAACGCACATCATTACCGCATTTAACACACTTGTGTCGAATTGTAAACAGAAATGAGACTTTTCCCGAGAGGAAAACAATATGCAAGAAGACCTAGGATTCCCAAGTAAGCTTCTTCGTTCATGCCAATCCGCCACAATATTGTTCCAAAACTTCAATTAGGATCGTACTCGCAGGATTTCTAGGTGTGACGATTGAAAAACGCTGATTTTGTCAGGGATAGATATTGAATACAAGCTAACGTTAAAGGCAGAATGAAAACAAATCCGAGAAACAAGGTCCTCTTTATATCTGCCCCGTGAAGGTTGCTCATATTCGTTTAATTAAGCTCCTGGATTAATTTAGTGAGCCCCTGCTGATTCCTGCCTTACTTGTGCAGGGCTCACTTTAGGCCTTAGGCACGTCAAGGCACGTTGAAGGATGGGTGTATGTGTGTGTGAGGGGGGTGTTCAGTAGGAGTTTACTTATATAAGGCACAGGGGAACCTTCTGGAAAAGATCTCTTCGGGAAAAAGATTTCTAAGGCAAACATGTTTGATAAGAAGTCCAGATGAGAGGGGTGAAAGGCAAAAGAGATGGCATGGGGGGCCGGGTGCTTCTGGAAGGGTGAGAGCCCCCCAAACTGTTTCTGTTTTTGAGACCCTGAAATATTAGAACAGTACGAAACACCAAAACCGAGTTACGAAAACAGGCACTTCTGTAAATTTACATTTAGCGTATTAATGTTTTTAACACCGAAACAAAAACACATGGCAAATAGTTGTGCCAGTCAGGAGATAGAAGGATTCGTAAGCATCACTAGTTCACAATGCAGTGCAGGGGAGGTGATCCAATCTGGAACACAAAACATGGCCGTGACAGAAGGCTGTCTTCTGTCAGTTCGGGTGGCTGTCTCTGAGGTGGTATAAGGGACCTGTTTGGAGTCATCCCCACGAGTGGCCTGCAGGTGGCTGTGTCTGTTGCTTAGAGTGTGTCTCGCTGGGTCTGCACTGACCCAGCCTGAATCACATGCCCAGGGGCCCCCCGGGAAAGAGCCAGCGGAAACCACAGAGCTCTTCAGCACAGGCGCTGAGAGACGCTGAGCTGGCGAACCTGGGCCAACGAGCTCTTCAGCGACTTTGCTGACTTGAGCAGCCGCAGGCGGCGCCTCTGACATTATCACCTCCACCGGGCGTCAGAGGCCTTGGCACAGGTGTTGCTGGGCCATCAAAGCAGTGGCCAGGTCTTCCTTCCAGGCACACAGAGCAGAGCTGTCACTTTCCAGTGCTGGTTACAAGAAAGAAAACCAGTGACAGCCCCAGCCAAAGGCAGGAAGGTTGCAGTAGCCAGGGGTGAGCAGGAAGATCTTGGTCCATTGATTAACCCTTGCCTGCCCTTTCCCTTGGGGGCCAGCCTCCCGTCAGAGGACACCGGCACTGTTTCTCAATGGCTGGCTGTAGAGAGACAGACCAAGCAGGAAATCACTGCCCGTGTCTACGTGTCTACGTGACCGAGTCTATTTCATGCCAGGGTTTCCCACTTAGAAGCCCTCTTGTCCACCGATAGAAAGTTCATTCTCCAATATAAGTTTAATCAGGGATTTTTTTTTTTAACGTTTAGCTATGACAATCTATGCTGGTTCTTCTGTCTTATTTCTACGCTGTTTCAGACCTCAGAAAAAGGGAAATGCGATTTACCGAGGCTCTCAGACATTCATCATCGTCCTCATCACCATCACATCAACATCATCACCATTATCGTCACAGTAATCTCAAGTCCTGGTGTAATGTTTGGCCCTAGCAGACACATAAAAAATGTATTCGAGGGAACGAATGAGAAAATATACACAGTCCTCACTTCTGGGCAGAAATATCTGGTTGGAATTCGAAGGGTGTGTTATGGGTAAAAGACAGATTCAGAGAAAAATTGTTTGATAATTGTTACAATGACTCAGTCCTCCCACCCCCCTCCCCCTGAGCTGGTATACCCTGGAAAACACAGCTAACTCATGAACCGATTTGTGTTTTCCAAAAACACCTTTTGAGCACTTACCAAGCACCAGGCACCCGGAAAGAAAATTCCCACCTTTAAGCAGTTTAGGCTCCGGCTGGGTAGGCAGACCTGAAATTCACTATGACAAATGATTTCCTAACAACATAAACCAGTTGCTGTAGTAGCATAGAGGAGGCGACAAGAAAGGTAGGAAAGTTTTAAAAAGCTGAGGAGCCAAAAAATGTCCCCTGAAGTCCAAGGATTCACAATATGGGAAAGAAACGCATGCTTTGGGCATCAAGCAAACCAGAAGGTGATTTTCAGTTCTTCTCGAAGCCAGAGAACGGGACAGACAGACCTCAGTTCAAATGAACCAGCGGCCCATCAGTCAACAAGTGTGAGCTGAGGGCCTACTATGTGCAAAGACCTGCCCTGGGCCCGTGGCAGACACAAGTGTGACAGGAAAGGACAAAGACACCAGAACTCCGTGTGCGAGAGGAACGTAGACCTCCTCGGAGTCATTTCAGGACCGCGCCCTCGGGCTCCGGGCTCCGGGCTCCGGGCTGGGCAGGCATCTCCTTCCCACCGCAGTTCCCGCTCGGGAGGTGGGTGGGCGTCGAGTCATTGGAGCTTTGACCCAAACTTGAACCTGTGACCCTGGACCTCTTAACGAAGAGGCTTAAATCCAGAACAAGCCGACATTGAACATCCGAGCAGTGTCCTGTGTTGCAGGCAGGAGAAAATACGATCCTCATCGTCGGTCCAGGGTTCTGTCACTCTGAAGCCCTGATCATCACGGAAATGGCCGCTTAGGATCCCGACACCAATTGTGACGTGGGCTTCGCCAGCGGGTGTCCTGCAAGGCAACCCAGTTTGAGAGGGTGCCGCATGCCACGGGTTAAGGGCTTAATGCGATGAGTCTGTTCCTCCGCTGTCCTGACGCCTCACCTGTCATCTGTGCTTCTGACCACCTGGCTCTGCAGGAAGTGCCCACGCCCTCCTCTCGTCACTTCCTCCTGTGACAGCAAAGCCTTCAGTAGGGTGTTGGTATGGCCTGGCCTTATCATGGCGACAAGTAAGGGAAGGATCTGTGTGGACCAGTTAAGCGGGGAACAGACCTCCCTCATCCCACGAAAGCAGGGTTGATCCAAAGGGAGATAGAAGAATCTAGAACTGTAGAAAGTGCGCAGGGAAGGGAATGGTGGCCCATGGTAGAATAGGGGTCACAGTCTGGGACTGTGTCAAGCAGAGGCACAGGTGTGGCATCGCCGACCTGCGAACGAGGTGAGGTGAACTTCCACCACCCGCCTCTTCCCGGGCGAGCTAGAGGGGAAGGAGGAAGCATGGCAGAGGCTGGCTGGGTGCTCAACAGGGTAGACCCCATCTCCCAAGCACCCAGAACTCATTTCCCTGACCCCCTGGCAATGGCCAGAAGAACGTGACCAGAAATGATATAGACTCCTTTCAGGCCTGGCCCCTGAAATCTCCATGATACCCTCTGCTTGACCTCGCTTGGCTAGCTGGTCAGCTCAGTTCAAATGCCATGCAGACGACCCCGAGGGGCCACAGAGGACAGCGCATCAGAAAGGTAGAAGGAGCCCGAATCCCTGCGCCGTTGCTGAGAGAGCTGTCAGACCTGTTTTGAGTCGTGATGTGAGCAAAGAATGAACATGTATTGGGTTAAACCACTGGGATTTTAAGGTCGCTTCGCGAGGCAGCCAGCGTGAATGACCGACTTGCACAACAACACAACGAGGTGTCTGGAAGTCCTGTCATCACACAGACGGGGGCCTCGGCACCCTCAGAAATTCAGGTTACGGACACGTGAGTCAGAGTCTGCAAATGCACGAAGGAGCACGGAGAAAAAGTGGCACTGGCGGGATAAACAGGAGCCTCAGACACGGCTGTGTTTTTCCTGTCGCAGACGTTGGTGACGAGGCACAGAGCCACGAGGAAATGTTTCCGCGAGGATCCTCACCGTAGCGCACCCTGGGCAGAACCGCCCACAGTCGAGGGCGTGTTTTGCAGCGCTAAAGTCATGGGGATGCTCCCCATTTTTCTCTGGAGCAGCTCATAGTGTTTTTTTGTTTAGAACCTTGATTTGACGCATCGCTGTGGTTTTAACTTTCACTTCCCCAAACAGTTGACCTGGCTCCCGGGGAAGAAGAGCCGTTCACGTGTGATGTACAGACTTTCTTTCTTGTCTTCCTCTTCTCCCCTTTCCCTGGGACCTGGGTAAGGCACAGACCAGAGGCCCCCAGTGGCAGTTCGTTCTCTCAGGGACTGCCAAGTGAAACTGGCTGAAAGGCGATATCCAGCCGGGTGACGTGGGTCTGTGACTTTTCCTCTTTTTCTGTGTGCGAATGTCACTTGTAGTGCATGTTGCAACACAGATGAGGCTTGAAAATATTAAGTGACGTGAGAGAAGCACTTACAAAATGAACGAAAGGAGAAAGGAAGGAAGGAAGGAAGGAAGGAAGGAAGGAAGGAAGGAGGAAGGAAGGAAGGAAGGAAGAGGAAGGAAGGAAGGAAGGAAGGAAGAAAGAAAGAAAGAAAGAAAGAAAGAAAGAAAGAAAGAAGAAAGAAAGAGAAAGAAAGAAAAAAGGAAAGAAGAAAGAAAGGAAGGAAGGAAGGAAGGAAGGAAGGAAGGAGGAAGGAAGGAAGGAAGGAGGAAGGAAGGAAGGAAGGAAGGAAGGAAGAAAGGAAGGAAGGAAGGAAGGAGGAAGGAAGGAAGGAAGGAAGGAAGGAAGAAGGAGGGAGGGAGGGAGGGAGGGAGGGAGGAAGGAGGCTAAGGGTCATTCTAGAATCCTACTCCTTGCATTTCAAATCTAAAGTAGTGAAGGAAATGACAAGCATGAAAAATGCAGGGCCCTCCCTTTGCGTTGACAGAGCCGGTGGCCTCCTCTCTGGGATAATCTGAGAGTTTTCTGAAGCTTGGCAGCCCAGACATACCCACTTCTCTGGCTCGCCAGAGCCTGCCTGACGTCCGCAGGATTCGAGTGCCCTCCCTTTGGGTCAGCAGCGTCTCCTGCAGCATCCTTTGCCTCCAGGATCACTCATTCGCACCTTAGCCCACATTTGTGTATAAATAACTAAGATGACCTTGAAAAGCCCTGAACTTCTTCCCAGGGGAGCGAGACAGAATTACAAGTTTCGACGGGGGGAAGGCGCTGGAAAAAGCCGGGGCGTTGGTTGACAGAACAGGCCAGCAAGTGGGGAGGCTCGGCCTTGCCACAGGCCCTGGAGGGACGGTGGGAGCGGGAGGGCTTTGCAAGGACAAGCGGGAGAGCTCCGGGGGCCCTGTCCCCTCGGGGGCAAGCCGCCCTGGATACCGGTCCTGAGGGTGCACATTAGACCCCCCACGTGAAAAATAAGGAGGTCGACGTGAACCCAAATGCTAACCGTAGAGTCTGGGTGATGGTGATGTGTCCACGTCGGCTCATGATAGTAATAAATGTCCCCGGTGGGGACCTTGGTGGCAGAGAAGGCTGTGCGTATGGGGGCAGGGCGTATGGGATCGCTCTCTCCTTTCGGCTCAACTTTGCTGTGACCCTAAAACCGCTCTGAAAAATAGTCTGTTTTTAAAAAGAACAAGGCGGTTGGGATCGTCAGGGTTGACCCCGTCTACGGTTCCGGCCCGAAGCCACCTCCCAGCAGATTCGTGTTCCTGCCTCTCGCCACTCGCCACCCTCAAGCGTCTCGTACCAGAATGCAACATCCCCGATCCTCGGAAAGATATAAATGCAACTTAATACATCCACAGGCGTAAATGTGTGGCTTTACACCTCCCAAGTGGTGGGAGAATGCCTCCTCCCACCCCCCGCCAGCCGCAATAAGTGACGGAACTCACGGATACCCCTGAGGGAGTTTTCCTCTCTCGAGGCCATCTCCCCTGTGCCCTTCGGACCAGAGGTTATGATTCCCCTGCTTTTCAAACGTCTCAGTTTCTGTTCAGATGTGTGTCCTGCTTTGTTAACGGTGGCCGCCCTGGCGTGCAAACTATATACTGGCTTCTCTTTTCAATGGTTTTTATTTGATTTTACTTCCGTTTACTCCTTCTCTTTTCAAAACGTGAGCCTGAATCTCTCTTCAGTACTAGTATCGGAACCTTGAGGTCGTTGACTTGATCCGAGGGGTTCCTAGAAAGGCCAGAGGGTCCGGAGGATTTGGGGACATCCTTGCTGTAGAAACGGCCCCTAAAAATGGCGTGGGAGGAGCCCGGCCGCCCTTCGCTCCCCCTGTCTCTTCCCACAGGTGTTTATTTTAGTAAATGGCAAATACCACTCCACGTAGTTTTAAAAGGAGGTCAGGAACGAATCACCAGTACGCACAGGACGAAGTTAGCTTTTAGTGGTGACTGTCCACGCCAGGGTCAGAAGTGTCACCTAGAAGGTGTCCTGAGAGCGGCTCTCACCTTCCCTTTGTGCAGCCTGGTCTCCCGTCCTGCCTGCCACAGCGTCATTCTGATGAGACTGGAGCCTGCCTGCCTGGGTGCTCTGGGACGGCTCCGGCCACCCACGTCACCCTCCCCCACCTGGGTATTACTCAGCGGCTGGCCGGGTCTGGGCCTCCCGAAACCTAAAATACAACCATGTCCTCCAAGAAAAAGATACAATACTATCGATTTGTTTTCTTCCGCTTGAAAGTCCTTCTGACGACACATCAAACCTCACTTCCCTATTCTGTGAACCTCTGTTACTGAAAAGCATCACGGCTACCAAATCGGGACCGTTCTAGGGACTCAGGATGGGTGGCCACCGCACCCCTGTCCCTTCTCTCTCACGCGGGGCGCTGGCCCTGCAGTGTCCAGACTCCCAGAAGCTTTCTCTCCTCATCGGACGGCAGAGGCGGGGTCACAGGGCATTTGCCACCGGCCTCCTGGGCTGCCACGGTTTTCCCACAACGTTGCCTTCGCCGAGTTGCTGCACATCCCACGTGCCAGGCCAAATGAGAATCTTTTTTCTTAACACCCCGGCTCAGCTCGAAGACAGACCCAGTGGGCTGCAGTCAGCACGAGTGACTTTCCCCAGCATTGAAAAGGAAGCGGCCCAGGGCAAACAGGGTGCCCGACGCCTGAGTTCCATTCTGACGCATACGAAAGCTGCCTGTATCTTATAGTTTAGCGGGGCAGACTACAAGATTGACTGCGTGAATGATTCTTAGTTAGTAGCAGCCATAACACGATAAAATTATGATCACCGAGACAGCATGGCTAGGTGTCTTTGGGAGCCTCCCGGGACATCAGCCCTATAATTGCCAGATAGAGGAATTGCATGAAGCAGGGCTGTCTCCTTGGCTGACTGGTTCTTCGGCGTCCCTGGATTCGAAGAAAGGCAGGGAGGGAAGAGACCAAGGAAGAGGTGGGGTGCTCCCCGGGGCAGGACTTGGCGTTTGGTGCGCTGAAGCCACGTCTCAGCACGAGCCCCTCTGTACTCAGCCTCCTGGAAAAGCTGTTTGCACGTCTGCCAGGCAGCACTCTCCAGAGTCACGAGACGTGAGGCACAGCTATGTCCTCCTCGCTGAACTCGCCCCCAGCAGGAGCAGCAGAGGTCTGCGCTGGCCAGCGATCTTTGCTGACTGGCGGCTTCTGGACGGTGGGGAGAGCCGGGCAGCGGAAGCCAAACCGGAGGAGAGAGGAAGCAGAGAGGCTGGGGGCAGCCTTCTCTCTCCTGAGGCCTGCCCTCCCGGGAAAGCCTGCACAGGGCTAAAAAAGAAAAACTAAAATAACATTGAAAGTAGCCGCTGCTTGCTGTCTGCCTCTGTGGCTTTTTTGAGCCACACTCCCTGAGGGCTGCCACTAGCCTGGCTCTTAAAAGGGCAGAGGCCACGGCTCCTGCTGCGGCTCTTCCCAGCTGGTGACGTTCGCCGGAGAAGAAGGACGGAATTATCGGGCTCATTCCTGGGTCAGTCCTTATTTCCAAGGCTTCTTGTCCATTCTTGTCCTAACCGAAACTCAGATCATGTCGTCTGAAAATGAATGTTTGTGCTGCTCCGGGGCGGGGGGATACAAGGGGAGGCGTGAGTCCGTTGGGAGACCCACAGGTTAGGAATACGGACGTGGGAGTTTCTGGCGTACCTCGAAGCAAAGCACGAGAGAATTACAGAGAAGAACAGTGCTCTTGGAGTCAAATGGATTAACAATGATATCTCCACTACTCCCGGGCCGCGCGGTCTCGGACGAGTGATTTCACCGTGACTGGGCTGTCGCTTCTGCATCACAGCGCTGGTCTGAACGACGGGATAACGTGTGTGTGTGTGTGTGGTGTGTGTGTGTGAGTGAGTGTGTGTGTGTGAGTGTGTGTGTGTGTGTGAGTGTGTGTGTGAGTGTGAGTGTGTGTGTGTGTGTGTGTGTGTGTGAGGGGGCGAGACGGGACGTCACTGCCAACTGCTGCAGCTGCTTCCTAAGGAGTGGGGGGGCTCGGGCTTCCTCACGCGTCTACTGCTTTTCTTAGTAAAGAAACAAGGATGTTGACTGACTGGTCCAGCAGGAGTCCCTGAGGGAGTGGGATGGCACCAGGAACAGAGAAATAAAATACATCGCTTTTATTTACATGTTCTCTTCTTCTATTTAGAATTGAGTGCCTTGAAACTAAAGGCTCTTTCTGTTATTGCTTTTTTAAAAATATATATATATATTGAATGTGTTAGGGTGTCTGACATTGCCTTTGTCTTCTTCCTTGTGGTACGGGGCTTTTTGTACACAGTGGCGTCGACCAGTATGTCTGAGAAGATGCAGCTAACACTGAAAGTTCAATGGCCACTTCTAAAATGGCCCCATGGTCGGTCTGCTAACTGGCAGCTCACTGGGTGAAATTCTAGACCCACAAAAACTCAGATCGAGCGCAGCTGAGTTCCAATGCCAACTTCACTGCTCAAAAACGAAGCAAATTTGACCAAGTTTCCAACTTCTTTGAGTCCCAGTTAGACCCCGAATGAGACGACTGGTCCTCGAGGTGATTATAAGAACTCAAGGAGGTACAGTGCCCGGCAAATTGTTGGTATTTTTCCTTCTCTCGTTTTCTTTTCCTACGAGGCGGAGATTGTGAATAAATTAAAACTGTCATCCGTTCCCCCAGTTCATTAAATATCTGCTTTTACAGAACCCAAAGGATTTAAAATTAAATTTTAAACGGTGTCTGTGTGGACAGAATTCACCCACATCTGGAAAACTCAAAGTCGAATCTTCGTTCCCGCTGCCAGCAATTAGATTTTTCAGTATTTCCCTGAAATCCTCTTGCTGTTTCATCAAATCTGATTGGGGAGGATCACGTGATTCCCTAGGGTCTGGGGTTAAGCATTAGATATGAAAGTCACAGAGTCACGGGGAGAGATGAATAACACGTCTCAGCCCATTTATTTTCAAAAGCTTTCTGAGGCAGAAGAAGAGGCGCATGGGAAGAACTCTGCAAGAGTAATCAGGTTTACGAGGCAAAAAGGATCTCATTTTTACAATTTAATACTGTGAGGCAGGGTTATCTTTGATAAAATAGTTCTCTTGGAATTGGAGTAGCTGCTATTTTTACGTGTTTCTCCCTTACAGTAAAAAGACATTATAATGAATGTAATAGGACCATGCGAAAATTTCATTTTCATCCTGCCCCCTCTCTTCCCAGCTCTTCTGATGCCGTAACGAGTTCATTAAGCAGCAATTTCTTAGTTATCTACTATATGTTTTTCCTGTGCTATCCAAACAACGCCATGTTCTTTTGTTTTAATCCATGAAAAATAGGACCTTTGCATTGCCCTGACTTTGAAGGCGGAGGCGATAATGAGCTGGGCTGTTTGTGCTTTAAGCAAACCAGTCATTTCAGCAGAGAAGAAAATTGGATGATTAATAGTAATGATGGACTTTTGGCGTGCGTGATTCGGTGTTATTGAATGTTAATCTGCATACAGACAGTTCCACGTAAAATGACCCCACTCCCCACCGCGCTTTGGGAAACGCTGCTGCCGCCTTTATATCACCCATGTTCCAGAATCCTCGATCCTTATGCTACAAAAACCTTAACGTGTGGCTTTTATCCTATCCTCAGGGTCTCAGGACGGCTCCACTACGTCTTCTAGATACTGTGCCCTCATTCCAGGTAGGAGAAGCGGGTCATGGCCACAGAGATGGTGTCCCAGTTAGTCTTCGAGTTTTCCCCGGAAAACAATAGCTTTCGCCGCATTTTCACGCAGTAGGGAGCAGCTTGCATCTCACTGGCCAGAACTACGTTCGCGGTCATTGCTAATTGCAAAGGAAGCCTGTGCGGGTGTGGAAACGCTCTAGGCTTGATACTCAGCCAGAAACGGGGCGCTTCCATTTCTACCACCCTGGGCATTTTCTTCCTCTTGCTCCTGTGTGAGAGCCTCAGGTTCTCGGATGCTTAGTTCTTGGTTTCCTCCCTTTTTTTGACGGCGCCCCATCCTTCAGCAGGTTTTTGAAAAGGAGAGGTAGATTTTTGAGACCTTGCACACCTGGAAACATCTTTTATCTCGTGTCACACTTGCGGCCATTCTTATTCCAGAACTTGTTTATATGTGCTATTTTTCACTTGGTATTTCGCGCCTGATCTACTACCAATGTTCTACAAGTCACGTTGGGTCTCTGTTTATTGTTCGGGGCACTCGCGGGCCCGTTGAATCTGGAGACGTATGTCCTTCAAGTCTAGAAAAAGTTCCCATATCGTCTCTTGGATCATTTCCTTCGCTCCACGTTCTCTGTTCTGTTTCTCTGGAGTGACTGTTAATTACATCTTTCACGTCTTGGGTTGCTCATTTTATTTTCTCGTTTCTGCTTTCCCTCATTAACCGTTGCTTTTGCTTTTTCTTGTTCTTTCTTATGATATGTTTGCACGACACATCTTTCTCCACCGTTTTCCTTTGCGTCTGTGTCTTTGTATTCACAGTACATAAACACACACAGACGGATCTTGCTTTTCATCCCGTCTGACAGTTTTTGCCTTTCAACGGATTTAGTCCATTTACCTGAAATGTAATTACCAATATGGTTGGGTTTACGTCTTGCTGTCTGTTTTCCATTTGTCCTTTGTTCTTTCTTGTGCCTCCCTCCTGTCATCAATCGGGTTAACTGAGTACTTTTGGTATTAGATTTGAATCTCAGCTGCCTGTTTAGTTATCGCTCTTTATTTTTCTGTTGTACCTCGAATCAGCGTTGCACACTTCGCATGCAATGTAAGAATCTAACAGCAACATTCTGTGATTTAACTGATTCCTATTCTCTGTGCTGCTGTTGTCAAACATTTTAGTGCAACATGTGTTATGAACCTGATATTACGTTATCATATTAGCTTTAAAGAGTCTATTGGATTTCAAAAAATTAAGAAACAGAGACGTCATAAAAATATTTGCTCATATAGTTATGATTTCCAGTACATTCATTTCATCTAGGTTTGAGTTTCTTCTATCATTTCCCGTTGGCCCAAAGAACTTACAGTAACGTTTCTTGGAGTCAAGGGTTTTTGGCAGTGAATTCTCTTGGCTTTTGTTGTTTTGAAAGTATCTTTACTTTGCCTTCGTTTTTAAAGACTCTTTTCCCTCGATACAGAATTCTAGGCCGATAGTTTATTTTTTCTTTCAGTATTTTAGAGATGTCATTCAACTGTCACAGATGTACAGAGTTGAGTGTTTTCTAATTCCGACACTGAGCTGAGTGAAACTATTTGTGGGACCCAACATGCTTTAAAGGGTCATGAAAAACAAAGTTTACGGTAAAAGTCAATTTATTCAAATGCGAGTGTGCTGGGCCCTTCGGTCACGGCGGCAGACGGAGCCTCCTGAGCCTGCACGTCTGTGACGGGGAAGGTCGTCAGCGGACCCCTCACTCTCCGACAGGTTGGCGCTTGCCTTCCTCAGGTATTGAGAATCTAGTTCTCGATCGTCTCTCAGGGCACAGGTGTGGCCTCTGGGGTCAAACCGAGACCTGCGTAGCTTCCAGCTGCCCCTTACGGGTTCCGGGACCTCTGGGAACTGGCCCTCCCTGCCCTGTAACACAGCAGGACACATCGCTTCACAAAGCAGCGTAGGCCTCTGTCCTGCTGACCTCTGGGCGCAAAGGCCAACTTTCCAGGAGGAGCGCCTGGGCCGACGAGAGGGGTCCCCTCAGAGGGGGAGATGGGCACTGACCTCCACACGCCCCTGCCACCCGACACGCCGGGAGCGAGCAGTGAAGCCCTGTGTCCTGGGAGCGCCGGCCGCTGGAAGCTTCGCCGATCGTTCCCGATTCCTGGACTCGTCCTTGCGCCCCGCTCGGCCTCTCTTGCCCCCAGGGATATTTACGAATTATCTGTTTCCTCTGACAGAGACGTTCTTCCTTCTAAAACGCTGCCTCCAACCCCCATCCTGACTCATGTCATCAATAGGTTCCGAAGGTTTTTTTCAGATTTCGCCCTAAACATCTCTTCCCTGACCTAGACTAGGTCTCACTCCCCCTTGGTACGGTCCCCTAAAAACACGCGCTTCCCTTACTATGACATGCATCGCGAATGACCTGTGTTTAGTAGCCGTTCCCTCTGGTGGAGCAAAGGGATCAGGAATCTCCAGGGCCTGCCCCTGACGGACAGCGAGATGCTCCCCAGGCCAGCGCTGAGTTTGCCACACGTGCGGTCCACACCGCAGGTCCTTGAGGGACGCCGCTGTGTTCGATGCCGTTTCCGCGGAGGATGCCTCTGGGGACACAACTCTCGTTTATGTCACCTGGCCTGCGGTCAGATCGGTGGCGTTCTGTGTCATTTCGCTTCCAGCCGCAGAGCCTACGGGGTCCTCCGCGCGGGCCTCACGGCACACGTTCGAAGCACGTCGGTGCTTGAGGACACAGCGTGGGGACGCGGGACGCCTGGGCGGGAGCCGGAGCCGGGGCCAGCAGCACGAGTGTCTGCAACACATCTTTCTGGGCTAAAACCTCCACACCTAATGGGAGCCAGATGGCAGTGGGGCGGCCGGAGGGTTTGGAGCCGAGCCGCAAGGCACCCTGCCCGCACCATTCCTTCCCTAACCTTTGCCGCGTAAGAGACAAGACAGAACGGTCCGTGTCAAAGAGCGACATCCGCTCATCTGTTTGGTACGAAAAGGCGGAAATGGAATGAATTTAAATTCTGGCCCTTGTCCGGTTTGGCCAGGACCGGAGAACCATGCGACATGCTCGGTGCTTCCCTCTCCTCTGCTGAAAATCGAGAGGCAGGCCACGCGTCTAGGGCAGTGATAGCAGCTTCTTCTAATACCAGGGGGGACAAAAATGAGTGTTTATCTTTAAGTTTGAGAGAAACAAACACAAAAACGAACTTCTCGATTCCAAAGAAGAGATTCTCAATGTGAGGGAGAGGATCGAGAAGGGGAGGAGGCAGTGACATTTGGTTAAAAAATTTGTGAATTTATCATAATTGTTCAAAAGTTAGGCATACGTGATCAATGTAGATATTGCTTTATTTTTCTTTTTAGGGTGTGTGTTTGTGTGTGTGTGTGTGTGTGACAGAGGGAGAGAAAGAGAAAACAGATATGGAACAATATTACTAATTGGTAAATCTAAGTGAAGAATATACATGGGTATTTATTTTAGCAATCGATCATTTTTCTATATAATTCAAGTTTTGCAGTTGCAAACGTCATCACGACTAAAGAAGACAAAGCTTTGTAGTTTTTACATAGTCTATTCAATCCATCCAGGGAGTTTCTAGACGCTCCATTACCGACCCCCACATTCCCCTCCCCAAGGTTCTGTCTCCCTACCCACTTAGAACCCGTGAGCATCTGTGCTGGAGAGGCACGCCCAGCCCTTCCCCCTCGCCACTCCTCTGGGCAGGCGGGACATCGGGACATGGAGCTGGCCCAGCTGGGAGCCACAGCTCTAACGGTAAGGTTCTGACGCTAGAGTCACTCACCAAAGCAGGCTGGGCCCCATCACTCCCTGGGGAGTTCTACTCGCTTTGAAGTTTTAGGCATAACCTTCCTCAGAGGCAGACGGTTGGACCAGCTTGGCCTCCCAAGGTCCTTTTGGTTCTAAATGTGCCCAAACGCTGAGCGCGAGCGTTTGGAGGCTGAGGAGTGTGTGTTGTGACTCCCTTTCTTCTCCCCGCGGTCCCTCGGCCCGAGTTCTGACACTGGCTCGCAGCTCTGGTTTTGCTCTGCTCGGGTGGCAGTCCGTGTCCAGAGTTTCTAGTGGCAGCGTTTCCCAGAACCGTCCATGTCCAGATGATGTCAGACCCCCTGTGACCCCACCACCACCGGATTGGAAACACGACATCATTCCAGGATGTGGGCCCTTCCAACGCAGAGCCCGCTGTCCCCCGGGCTTCTTCGCCGTGAGCAACGAGCCGTGATGTCAGGCCACTGTGGACAGGTGAGGCGGACAGCAGACTCACCTGAGTGGTGGGCTGTGTTGATCCCACCTAAGTGCAGGGACTTCCGGGGACAGGCCGTACGACATACTCGGCATACAAAAAAATAAAAAATAAAAGCAACACCATTCTACAGTCGAAGGCCAGCATGGAAGGAAGGCGACTTTCTCCTGGCGAGATGTGGTTAGTGTTTTGTTGCGTCAGGCAATCTGGGCAGATGTTGGAGTGAATCATCACTGCGGATTGGCTGGAGGAAACCGACTCTGAGCACGGCACTTGCACCGGGACAAAAATGGGACAAGAAGCCTCAGGGGGCAGTAAGAGGAGTCGAGGCCCACTTTAAAGACATTTGGGATCCATAATCACCTCACGATAATTACAGAGGCCCAAGCTGGCGGTGGTGATAGAGAGGCGATGCCCGTCTGTAAGGATGATTACAGCTGAATCGACAGATAATAATCGTGTCCGGATCTCTTGCCCTGTGCCCGGCGCTGTCACCTGGTGCCACGCATGCTCGTGGCCTTGCTAACAGCGCGACCAGCTGAGCCGGCCACCGTTCGCCTCACAGCACTCTTAACCTTGTGTCCTAGGACAGCTGACCGTTGTCCCCCGCCCAGTGACGCTGAGCTCTGTCGGATCAGCCTCCTGCCATCTGGAGTGATTCAAAGACATCTGCCTTTGGATCGGAGACAGGCTCGGGTGGAGGGAGGGTGGCCTCGGCTGCGCGCAGCCTGAGCAAAGCCGAGAAGCACCGGTCCCCCTCCGGCTCACAGGCGCGTCAATCCGAACGACGTCTGTGGGCATCATTTCTGAGCAGCGAGCCTCCTGCTTCTTTGCCGTCTACACAGCTTCATGCAGGACTCACCTCACGCCGTGCCTCGGTCCTGGGTCCCTGCCTCTTATCTACAAGCTCCCCCGCCCTTCCCCAGTGCACCCCGTTTGCACTCGAACGCTGTTTTTAAAACTAGACTAGGAGTCCAGGAGGTATTTGCTCCCCGACTTTCCCTAGGGGTGTGTTCGCCCTCCTACTTGCCCCGTGAGCAGAGGCTCCTCGTCGCTGCCCGCCACCTGCACCTCAACTCGTCACATGTTGGGGGGTGCAGGTGAGGCCGTGAGGACATCCCTTCGCCCCTAGCCCGTGAAGTAAGGGATTGCTGCTTCAGTCACGGTCATCGGTGTGACAGAAGTAGAGGTGTGCCGTCCCCGGCATCTTTAGGACGCTGCCCCAAGGGCGACAAACCATTTGCCCCAAAGGGCAGGGCCACCCTTTCGGGCCAGAAGCTGAGGTTCCTATTTGAAAGATGCTGAGTGGTCCATCACTCAGCTTTCCCGGAGGGCTGCAGAGAACACAGGAGGGGTAAACATGATCCCTGTACAAGGGCAGTTAGGATGTACTTCAGTCGTTCTTAGAGAATAATGTCCTTTTAGAGCCAGACCATATCTTAGGATCCTGTCGCTCAAGCATCACATTGTTTGTAACCTGGTAAACTGAGGCCCAAAGAAGATAAATTACTTGGGAGTCTCCCAATAAGAAAAAATAAAATGGAGCTGAGACTAGAGCGTCACGCCCAAGCCTCAGTCCGGAGCTCTGCACCCTCCTCCCCCGACACACACTCACGCACACTCACACACACACACTTACACTGCCTTCCAGAGCCAGTGCAGATGCGCACTGAGCCACGCTGGTTCATGTCACGGTCAAGGTCACGGGTTGCAAAACAGCTGGACGTTTTTTCAGGGGCGAGTCTTGTGTTCTATTCGGAGCAGAACTAACTGTACGACATGAGGCTCTTGGCCTCACTGGCAACGTGTTCTTCCTGGTTGAGCTAACCAGGGCAGACAACAGTGAAGAAATACCAAAAAAAAAACAAAACCCCAAAACAACAACAAAACACCGTAATCACTACTCACCCGTGAGTCTGATACTGCACGACGGACTCTCGGTGAGAGGAAAGGTGATATTACCCTACGCCAAGTTTTAACTGTCTCGGTACTAGTCAAAATTCTTCGCTGTGACAAAACTCTAACTGAAATCACCTTAAAACAAGTTAAAAGGAAAAAGAAAGGAAGGAAGGGGGTGGATAGGCTCAGGTGGCTCAGAACAAGAACCCGGGGAACTTGAAGCCCGAGAAGGGCCGGACGGGGTTCCACCCTGCACCTGGCCTTTTCCTCGGGCTCTGTGCCTGTTTGCTTGTCTTTTCCTGGAGCGAGGCTCTCCATTCGTTTAGAAAGATGAGCACGGTCAGCTTCATATTCTTCCGGCACCGTGACCCCCCGAGACAAGACAGTTGTTCCTTCCACTTCAGACTCGGACAAGACGCAGCTGCATTTCCCACCGTCTCCTGGGCCACCACCGTGTCTGGGAAGAACAGGAAGCTGTGATCAGCCAGACTGGTGTTCCTGGCCCATGTCTGTGAGTGGGGGAGGGAGAGGGAGGGTAGTTATGGCAACGGGGGGGGTGGTAATAGCAAAGCGTGTTTGTGTAACAAAGGGACGGTAGCCAGCACCAATGCTGTCCACTGCTTCCTGTCTTCTGTCACTGCTGGAATTCAGCACGGCCGCCATGACCTCCCTCCAGCCCCCATGCATTGATATGGACCATCATGCGTGAACTTGGGTGATGACGTCGGCAGTCCAGGAATTCTTGGCAAGTGAATCGGGCTTGCCAAAATTGGTCCGTATGGGCGGGCAGGAGACGAGGTGCTGGAATGAAGCCTTCTGGAAGAGATAGCAAGAGTCTGGGTTTTGTCACCGACCTAGTCTGGAACCTTAAGCAAGTCTCTTCACTGACTTGTTTATAAAATGGGAGAAGTTGGTCCAGGAGACAGAGACCCACCTAGCCCCAACTTCACCACAGGTGCAATTCAGGTGTGGCCCTAGAGCGCACCACGGCTCCCCCTGGTGGTTGATTTAAAGTAGGACAAGAGCTCAGAAAACCTCAAGATTGAAATACAGTGAGGAACAACTCTGCACAGAGCCTGACAGGCACATCCCAACGGAACGAGGTTAAAAAGAGGGTTTGGGGGACAGGAGGACACCATTGCAATGTCAGTCCAAGCTCTGGAGAAGTGTAGAAAACAGAGGCCTCTCTCCAGCGTGGAGATGCTGTAGCCACCCTTCGAGGTACTGGGCGTCCAACCAGCAGGCGGTAGAGATAGGAAACCGACCGTAGAGAAAGAAAACTCCTTGTCGAAGAGAGTAAATAGCTCTGCAGACGGCAGAGGATGAGAAGGAGAGAAGGGTGAGTCTCACAGACACCGTCGATCAAAACTCGCTTGGTCCGGAAGTGTTCACTGAGCATCTCCTCAGCACCGATTGTGATTCACAGAGGATGAGACTTCACAGGACCGGGCCTCCTGCAGCTGATCTGCCCATGGGGATGCAAGCATCGCCTACACGCGTGCCATGAAGTGAAACTCCAGGGGTTCTCAGGGCCCATAGCGGGGGGCCCACGGCCTGCCTTAGCTATCGGGGAAGTGGTTGCTAAGCTGAGTTTCGAGGGCGCTAGCAGCTTCCAGGTCACTTGTGTGGGGCAGGCAGTGAGAGCCAAGAGTATGGATCATTTTGGGGAGAAATAATTTTTTTTTAAATTTAAAACATTAATCAAACAGTTACCACTGTCACATTCTGAAGATGCCGCGACGAATAAAGCAGAATATTCTCGCCTTCACAGATGTCAGTCTAGGGATGACAGAGGAGAGGTTTTGGACCCAATAACAGCTGGATTCGCAGAGGTCTGTGGCTGCGAATGGAGGGTAATTATGGTGTTCATAGAAATGCAGACACTATAAAAGGCCAAATGTGTCTTAATGACCAGCACAGTTCAGGAACTAAGGACTTTTCGAGACGGGCACTTGACAGTGTGCCTCCTGCAAGAGCGGAGGAGATGAGACAGCCCGCGTCCTGGACGCCACGACGCTTCTCAAGGGCCACGTCCCCACCAAGGCACACGCTGCGCTCAGCAGGTGACGAATCCGGTGGCTTCCTTCAGACGCGACAAGCCCAACCTGTCCTGTTCGCTCCGCACGCGTGGCACACACGGCCGTGGAGACGAGGGGCGAGAGGAAGCCTGCACACCCGGCCCGTGTGTCAGGAAAGCAGGGTCGAACCCGCCGCTCGGCCCCCGGCATGCTCCACAGCCAGGCGATGAGAAGTAGTAGCTCGTGTCTGTCAGGTGCCGGAAGTGAGATGCTGATGTCATTTTCATTCCTCAGCATCCCAGGCTCTTCTTGCCTGTGACCAAGAAGCCTAGACCTGTGAGGAGCATGTCCTCGCGTTATTCTAAAGATGAAGAAGTCCAGCCCCCAGTTCAGCGATAGCCGGTCTGAGGGCCACTCGACAAGGTGCCAAGGTAGAACAGGCATTAAAATAACTGCTTTCTTCGCATTTAGACTCCACAGAGCCAGGACATTCATCAAGACTCGAAAGGTGAATATGTTGGAAATGAAATCATTGTAAACACACTAGAGGGCTCACCATTTAAGGGAAGACTGATGATGATTTTTCTTTTCAAAATCAAGGTTTTCTAACTCTTTGTGTCGACTTTCACACTGAGTTTTCTTAAAATGTGGTTGTCATTTAGGCTGAAATTTAGGCTGCAATTTGTAGAAGAAACAACAGTTAATTTAAGAAAATATAAGAAAGCACCATGCTATATAAGTAAGGGTTCCTTCTTGTAAATAATCAAAAATAATTCCAACTCCTTTAAGGAAAATGGAAATTTGTTAAAATCATAGGTACATCACAGAATCACAAATAAGATTGAAGGACTAGTTCAGGATAATGAATCAAGAAGGACGCCTGACTCCCCCCACCCCCACGTAGAACGGGCCCCCTGCAGCCTGCACCCCCTTCCCCCCCACGCTGCTCCCTACACCCCTGTCACAGTGCATTTGCCTTCAGCAGCAAGTTCCAGAGACCTACAACATCCCTATTGCAATTTAGGATATAGGGAATATAATTTTCAACATAATTAATCACAGATCGTATTCTGTGAAGAGTTTAATCCAGCCTTTCTCTATTGAAAATTTAAAAAAAAAAAGTCCTCGCCTTAAAATACAAGCAGATGAGACAGACCCACGGCTTTCAGAAACGTTAGACGTAGGGAATAGAAGCCAATGCAATGCACTAGTCCCATTACTGCCTGAAAGCGAATTATAGCAACTATAATTTGCATCGTGGTGCAGTCTGCCGGACGCTGCATTATCTCACTTGCACTTCAAAGTAACCCTACGAGAGAATTAAACAAGCATCCTCGTTTCTATTTTACAGGTGTAAACGAAGGCTCTCAGAGGATAAATTACACATCTAGGGTTAAATGGAGAATAAGGAAAGGGCAAAGCCAGAAAATCCATTTTCTTCAACTCCATTATGTGGGTCCCTTAGCACTTAGAAGGGCAAACGACTTAATACCAAAAGCAGGCCAAGGAGGATGCGCCTTTTAAATCCAGGTACTGGTTTCATTTGCATTTAGGTTTTCTTCCTTTGCTCTTTCATTTTATTTTTCCTTTACAATGGACTCCCCAAAATAAAAATGCCTCAAAGCTCTGTTTTGAATAAAAGCCCAATGGAAAGGTTATAATGGGAAAGAATTCAAGAGAGTTCTGGTTCTAGCTATAAGGGGACTAAAAATATCTGACAATCTTTCCGCTCTAAGCACCTGGAAATGCTGGGCAATATATAACATATACCCTTTTAGATCATAGCTCAGAGTGTGAAAACGGGGAAATTGCAGGTACTAGAAATTGAATGAAAACTGAAACGTAGGGGTGTAGGCTTGCACGCTAACGCCCAGAGGGCCAGCCTCAATAACCAGACCAGCTGCAGTGCCTTATGGGAAACGACTCTGCCTCGGACTGTTCAAAACGGGGTTCAGAGCTGAGAATGTCCTTCATAACACTAGGGTTCTCAAGAGTTTTCCCTTGGGTGAAGGAGTAGTTCAGAAAACAGCCATCGTCCAGCACAGGGTGTAATGAGAGAGCTCGGCTGAGTCATCTTGGCTCTCTGTGGGAAGACTTCTTCCTGAGGGCTTAACACCCGCCCCTCGCCCCCCAAGCCAAAGAACTAACCCCTAAACTGTTTCCAAGTTCCTGATATCCCTATGACATCAGACCTGGACCAAACCAAAACCTGCTCCTGGGCTGTGATGCCTTCAACCCAGGCTGCACGGGGTCCCACACGGAAGGTGAGGTAAGGTCCAACATTAAAATGCCTGAGGAAACGTCCCACCCCCAATGAGTCAGAACTGGACCCTAAAACATTGGATGTTAGGATGGCCTAATAAAATAAAATAAATAATAAATAAAATCACATATCTACCTCTATCTATCTACCTATCCATCCATCCATCCATCCACCCATCCTCCATCGTCTGTCCATCAGTCCGTCCATCCATATATCCATCTATCCATTCATCCGTCCATTCATCCATCCATCCATCCACCTACCTATTGTATACATACCATGTACTGACCATGCATTCCTTGCTTAACGATATCTCCATGTAGCTCCAGTTCTAAGATGGTCCCATAATTCTGCCTCCATTTACTCACCTGCGAAAGGAGAATATTGGACTAAATAATGTCTAGATTTCTTTCTAGCTCTAAATGCCTATAATTCCAGCGTAGTACATAATTACTTTGTTACCTTTGGTTAAAGGTGTTTTGTCTAGCCAGAGGAATTGTATTTAAATTCTACCTGTTTTGTGGAAAATGGTACAAAGTATTACAGTGTTTTACTCACATTCTCTTTTCCACTATCTTAATATCAGTTTATTGAGTTATTTTACACAGCCATATACATACGCACCTTTTCATGAGAAAAACCTCAGAACATTTGATAAAGTAAATCTTACTTTTAAAATTTTTGACAACTTACATTTACAGAGTTGTTAGTAGTTGTGCTGGAGAATGAGTGTTTTTTTGTGTTTGGTTACTATCTCTGAGGATTATACAACCTTCCCTTAGGCAAACCAACCATATGGAAATAGAATAAACTTGTGGTTAGGTAGTTGTTTTGTAAAAATCATCTCATAAGGATTTATTTCAAATAACAAGGTCTTCAACAAGGTCTATCACGTGACCTGGATGAACTATTCACTCTACACACACGTATATGTGTGTGTTTTTGTGTACGTTCGTGTACATATATGTACAGACACATACATCCACACACCCACCACCCACCCCCACACACACACAAACACACACATGACCACTACCTAGACCCGTTCCTTTCAGCTTTGAAAAAAACCACAAAAGCCCAAGGACACCGCTGAGAGCCAAACTAACGTTCTCAGACATGTTTTCCACAAAAACCAGAAAACTGCAAATTCTAAAACAAATTAAGGAATAGCTTTCCTTCTCTGATAGTAATAATGATTAATTCCCCTCCCTGACAGTCCTTTTAACACTATACATTTGGAAGGTCTTTTTAAGATCTTATTGTTTCTTTAAGAAGCAAAGAAAAATAGATATCAGTGACTCGAGGTTACCGGCATGTAGAGTGTGAAGGGCAGGATACTGCTGAATATCATATGATGTACAGAGTAGGACAGCCCCACGGCAAAGAATTACTGGGATCCAAATGTCAAAAGTGCCCTGCTGTAAAACGTTTTCCAAAATTATATTCTCCAGGGCTCATAAAGATGAGTGAGACTATTAGATTTACTCACTGAATGTTCAGTACCCCTAACGGGCAGTGACCAAAGTGACAGTTTTACAGTTCACAGCGCTAGTAAATCCTTTATCCTACCTGATAACATCAAACTTTGAAAAGTGGACTGCTAATGGTTGAAATAATAAAAATAAAATTTGAGTTAAAAAGTCTGTCTGAATGCAACATTTCAGGCACACATGTGCAACATAAAGTTTAGTAAAATGACAATGATCCTTGTAATGTTTGTGTTCAGAATTCACCTTGACCATCTCTCTTACGTGCGAAGAGTCTTAATAAGTACACACGATGAAATCAGATGTAGGGGATGATAAGTATATATCTTTGCCTTTGACTGTCTTGCACTATGGATGAGTTCATTTATTAAAACATCCTTAAAGGGCTCTTTTCATATTCATTCCTGACTTCTGTTAAATATTTTATATACCACGGTCAACAACACTAAATGGTTGAAGTTGTAACATATAAAACACTCAGAGTTTCACTGACTGAGATATTAACGTGCATTAACCAGGACTCACGCCATTCAGCCCTGAAATATTTATTAATACGTTAGTGAATTATTTATCCCCTTGCTTTATTCATCACTTAACATCTCAGCAGTTTTGCACTTTAATTTCTTTAGGAAAAATAATTTCAAAATGGATCTTGCTGGGTTTACAGAGCTTCACGTCATGCCTTACAAAAACTATTGTTCTCCAAAAAGGTGTGATTTCTTAGGCAATCTGATTTAGCCAGAGTAGCTGAGCTTCACCAAGCGTGCATCCAGTATAGTGTCATGCACGCAGAGTACACGATTAGTGTGCAAAGATGAAGTGGTGGTGGAGAAAGCAGGGAGGAGAAAAAGAATGGACTGATGAAAATGATGACAGATGCCGAAAGATCAATAGTATATGGCTACATTAATAAAATGTAAGATGAGATCGCACATTTAAAAAGAATTAAGTGCGGGTGGCTCATTTTCACACATAAACCCTATATTGTGTTCATGTCTGATGGAAATTTTAAAAATTGACAGTTATTGTTTTTTACTGCTAATAAATCAAGCACTGCTCATGAGAAAAAAATAAATTTTAGAAAGTAAAAATAAAAATTGACAGTTGTTATACATATCGCACAGTCTGTTTTCTGATTAAACGAAGGCTGGCAAGTCATTTCCTGCTCTCAAAGTTTAAGGCATTTGGTGTGTGAGACTCCTAGAGTTACATAAAGCATACACTAAATAATAAACATTTATTGTTTTTTTCCTTTTCTATAGAAATCATCACTCTTTAAGCATTTGGTAGTAATAGAAAAACTGTTTCATAGCTACATTAAAAAATTGCTAGATGCAAAGGAAATTACTAGACAATTTACAAGTCATAGAGTTGGTTTTTCAGATTTTGCAATAACAGTGTTTTATTGTCCTGCTTGTAAATGATTATCCAACATTTTATTTTTTTCAAGTGCATCATTTATTCTGAATAAATGCCTTTCAAAATGGATTCAATGCTTCAGTTTGCTTTGACCGTTGGTTTTAAAAAAGCAATGTTTATTGCTTCCTTGCTTTTTTTGCCATATACATTATCGCTCAATTGCCTGAATCTTTGTGTTGCTGAGGCCTTAAGTCACCATAAATTATCTGTTGACCATTTGTATTTTGAGTTTAGTGAGTGTGTAGTTATAATCCTTGATCTTAAGTGTCACAATTAAATTTTGTCCTTTAAATAGCCTGTTGACATAGCACTAAAATGGTTGTTTTCCTGGTAGATATAAATGACCTAATTGGCAAATATTGAGTTCTGTGTTTCTATTTTTGTTTTAGCAACAAAATTTACCATGACTCTCACAGAAAATTTTGAATTTTTCTTTAAATTTTCTGTAAACAAAATTTTAAGTTCAGAAAATCCTCAGGGGAAGAAGGAGGGCCTGACTATTAAATAAGTCATTAGTAATAAACACCATGATAATTTTATGTGAATTGATTAGCAGGTCAGAGTAAGGTATAGATTGAGGTGCTGCTTATCAATAAACGAATTCATTTAAATACTTGTGAAAATGTCACAGACAAGTGTGGTCTATCTGCATTTTTTTAAACAAAAAATATGCACATTGTTTCAAGAGTTTTGAAACAAAGACAACCCAAAAATCATATTGATACTTAGGAAACGTAATAAAATAATTCCAACAGGATCTCTTTCATACTGGTTCAGTACATGATCCCCCGAATTGCCTATTTCCACAATAGATGGAGCCTGCCAAGAACATTCTCAAGTATTCTAACTATAAAAAATATGTTAGAGTTTACGGTCGTATATCCTTGATTCTAAAATATATGGCATCTTAGAGTCAATAAATATAGTATATGCCACATTGAATCTGCGCTAAATGGTTTACGCCCATTCGGTAAGGATAATATCCCTGTGGTACAGGTGATGAAATTCAGTTTGGAGAGATTAGAGCAACTTGGCCAATGGTACCATTAAAAAGAATAATGCTAGAATGTGAGCTTACGTGCTCTGACTTTAGAGCAAGCCCTACCCTGGCCAGACCACACTGTCTGACGAACATTTGCATAAAGCTTGGCAAGAGGACCAGGAATTAAGATATGTGCAGAACAGGATCTGTTTCATATAAAAATAAATATCAGGCACTCATGAAACCCGATGTGGGAATTTTTAAAAAGCTATCTAATAAGGAAACACAATAAGTCAAAAATCTATTTGTTTAAAATACCTTGATCCCAGTCACTAGTGGGCTAATAAATATTTAACAACTGGTTTTGGGAAGAGTAAATGCTAATGCGTAGTGTTTGCTGATTTTTATGGTGTGAATTGAATATTCTCACTGGGGCAGATTTCAAGAGACCAAGGTGAAAGCAACTGGCTTAAAATTTCTTGAAAAGTCAACAGCCAGCCCTGGCAAGCTGGTAACAAGCAGCTTGGGCACACCTCTGCCACTAATAAGAAAACATTTTATCTCATGGGCATATCTTATAACATCTTATTTGTAATTAATTCAAATTGACTTGGAAAAGAGATTTAAAACATGATAAAATTGTCCCAAAGCAGCTACGACAATATGGTGACCTGTTTAAAGGCGGGTGGGCTATGCAGGGGGAATAATAAATCTGGTCAGCATATTGGTCTACAAGCATTTATTAAACTTCTAGGGTGAACAGAGCACTTTTCAATCATAGTTTCTACATAAACAGAGTGAATGCTAGTCATATTTTTAAGGATTTTCTAAGGCAGGAGGACGCTCATCAACGAAATGTAGAGATCATTTTATATTTGGAAGTGTTGCAGATAATAGCAACGACTGGGTGAAAAACATTTAAAAGGCTTAAAAGAGAAAGAAGCTTGAGGGGAAAATAAGTTTCCATTTCGTAAAATGGAAACCGTTGAATTTAGCAAAAATAATCTCACACACTACAATTGAAAAAATAAAAATTCAGGTATCTAACTGTGCCATGCAAGCTGAAAGTTGAAAATGCATTTACAAATGATGCACAGAAATGCCAGGGCATCTGACAGAATAGTCAGGACAGACATCGAATCCACAGTCTCCGAGGAACTCGGACTTTTGTTGTTCTAGAGTTTTCTCACTTACATAGCGCTTGAAATTTGTAGGGTGTTGGGTGCTTTTGTAAATCAAACAATGATCCTGTTTGGAAAATGGGATTTATTTTAACTGAAATAGTGAATCGAGCACATTTTGTATCTCTGCATTTTTTTTTTTTTTGGAACACTCATCCATACTAAGAAGTACGGTTGACCCTTAATGTGGGTTTGAACTGCGTCGAGTCCACTTACACGTGGATTTTTTTAAAAAAAACAAATATGTACGGTGCTATAAATGTATTTTCTCTTAGGATTTTCTGAATATTTTCTTTTCTCTGGCTTACTTTATTGTAAGAATGCAGTATATATACATGTAACATGAAAAATGTGTGTTAATCTACTGTTAATACAGAAGGCTACTAGTAAGTATGTTTTTGGAGAGTCAAAAGTTACACGTGGATTTTTAACTGTGTGGGGGTCGGCACCCTGACCCCCACGCGGTTCAAGGGGCGACTGTATATTCAATTCACTTCCAGTCTATGAATCTGAGTCTCTTGGGCTCTGATTCTGTACATGGACCTTCCTAGACAGAATTCCTTGCCCTGCAACCTGAGGCCTTGATGCCCTCAAAACAGCTCTTAATTAAACAGAAGTCATACGAGAGGAAGCATGAGAAGTTTAGAAGGGTTTCCCCTTGTCCTTCACCTTGCCTCCCCAAGGCCTCGCCTCGTGTGTGGGGAGGCTCAGAATGTCCTTCTTTTCTTCCTAGTTAAACCAGACTCATCCTGTACGCACAGTTCAGGTCCGTCTTCTTGAAGTCGGCTTCCCCGGCGACTGGTCACGGCCATCTCTCCAGACCTCCACATGTGGGCCTGGACCGCCCTCCCCCCTTTCCTTTGGTGTTTAATCAGATGGGACCTGTTTTTAATTGACCCATCTTGGCAGCAATGTCTTTTCTGTCCAGTGGCCCTGAGGGCAGGTGGGATCTGCATTTCATGTCATTTGTATGCAGGCTTTTCTTCTTTCCTCCCATCCAAAACATTTCTTTGCCAGCTGCCTCTTTGTCAAGGACTTCGCAGGGCACTGGAGAGAGAAACAAATTCCAATAAGCCCTCGTCCTTTGAGTTCCTTTATGATTTCGCCCCTCCTTCCTCTCCAGCCTCATCCTCACACATTTATTTATTTATTTATTTATTTTTGACTCTAAACAGGCTGAAAGATATTTGACTCTCTAAACACACGATGTCCTCTCATCTCCGGGTTCTGAGCTGTTTCTGCTGCGTCTGAGAATGTTTTGCCCTGCCTGTTCCCATTCTACCCTCCACCTGGGGTATATCTAACACCTATTCTATCTTTCTGATCTCAGCTTATACAACACTTGCTCCAGGAAGCCCTCCCTGATGCCAAAACAAGGCGCCCTTATTACGTACTCCCTCGTACGTCCCCAACATTGCACTTTCAAAATGGAGTGTGTGTCATTGGAGTCTATTATCTATTAGCACAGATATATTTCTTTTGTATCTTGGGTATGAGTCATGTATATGTTTAGCTCCTGTATTGGCAGGTTTTAAAAAAAAATGTAGTAAGTGAATGAATGGATGAATGAATGAATGAATGTCACAAAGGTAAACAGGTCACAATCCCTGCCCTTGAGGACATCACCATCTAGTGGGAGAGACAGAAGTGCAAACATAAGCCATACTACAAGGTGCTACGTTTCACAATAGAGACATAGAAAAAAACTGTTGTGCGTGGTCCAAAGTGACTAATTTTGCCTGTGGAAGTCAGGTCCTGCACCGAGGAGGTGATCTTTGAGCCGAGTTTTGAAGGATGTCAAAGGCCTCTGGGTAGAGCAGAGGCATATAGTGCATGCCCAGTAATTAACTACTTTAGAGTATTCTTGATCTTTCTGTTCATAAGTAATTTACTAACAGAACGGTAATACCATTAACACAAAGGCATCTGGAATGAGAGAGACTTTAAAGAAGGCGCTGGAAGAGGAGAGAAGCAGCTAGTAAAATATCCAGAAGTAAAGTGATCAAAGGAGAAGACAGAGGCCAGGAAGAAAGAGGCACCTTCTCTGAAGCTAAGGTTTAGGAAAGCTTTTAAAAAAAAAGGTGGTCCTGAGTGTGGAAGTCACAGTGAATTCAAGGAAGATGTTGGCCCCAGCGATCTGAGCTCACAAATCCCAAGGCAATGGCTTTTTGAACTTGGGGACTTGGGTTATATAACTCCTTCAAACAGTTTCCCCTTCCCCGAACATGACCTTGATTTTTCTTATGAAAATTGTTGATTGGAAGTTATCACACAGCTATGAGAAAACACTGGGAACATTCTCTTTTAACCCTTTAAGGATCAACTTTAGTTGTGCCAAAAAGAAAACAAAAAATATTTGGCCATCTGGGGTATATTTTTATGTCCAAATGAAATCACAGATATTTAAAACAATTAAAAATGTCCAGGTAATTGGTCTAACCTCTTATGAACTATGCTAGAGGAAAAAAAAAGTCAGAGAAATAAAAATGTTTTTCTTAAACAAGACATGGAAGAGATCAAGCTTTTTTTCCATGAAAAAGTTCATCTTGGTTACTTATATCACATTTTGTCAGGATTAAGTTCAGCTCGAACTACAAAAAACAAACAAAATAACAGTAGCTGAAACATGCAAACGTTTTATTTCTCAGCTAAGAGATGCCCCAGTATGGTCTTCCACGGTCCACGTGACAGCGCCACGAAGCAGAGACCCAAGCCCCCACTTTCACACTCCGCCATAGTTCAAGTCGCTTCATTGTCTAAAATGGAGCTATAGTCCTAATATTAAATTCTGTGAAGGAGACAGAAATGGGCAAGGAATGACCTAACGGGTTTTCCTCCTCCAACTTAACTTTCTGGGAACCACTCTCAACTTCTCCAACAATTTGTGCTATTTCTTTCACACTTTGCGCAGGCTCTGCATTCTCTGTGATCTGCTTTCTTATGCCTGCGTGACAGTCACTGTCTAACACGGTCCTCCCACGCTCCACAGAAACCATGGCAGCAGAACCCCCGCAGATTTACGACTCTCTGGGGGAAGAGTTCAGTTCATGAATGTGCTGTAACTTCTGTGAAGGGTATCTAAAGTCCTTAAGAACATTCATGAATGAGCCTTTTCAACACCACTTGGGAGGATGTCGGGAACGTCACCGCTGAAACTGAGCAGTAATGAAATCCAGTGGCCACCACACGAGACAGAGATGAATGTCTCAGTGCAGAACAAAGGCCAGCAGAGTCAGTCGAGGGCAGTTACTTCCACGAAACACATTTACCTGAACAGGAACTTGAATGGTTTTCAAGGAAGGACACTTTAATCTCTCCCCAAAGTGTCGTGTGTTTCTCATTCATTCTGTAAAACTAAGAATCTAAATTTAAATACTGTTTTAGTTTGGTATTGTGGCCGTATTTTCAGGTTTAATCATTAGACTGGATGATCTGAGGATGCGTTGCCTTTTTTTTCAAGCTTCGATTATAGAATTGCAGGTCTTTTATGCTGAAGGAACCTTATGGCACATCTAATCCAACCATGTATGTTTTAGGTGAAGAACTGATCCCTGTAACTTCATTACATAGGAATTATCTTATTTTGTGAAGTTCACTCTACTCTAGAAAGAGGGATGAATGGAGCAGGGACCTGGGCACTGAATCCTGCTTGCTATAACATTAAGACTAAGTGTGCACACAGCCCAGTCAGAGCCGAATGCTCCGGACTTCATCTATTTGCTTTCAATTTCTTTCCATCCCATTTTCTGGCATACAAAGTGGACGACCACTTTAATTTCCTTTTGGGAAGCACGTGAGTGTTTATGGTACTTGGTGCTAACATTAAAATAATTCCTTTTATCATTTTTACTTTTTAGAAAAACAATTTAGATGACTTCAAGTCTTCTCAGACACTTGGATAAATTTCATTAAAAAATTGACATAGGACATTTTCTAGATGACATTGTGACTACCCAACTGGACGATGCATAGGAAAGTACTTTAGAAATATGAAGTACTTTATAAAAGAAATGGCTTATTCTGCACATTCTATTCCATTTATTACTAAAGCAAATATTTACGTAGCGCTACGTGTCAGGTCCTATGCTAGGTCCTGGATGTAAAGTGGTGTTAAAGGAGAGGCCAACTTCCAAGAGTTTAGGACAAAGTCTGTACCTGACCATCCGTCCCCAACCCAATAAAACAAAAACAAAAAAATCTGGGTAAGGCACCCCGCTGTGTTCTGTCATAGCACTTTGTACTTCTTTCTTCCTTAGCGTTATCCCAATTTCGGGTAAATAGTTGAATAATTAATTGCTTCCTACCTGTGCCAGAAGCTAAATTTAACCTCTTTTATCCTCTTTCTGCTCCACGCCTCGCGTGTCTGGAATAGAAAAGTCTAGCAACGAATGGATGGATGGATGCATGCATGCACGAATGAATGAATGAATGAATGAATGAAAAATGAAACGGATGCCCACAGCCCGAGTCTCTAACCCAAGACGACAGGACACGAGCGACTAGGCGTGCACAGCACGGCGGAGTCTGGAGCCGGCCTCGCCCGGCCGACTTCCCGAGAGACATTGATCTCTCAGACTCCGACACTCGCCGAACGCCGTCTCGCAGTCGCCGGCCACTGGGGGGCGGGGACCGCTCCGTGCGAACGATCAGGCTCGTGCCAACAGCAGGGCATCGGCGAGACCGCGTAAACGACTGAGAGGTCGGCGCGGACGACATCCCACCAGAGCACCGCTGGGCCCAAGCCGGAGCGAGCGGGATGGCCCGTTCCCGGGCGCGGGCCGGACCGGACCTCCGCGCGCCCAGGCTTCCGCCCGGACGCCGGACCGTGGCCGCCGGCGCTCACGTGACCCACCCCGGCGCGTCGCGCTCCGGACCGGCGCGCGCATGCGCAGCGCGGGCGGGGCCCCGCGTGCGCTGACAGCTTCCGGCCGGGTGTCCCCGCCCCTGGTGGCTGAGGCGGTGCGGGCTCGGCGGCGGGGTGGCGGGGGGCAGGGCGTGGCCAGCGAGGTGAGGTGAGCGCCCGAGCCGCGCTCCCCGCAGCCATGGCCTGCTCCATCGTCCAGTTCTGCCACTTCCAGGACCTCCAGGCCGCCCGGGACTTCCTCTTCCCTCACCTGCGGGCGGACACCCCCAGCTGCGCCGTGCGGAGGGACCCCAGTAAGTGCCCCGGCGTCGCCGGTCCCCTCCCGGCTGTGCCCGGGGCCTCCGCTCGGTGGGTTGGGGCCCCCGAGCCGCCACGCAGCCTCGGCCGGGGGCTCCCGGTCCCCCCGCTCTTCCTCCTGCGGTCACCCCGGCCGGTTTCGTCCTGCAGCCCCGGCCGCCCTGGAAGCGGCCGTGTCGCCTTCCCCTCGCCCCAGCTTTCTCCCAAACACTCCGACCTCCGGCCAAAACCGCGTCCCGGTTCCTCTCGCCTCTCTGCCCCGCGCCCCCAGCCCCACTCCTGGCGTCTCCCCGAGCGTCCTCTCGGTGTCCCCCTCCTTGCAGCCCAGCGTCCCCGGGTCCGCACGGCCCGCTCGCATCCCCCCGGGTTCCGGGCCAGCTGTCGCCGCTCCACCCTGGCATGGCCGTGACCCCGCCCTCCTCCATCCCCGGACCGTGGCCTCCAGCTGCCTCCCATTTCGTGTTTGTCGTCGCCCACACTCTCCCTTCTTCCACCTGATTTCCCCCTTTCAGGTTTAGAGAATAAATGGCTGGTTGACAAGTGAGTGACTCCTAGGGTGGTAAGCGTCTCTTAAATAAGGGACATAACCTGTCAGGAAGGGAGCGAGAAGCAACACCGGGAACTAAAATTACGTGTAATTTACGTGTAAATTGCACGTTACGCTATTGACGTGTAATTTACACGTAAATTACAGCAACGGGGCCAGGAAAAGTTAATTTGCTTCATTGAGATGAGACGCCTTCCACCTGTTGTCATCAAAGAGCGTCAAGCCCTTGCCCACGTTGTATAAAATCCTGAGTCTGGTTCGTTAGAGACTGCATCTCTCAGAATTTCCTACATTTCTCCTATTGAAATAACGTGTGTTTCGTGTTTGTTTTCGTCATATTTCCCGTCTGATGTACATTTTGCTTTGTAGTGCAGCGCTGTCACTTTGGGCTATGCTGGCATGGTGATAAAAGGCCAACTAAATATGTTCCTCCCCATTTAGAAGTCATCAAATCAAAACTACCTTTGAATAGATTCTCTAGGGCTGCACATTAAATAAGGTTGGTGGTCTCCACCCTCGAGGAGTTTATAATTTACTGAGACAAATAGATTAGCAGCTACCATGTGATTGACATAGGTACATATGTAAATATATACCTACAGTTCTATGAGGCGCTAGGGAATAATTCTTTGAAGTGGTAATACTTAAGCCTGCCTTTGAAGTAATAGATGAATAAGGGACAGGTAATGACATATGCGGAGGAAGGGAGGCCTGAAATGGCATGGTATCCGGAGCACTAAGCAAAGCACTAAGCAAAGCCGAATGACCAAAGAGGAGAATGTGAAGGTTGGAAGGAGCTGGGTCATGAGCAGCCTTGTGGAAGGAGTGGGGAGCCTCCGAAAGACTAAGCAGAGAAAGGACGTGGTCAGGTTCAAACTTAATGTAGTCAGGAAAGTTTTTGAATGGCTACCATATGCTTTGGCAGCAGCGTGCAGGAGAGATAGGAAGTAGGGAAATTGGTTAGGGAACTATCCCGATAATTCATGCAAGAAGTGATGTGAGCTTGAACTAAAATAGCTTTGCAGAACTTGGGAGGAAGGGCTAGATCAGAGAGCTGGTAAGGGGGTGGAATCTGCAGGACCTAGTGGAGAGCTAGTGGGGGTTAAAGCTGATGAGTGACAAGGACTTAGGGACATCTTCTGGCTTTTGACTTGAGCAGGTGTCTATAACGAGAGAAGGAAGGAGATAGGTTTTAGACCTTTTGCATTTTAAATGTTTGTGGTTTCTCCCAGTGAGGGGGTCCAGTTGAACACTAGACATAGAGTCCAAAATTTAGGATTCCTGGGCCAGAGATGTTAATTAGGGAGTTATCAGCAAAAAGTGTCAGATCAGTTTCAAGGATCACGTTGTCTCGTGCCGCTGAGCACCTGAGAAGTGAGTGGTTAGGTGATTGCATTGCCGTGCGGACGCCGTAGAGTGTTACTTACACACACCTGTGTGGTGCTGCCTGCCTCTGTAGCTGTGTGTGCTATGCTTGTATACGACTGGCCACACGGTAGGTTTGTTTACACCACATCAACACAGACACATTGCGACGGTGACGAGGCAAAAGGAATTCTTCCGCTCTGTTGTGATCTTATAGGACCATCACCGTGTGTGCCATCCATCGTGTAGTGACATGAACTGAGCATTCAAGTTTAAGAGCTGAGTAGAGATTCATGGGAAGAAGGCTGAGAGGAAAGCCAGGTGAGAGTCACGTCCCAGGAGCTGAGGGAGGAGAGAATTTGACGGGAGGGATGTGACCAGCGGTCGCCCGTGCAGCAGCGGTCAGCTAACAGGACAGAAACAAGCTCATCGGTTTCCGGAAGACAGAGGTGACTGGGATCTGAGGACAGCTTCAGTGGAATGACGGGGGCAGAAAGCACACTTACAGGATATTGAGAGGTTAGAAATCGAGTGTTCCAAGGAGCTGGGTCTGAAGGACAGTAGTTGCAGGACTGTGGACTTTCCTCTTTCCCACTGCCACCCCCCCTCGTCCGGGCATCGTCTCCTCTCCCGGGCAGCAGCACCCAGCAGACCCTCCTGCTTCCACCCCCGCTTTCTCGTAACTAGTTCCCCAGAGCAGCCATGACGAGCAAACTTTTAAAGACGTAGTTTAGACAGTAACGCTTCTGTTTATATAACCCTCTGTGTCTTTCATGTACACTTAAGGGTTCTTACGAGGCTTATAAGAAAGACCCTTGAGGCCCTGCCTCCCGCCACTTCCTGCCCCTCATACTCCTCTCTCCTTATTCCTTACACTACACACTTTTGTTGGTAAACCAGCGGAGCTCATTTGTGCCTGAGGCCTTTGCCCTTGCTTGTCTCTGCCTTGGATGCTCTCCGTGGACCTTTGCATGCCAGTTGCATCTTGTCAGTCAAGTCTCAGCTCAGATGTCAACATTTCGGGGAGGCCTTCTTACTCCTACCCCTTGATCTCACACGCCACTCTCAGTAGCATTGTCTTGTCTGTTTTCATCATTACGTCTGTCTGTCCAGTATGTCAGTCTCGAGCTGCATCTGGCTTTTGAGCCCTTGAAATGTCACAAGTGGTACTGAGGAACTGAAATTTAAATTTTACTTTAAATTTAAATACCAAATGTGACTTGTGACTACCACATTGTTGGTTTAATAAGTCTTTCATTTTACTGTGGGCAGCTGCCAAAACATAGTACACCTGGTACCTGGGCACCCAGAATGCAATACTACTCTCTTCTAGATTTGAATTTTCAGAGACAATAACACTGTGACTTTATGTTAGTTTTTATTTTCAATTATAAAATAAGACTGTCTTCTGTTAAGAGAGATCTTGAACCTTAGTTTCCCAATTAAGTGATGACTAATCATAATTTGTTTCTACTCAGTCAGATGCTGTCTATTTCAGGTGTGACATTTTGTCTCATGCTTTGAAATTTCAGAGATGGGTAGTTGTATGGGTCCCCATTTAAGCTACAGTGACATAATTTCCAGTGGGACTGGATTTCTAAACCAGAGCTTCTCAATATTTATAATTCGAATTGAGCAAATGAAGAGGAGGAGGAAATACTTATACAGAGAGGGAGAATCAGAATATTTGGGGGTAGTTGGGGTGTTATAATATTTTGGATCTCTTAATTACCTAATAGTAAAATAATTGCTGACTTGCTGAAAAGGTAGAGCAGGTGTCCTTGCCTCTTTTACCAAAAGATAGAAGATAAAGCATGCATGGAATTACTTTGGCGTCATCAATGAAAGTCATGTTTTTATACAATAACTGAGAAATGGTGCTTTTTAAGGTAACCCGAAATCATAGGATCACTTTGCATTATGGTACATTTCAAAAGGTATAAAATACCCGTTTTTTATATGTAGTGAAAATGATTTCTCTTGCTTGAGATCATACGGGGGAGAGAGAAGTACTCTGAAAGTAGGACATTTATAGGAACTTCAGAAAATTGATGGAGTTCCTGGATTTTGTTAGCTGTTTAAAATTGGAAGAGGATCTGACAGAATTTTATCAGTGAGGAAACCGAGACCGAGCAGTCTTTAATTTCCTTCTTTCAGCTCATGTTTATTGAGCACCTACTATATACTAAGCACAATGTAGTTGTACAGGTACATAAAATAGGTCCCTACCTTCAAGGAGCTTTGAACCAGTAAAGAGATGTAAGAGGAGTGATTAAAGGTGTTACACTGTCATCTGACACACGCTAGTTGGAGAATGAAGGAGTGTTGGTTCATTCTATGTAGGGGGCTCAGGAAAGCCTTTCACAGAAGGACTGTCATTTTTACCAAGTCCTAGTGGTTTAGTAGATGCCCATCAGGTGGAGAGAAAGTGGTCAGGCGAGGGACGTGAAACAGCATGGGCTTCAGACAGCTGCACACAGTGGTTTGTGGTAGGAGAGACGTGTGGTAAGGGGGCGAAGCTGCGGAGATCGGTAGAGAGTTGGGATTTTATTACGCTGTAGCAGGGTCTTCAGATGGAGGGATGAGTACCTTAGGGTTACTTGGAAATGTGCTAAGGATTACTTGGAAACAGATAGTTGTAAGTAAGTTTTCAATATGACTATGAATGTGCCTACTTTCCCCTTCTCCCTCTTTGCTAAGTAAAGGCTGATCCTGCTCACATCTCAATATTACAGTAAATTCTCCCAAGGTGTTAAAAAAGCCCCTCCCTTTAACTAAGGAGCCGTAAACTCCCCCATACATCCAATCAAGAGATTTCCAAGTGATTTTTGCTATTTATGTTTAATAATTATTTATCAAAATTTATAATATATATGTTGTTTTTCTCAGTTATCTGCTCACAGTAATTACACTAAGTCAGACAGATTTTAATACTTACGACTACTGGAAGACAATTTTTTCTCAGTTCAGTTTCTTTTGCAGAGAAATTTTTGGACAGATTATTAAAATCTGTATTACATTAGAATTACATTCTGTGGAGGAATCACAGTGGAAAGAAGAACTCAAGGAGAAATGAGGACTTACAAATTTACTCTGAGAAAGATGTTTTTAAATGGATGTTGGTGGGTGTCATTTCCCTAGAGTATTTAGAATCCACTGAATACATTTAAAAGGATGATACAAATTTATATAAAAAGTCCATGTTTACGGTAGATGAAAAGTTACATCTTCAGAGGTGCATACTACTGAAAAACTCCTGGGGTATACGTAAGCAAAAAGTTTGAAGACATTCTATAGAGCTCAAGTCATTCCCAAGCATTTTTGTTTTGTTGTTTTTGTTTTTTTGCATCGTAGCATACGTAAAAAATAAGACATGGATTCAGGATAGTGAAAATGCTTTTGAAAAAGAAGAGAAAAAGTTGGAGGGCTCATACTTTCTTACTACAAAGGCACAGTAATCAAAATTGTGTGGTGCTGGCACAAAGGACAGACAAATCGGCCAGCAGAGCAGCAGAGGGAGAGCCCAGAAATCCTTGCGCGTATGGTCTGATGATCTTTGACAAGATGCCGAGGCCACTCAGTGGGAAAGGGCGGGTTCCGCCCACAAACGGACTGCGACAACCGCGCAGACAAAAAATGAAGTGAATGAGGTTAAACCCTTGATTTTACCTCATCTACAGAAAGTCACTCGAAATGGATAAAAACCCAAGTGTAAGACCTAAAACTGTAAAACTCTTAGGAGAAAACAGAGAGAGAAAGCTTCATGACATTGAACTTAGCAATGAGTTCTTAGATATAACACCAAAAAGTGCAGGTAACAAAAAGCAAATTAGACAAATGGGACTGTACAAACTTAAAATCTCTGTAAACAAAGGATGCAGCCAACAGAGTGAACGGCTTACCTACAGAATAGGAAAGCACGCTTGCAAACATATATCTGATTAAAGGATTGCACCCACAATAAAGAACTATACTCAACAACAACAAACAATAACTAACAAGTATAAAGTAGGAAACAATTACAAAGACGTACAAGTGTTTTTAATATACAAAATGTATCATTGCTTTTAGTGGCTACCTTCGAAAAGCAAAATAGGAAGGAGAATAAGACATTAAACTTCAAGTCTATCGATTTTTTTAATTGTTTTTGTTAAGGTGGGTCTAAAGTTTTCTTAGGTTGTGGGACAAAGGGAGCATATTGAATAAATTTTTTAGAGCAGAAGGACACATTCTATTTCTGCTTGAAGATATCTTCAGTTCTGTCATTTTGTGAGCTGATTATCAGAGCATATTATGTGATATAGGTCACTTATTTGGCAACAGGAGTCATTGGAGCTATAGAACTGAAAGGGACCTTAAAGATCTAGTCTGATTAAATCACGGTGATTAGAAAGAACTAAACCCCCTGCATTTTGAAAACAGGTTGGCCTCCTCCTTTTAGACTGCTACATATTTTTATGTGTTGAAAAGGATATGCAAACATGAAATTAATATTCCCATTTCCTCAGAAATAGAGATTAATAATTCTGAGGGAATTAAGAAACAGCTTCTCTATTTTTTAGTCTTTTTTAACTTTGTATTGCTACGTGACGCTTTCCTTGCCTTGACCAAGAACACCCAACTAAATTTTGTTGAACCCCCTGAATTATTTACAAATCACAGCTTCTAGAAGTTCTTCCTCTTTAGAGAAACAAGAGTACATTATTTCTGTTTTTTTTTTTTTCTAGTTTTGGAAGAACGGAAATGAATTCACTTCCGTGCTAATAAGATCTTTTATTAGACTGTGGAGATTAAGTTTTTCCTTTCCTAACATTTAATGATTTCAGTTTCTCATTTAGTTTTTGATCTTGACATACTCATATTGGAAAAGGCAAATAACATCAAATTAATCGCCTACTTCTAGAATTCATTTCCTTTCTAGCTACAGGTTCTTGTTAAATGAAAAACATATACTTAGTTTATGAGGACAGTCTGTTCAGAAACAGATCAGAATAATGTATTTTTGGAATGAAATAGAGCTATGGAAAGCAGAAGCCGAATTTCTTATTTAAGCTTTTGTTGGTAGAATAATTCATTCATTGGAAATACCCCTAAGAAGGACATCTGTAATTTTTTGGTGATCGAATTAAAATGTTTTCTCAATGATTTGAGTGTTTTAATGACTCTTATCATTTATGAAGTGAGAGGCTGAACAGTTTTTTACACTAGTATAAAGTTTTATTGTTTTGTATTCTGTGGAAATGCAAAATGTTTAGAACCAACAACTAATTTATTCATTATATTAAAAAATACTAATTTAAATCCTGCTGCTTTTATGGGACTATATGGAGAAACGTTTGGGTAAGAAGGTCATTTTCAAAGACATATTCATTCAGCAAATATTTAAGTACTTATCATGTCTTGAAAATATTTATTTATGTGCGTGTGCATAAGTGTTTGCAAACCCACACCATACGCATTCCCTGCTCTCCAAGACTGAACAGTTCTTTAGACACTGTGTGGACATTTACGATAGATCAGACAAGTCAACGATGCAGTGGATGACCCAAAGTGGTTTATAATTAAGTTCTGAAAGAAAAATTCAGTCAAATGCTATGGTTTCACCAGAGAGAAAGATCATTGTAGATGCCAGTCAACGGCATAAAGGATTAATCTGAGCCCTGGAGGAGCCGACTTTGGAGAGGAAGAGACAAGTAGGGACACGTTTGAGTCGATGCACACAGGATACGCAGGGGCACAGAGTAAGAATGAGGGATGAGGGCGTTGTGTTTGGGGAATAGTTTTAACAGCCATTAAGGGTATCTCCCGCCAAGCACTGTTCTTAGGGCTTTGCATATATTAACTAACAACAATATGATACAATTATTAACTGTTAGATACAGTTATTAACTCCTTGTTGCTAAAGAGGAAACTGAAGCAGTGAGAGATTAAATGCCGAAGGTCATAAAAATGGGTCCACAACCCAGACAACCTGTGGTTCTAGACCTGTGCTGTCTCGTACTGCAGCCACTAGCTGCATGTGCTGTCAAGCACTTGAAATGTGGCTAACCCCAACTGAGATGTGCTCTAACTGTAAATGAAACTTCAGATTTTGAAGATTTGGTATTTTAAAAAATGCAAAACAATCTCATGATCAGGTAACGTCGATTACATGTCGAACAAATATTTTGGCTGCATCACGTTAAATAAAATAAAATTAATTTTACCTCTTTCTACTTTTTAAATATGGCTGCTAGTAATTTTAAAATTGCGTGTATCACTTGCATTATATTTTTCTGGCTTAGTGCTGCTAACAGTTGCCCACCACCAGTGAAGAGTCTTAACTGGAGTGAAAGAAAGAAGGATGATGCAGGCAAAGGAAAGGATAGTCGGAATCAGATTAGGTTGGCATCAAAGTTTATCCCTGAAGCTAGTTTTCCTCACAATGTGATCCATGGATGATCTGCGTCAGATTTGTGGGGTGGGGCCACCCTGAAACTTCAGTCATCCCTAATTCATTATTTAATCTCTTCCTTGCTGAGATTTTAAGATTACCAAGAGAGGGGCATCTGCAGAAGACTGTAACTCTGGTTTTCTACAGCAATGAACGTGAATGCTGTTTTCCTCGTTTTCTGATCAATTTTGTTGATTTGGACTTAAGCAGCTAAAGGACGCAGGCAGTTAATGACAGTGTCATTTAATGAACTGCTCTTTGGAGACTGGGTTTTTGGCTACTTATTTAATAGATGAGACAAAAGGTTAACATTATGCTTTCCTTTACAGTCCAGCTTTTGACTGAAATGAGAGCCCCTTAGCGCATTGGATAAACTGAGGAAAGGCCAGTGGCTTTGTGACTTGTGGGACTTGGAATTTTTCCACTGGATCCTGAGCACCCGGTAGAAGTTACCTGTCCTGCTGTCCTTATTCTGTAATATACTTTGTGAACCATACTTTGTTAGCTTTAAGTTATACCAGAGCCTGGGACTTTCAAATCTGGCCAAGAGGAGATTTTGATCTATTTATTCCAAGAGGCAACCACGGTGAACTATTTTTAGCTGTTCTTTATAGTGATTGATCATATCATAGAAAATAAATTCATCCTTTTTACTTACGGGTTCATAGAATTTATAGACCTTAAGTCTTAACGCTGATGTTCCATATTGACATGAAACAGTGCACAGTTCTCAAATGTATGTTAAACTCATCGCTTTGGTTATCCACAACCTTGATCAATGGCCAGTTAAAAACACACATGGCAGTATTGATTGAAGAACACTGTCCTTCATAGAAAAGTTACCAGAAGGAAGACCACCTCAATAAAATTCTTTACATGAATGGCAGCTTTATTAGACAGACATTCATTAGCTATTTTTTAATATAAATCATCTTTTTTTTTTTTTTTAAGAATGTGTTGGCCTTGCTCACGTACTTTGAAGGTATTAGAAATAACCTTGGTAAAGTGCTGAGATTCCAACGCTTTTTAACAGCCAGCAATAGCTGTCAAATAGCACCCTGCAAAAGTGTCACATGACTTTCAGCGGAAGTCAGGAGGCTGCAGATACATCACTGGCTCTGTGTGGAAGCAGCCACAGGGCCACGGCAGGGCGCAGATGATTTTCTCTTAAAACTTTTTTTTTAATGTTTCCCATTTTTAAGATGACTAGAATTTAGAATGCATTTTCTTATAGTATTGTAAATAGACGTATGATTCTAGACCAACCTTCAAAAACATCTTGAACCTACCTGAGTGATAGTTTCACCTTCCTTAAACCTCTGTAGCATGGTTTCTTTGGAAAACGTACTCCTTTGATAGTGGGGGGTGCCTGATTCGATTCCTTCCCCCTCGTAATAGAAACTCGCCAGCCAGGGCCGTTGAGAAATGGCTAGACTGTTAAAAACACAAATGTCTTGTATAAAGAAAGTATTTCTCAAGGTCTTTCTCTTCCTGGATGTTTTGAATTGTGACAAAGTGATATTAGGTGTCTGCCAGGGCCGGAAACTCACGGCGCTGCTTGTCCTCTGATTGTGTGAGTCATTTGTGCATTGAGTCAGGCACTTTTTATACCACTGTGGAGGAGAAATTGCACATTTTTTATGGTTTTGTTTTGTACAGCGTTCAGCAGAGGTCATGTGTATAAGCTGAGCTCTTTGAAGGCGTATTGCTTTTGTATCTCCAGCACTTAGCACAAGTCCCAAGACATAAAGATGCTGTGTCTCTAGAATGAATGAATGAATGAATGAATGAGTGGCTGACCTTCATGCAGTGCTGTAAATGCTACATGATCTTTCTGAGATTGTGGCAATTTGATAAATACATTATCCATACAGCAATTTTAAAGTTGAGTTGTGCTTTTTAGAGTGATAAACGTTCCTAGATACTTTGCTTTGTCATACAAGTGACAGTGTGTTTTCTGAAAAACTGTGTAAATGGGCTGGCCTAGTCGCCATCAGCACACAATGAGTTGTTTTTGATGCAGTGGAAGAATCAGCAGAATCAAGAGATTGCCTCACTGAGTCAGAGCGCCAAAAGACAAACTGCAATTTTCCAAGTTACCAAAAAAAAAAAAAAATCCAAATCTCCATATTAAGGAAGGTTTCTATTTCCAGATACGTATTCGCTTACTTCTGGCCTTAACCGTAAGCCGCACTGTCCCCTCGTCATGCCCTCCCACGCGTATTAGGTGGCACTGCATGTGATGACCCCTCTTTGCCTTTGCTATGTTGACCTTCTCAAGTATTTTTGAAAGTTCCCAGCCACTTCTTAAAGAGCTTGTTTAAGATGACTCCTGAGTTTTCCTGTCTCTCCCCCTGCCTCATTTGAGTTCCTGTCGCAGTTGGTGTATAGTACTCACCACGCGTTAGTTACATGTTCGCCTGTCTCCTACCCTGGACCGCAGATTCTTTAAGGACAAGGAGTTTGTATTTTTCTGTTCCTGCTGCAGGGTTTGACACATGGTATTTAGCAGAACATTTATTCAATTATTTAATTGACGTGTCTCTGGAAATCTATAGGTCAAATGATAGTATTCTTTTAGGACTTAATGTATGTATGCCTAATGATGTGCTTGGCCTACCAGGAAGTAGTTAGGTGGTATTCAAGTACCAAGATGAGACTGTCCCACAAAGCGAAGTGAGCAGTGATCCCAAGTACCAGGCTGTACCATTCGTTATCATCTGTTATAAACTCATAATCGATTTTAGCAACTTGTAAAACCTTACATCTATAAGTGAAAGCTGTTTGCTTCCTAGAGACCGGTTCAGTCCCATCTTTTTAATTAATTCTTCCCCACAGTATTTTGAAGCTGATTGGTTTAAATATAATATTCCTATTTTGTAGTGTTTTAACGGCTAAATCTTGATGGCTAGCATTGGGGACTTATGTGCCAGGCCCTGAGGACTTCAGTGTGCAGATTTAAACCCTTATGACAGCCCTACTAGATGTAGGTACTGCTGTATTCCATGCTTTCATGGGGAGAGAACCAGAGCTCGTGGGTACAGGTGCCTCGCTGTAGGTCACAGCTGGCAAACGCGGGGTCCAGGATGTGAACCGAGGCAATTGATTCCGGGGCCTCAACTCCCATATAATTATGCAGCTGCCTGCTTTTTTCACATTGTATTTGAACTTTGTATTTTTTTAATTTAATTTGAGGTAATACATAGGAAGTATCTAATGTTTGTCTCAAGAGTAGTCGCTCAAAAACTGATAGTTATCCTTCTGATGTGATACCGTAAGAGATAGGTTCAGAGATAATGATGTAAAAACGAGTAACGTGAGCAACGTAAGGAATTGTACTCTCGGACCTACGTGGGGTTGTTGATTCCCCGTTGCAGTGTTCGCTGAACATCCCGTTTCAGTGCGAGAGAATGTTTGCATGTGTAAGAAGCCGCAGGAGAGCAGGAGGTGGAGAAGGGCGGGCCGCCCTGTGCCAGTCACTGCTCAGGCTTTCGTCGCTATTGCTATCAACAAGCAGCTCCCGTTTGGTGACACACTGTGAAGTTTTAGGTGTTCTCGTCACTGTATATATTTAACTTGTCTGATGTCTCAAGTAACAAATAGTTGTCATGTTAAGATTTATTTTTAAAGTCGCCTTTGCGGTTTGATTAAATGTGAGTAAACTCGATGTCCAATGTCTTACGGTCCAAATAACCTGCCCAGTTTTCCTGTGACATAGGTCTGAGTTTCCCGATGGTGAGTACATACAGCAGTATCCTGGTGTAGTGGGGTCCGCCATTGTTTCTTGCCTAACATAACATTATTTTTATATATGTATTTACATAACATTCATATAATATATGTCAGGAGTTGGTTTCTCTATTACGTTTAGAGAAAATGTTTTTAAACTATTTGCAGTTCTGTATGTCATGTACGTGCTTTTCATCTTTTTAAAAACAGGTAAATCAACAAACTGGGATGACGATGGCTGGGGAGCATGGGAAGAAACGAGCCCCGAGAACCCGTAAGTCTTTGTAGCGTGCGCGTGCTTCGTGATGGCGCCTTCTCCTCCTGCAATGCTGGTGACATATTTCAGTGTTAGGCTGACATTTTAAAATCTTCGTCAGGAACGTTTTTGTTCTTACTTTGTGGTACTTGAGTCGATACTTCTTGTTAGGGGGTTAGTGACCGACCATAGCTAAGTGGCCAAAATGGAGAAGAGTTGTTTTCGAATTCTTTTTCCTTCGTTAGTTGTTCTCTTAGATGTCCTCGCTTATTCATCCAGCGCACGTTTAAGTGCCCACCACACTTAAGGCATTTTCTAGGTGCTGGGACTGTACCAATGAGCAAGATAGACGTCCCCGTGTATTCGTGTATTTGCACCTATGAGTAATAGGGCACCTCACCCAACGCGGCTTAAGTAACAAGGAGATTCACGAACGCTTGTGGAGGGAAGTCGGGGGAGTGGACTCCTGGGGCGGCCGAGCAGATGACTCAGCTGAGTCCTCAAGGACTCGGATTCCTCCCGTCCCACTTGCCTAGACGTGTTGACTCCATCCCGAAGCTCGTTTCTCTCCCCAGAGGTGGCAGCGGCATGCTCGTTCACGACCGGGGGCAAGACTGGGCTTTCCTTGACGCTTTGGGGCGCAGGGACAGCTTTCCAGAAGTCGCTTGCAAACCTTGTCCTGCGTCGTCTTGGTCAGAATTGGTCCAGAGACTCATTTTTGAACTAGTCACTGGCAAGGACATAAGATGTTCACCGGTCAATCATCCCACTCCCTGGAGTCAGAGGATAAAAGGGTAAAAGGGTCAGCCGAGCCCCAAGGCCACACAGGCGAGGGGTGGTTGACACCTGAGCAGAATCAGGCTTTTTTTTATGAAGAAGGGAGAACGAACGTATTTACTGGATAGGTCTTCTTAGCATCCCTGTTCCCAGCAGCTTACGTTCTGATGTAGAAAGAGACATTTAAAAAAAAATAGCTGAAAAGCATCAAGTGGTGCTGACAGTTACGTAGAGAATTCCAAGGGTGATGCGCTCACAAGTGGCCATGTGGCCCTGTGGATTGGGCGGTCTACGCAGGCTCTTCAGACGCCGGTGAACAAACCCCTGTAGCACCGTCAGGAGAGATGGACTCAGCGAGACGAAGCTCTGGCGAAGGGCGCCGCAGGCCAGGGCAGCAGCTGCCGCAAAGGCCCTGGGCACGAGTGGGCTTGGAGTTGCAGGGGACACGGGGAAGGCCAGCGCGGCTGGGCCGGGCCGATTGGCCACAGGACGGCTCAGGGAAGTGAGCAGCCTGACGCAGGGCTTCGTGCGCCTGGAGTGTGCTGTAAACGTGATAGGAACCCACGCTCACGCGATGTGTGAGCAGACCCCCCCCCCGGAGGGGGCGAGCTCGGGCCGCCGCCTCGCACGCGGCTGTGGGTGCAGTCACTTTACAGCAGGTGACCACTGTGAGTAGACAGCAAGCTCCCGAGTGCGGCTCTCTGCAGTAAAGCGCAGGACAGCGCGTCTGCATTCCCGCGGGAGGCCCGGGGGGACAGTCACTGTCTCGCCACTGCCAGGTGCGGCGCTTTGATTGCAGAGCCGGAGGCCACGTCTCGCGTCCAGGCGCAGGGCTGGGCCCGTCGGAATGGACTTCTACTTGCGCACGCTGCAGTCGGGGATTTGTCGGGGATTTGCGGGTGAGGCTGGTTGTCCCTGCCAACATCTGCGACACCTGTCCCGACGGTGTTAAGGGTGTTTGCTCACCGGTTGTGCGTCAGAGCCCTGCTTTTTGGCTCATTTGACAGTGTCTCTTCCCTAAGCGTTGTCACCTGACGTGGTAGAGACGACTGCCCTGTGAGTCGGGGTCCGAGGAGACGCGGGCGACCTGGTGCAGGGCTTCGAGGAGGCGGCGCTTATCCTAAACGTGAGCAGAAAGCGCGCCGAGTTCTGGTTTCCACGTCACCTTGCCCGCTGCGGAATCGGCTGCAGCAGGTCTGTCGCTTCGCCGCTTAGATTCCGAATGCCTGGGAACAGTCCTGCAGGCCTGTGTCAGGGCGGCGTCAGGGCTGTGTCAGGGCGGTGTCAGGAGTATTTCACGTCGGCCTCGCTGACAACGGTGTCGGCTGTCCCAGGCACTCCTAACTGTTCTCGTCCTCCACCGAACCCTTGCACCTGGTCATGGTCTTGAGCACATGGCGAGGGAGAAGGCACTTGGGTGACAAGAGTGGCGAGGACCAGGAGTTGCTTTGGGTGAAGTAAGAGGACGGCTTTGCGGGGGACTGCCGAGTGCCCGCGAGGCCGGCAGTGTGGCCGGGGAGGAGCGGATGCGTTTCTGCCAGGACTGTCAGCAGCTTTACTCGGCTGAGGCGACTCCTGCCACCATCTCTGCTCGTGAACAGCCCTGAAGGAAAGGCCAGCGGCAGAGGCACCGTGGGAGCCAGCAGACCAGCAGACGCGGGAGACACAGGAGCATGTGCGTGTCAAGGCGACGGATGGAGCCGCCTCGGAGCACGGGGAGGGGACTTCGCACTCTGTCCGGTTAGGAGCAGGCAGCGCAGTCAGCACCTGCCTTCCCTGCGGCCCTCAGCGGCCAGGCGCGGCCACTTCGAAGACGGGACCAGTCCTGGGAGAGCTGGACCGCCGCGGAGTCCGTGTCCGCGTGTGGCGAGGCGCTGGGACTGTCGGCAGGGCCAGGCTTCTCCGCCCGCGGCTCGCGGTGCGCGTGACCCGCAGAGGAGTCAGCTTTTCTTGTCTGTCACCCTGACTTAGATGTCGTGTTTCGGCCGCTAGGAGGGGACCAACCACGGATGAGCCAGCTAAGAGGCCACGGCCCCTGCATGACCCGGAGGCCAGCCGGCTGCCGCTGTCGCTGGCCCAGCAGAAAACTGTCAGAGCTTCAGGGCGCCTTTCACCTCCGCGTCGGTTCGCCCTTCGGGAGTAGTTTCCGATTTTCCTGGCAGAGGAGAGTAAAGGCTTCTGTCATCAGCGGGGTCCAGTGCCAGGGGCCGGGACAAGGCCGTGGGAGGAGGTAGCCTCGTGAGCGCTCCGGTTCCGCGGTGTCGGCTGTAACGCGCGTGGACCAGGCGAGGAAAGTGTAGTTTACATGTCGTCGGCAGCTGCACCCACGTCCAGGAAAGCACGCGTCCACGACTCCGCAGGCCTCGGGCCTCTGAGGATGGCGTCCGTCTTGCCCCTGTGGACGCTTCCTGCCCGTGGTCGGCTGCTTGGGTGCCGCAGCTGGGGGGCTTGCACAGAAGGAATCTGTTTTCTCACAGTTCCGGAAGCCAGAAGTCCAAGGTCAAGGTGCCGCCAGGGCTGGTTTCTGGCAAGACCCTTTCTGGCCTTGCCGCGTCCTCGCGTGGCCTTGTCTCTGTGCACGGAGAGGGGGAGCCGGTTCTGGCGTCTCTTCCTCTCAGAAGGATGTCGGTCTGCCGGATTGGTGCTTCACCTCATGACCCCATTGAAGGCCCCGACTCCAGAAAAAGTCACATCGAAGATTAGGGCTTCAACGTGGGACTGTCTGTGGCGGGGAGGAGGCAGGCGGGCACGATCCAGACCGGACAGTGCCCACAATAATGGATCCGTGCCAGGCCTCACTCTGTGCAAGCGCACGGAGTGAGGCCGAGGAGCTCCTGCTTGCCCGTGAGTAAACACACCGACGGGCTGAAAAGGCAAACAGCAGGCTGCCAGCACGGAAGAAAGGGCAGAGTGAAGACCGTCCTCTGCACTGAGTTCTAAACGGGCGTCATGACAGTAGTGTCCGCCTTGGGACACGGGAAAAGCAGGTAGCTGTACTGCAGCATCTGCCGGTGAATGACTGCATGACAGGGTAGCTGGCTTTGCTGTAGCTTTTACTGTGTTACAAGCGATTTTAGCTGGAATTACAGTTTTTTTGCTTTGTGAAAGAAGTCAGGGGGTTATTTGATCTGCCTCATGATTAGTGGGAAGCAGGGCAGTTTAGGAAGAAGTTTGACAAGGCTTGGCTTAACTGGCAAGGCAGGTTTAACGAGCTTTCCTTTGCTGGTAGATTAAGACCGAAGCGTAGGAGCAAGGACTCAAGGATCTGCTCGTGTCTGGAACAGGAAGCACGAAGGTTCTGGGTCAAAGACTGCAGTTAAGCAAGGTGGCACAGGAAGTTTCCACTCGGGCACTGGGAGAGGCCCCATCTGTGACACACAGTGGTTTAACGCCGTTTACAGAGCAGTCGGGGTCGGGCAGGTTGGTGGATGGCGGCGTGCAGGTCAGGGAGAGGCCCCAGACAGACGCTTGATTACAGGCTGAGGGACAGGCCGTCGCAGACCTGCTTGGAGACTCCTAGAGCAGCAATAACCCGGGATGACACTGGGAAATATTCTGCCTCGTTTTAGCGTCATTAGACTATGGTGGCATCTAGCACACGAGACGGAAGCACCAGGCGGGCCGTGGGCAGGAGAAGGGCACTCAGCTTGTAATAGGCTGTGCCCCGGGTCCTCACGCAAGGGGGCGGCAGCTGCAGAGGCCCCCGCTTCCTGAGGCGGGCTCCCCTGGGACTTTGGACCCTTGACTGTTAGAAACGCTCATTTTGCCATTAGAAATACTTCCTCTCACAGTAGTACAATCGGGTCTAGTTTAGCGCGCCTCAACTGGGGGCAGTTAGCTTCGGCAGTGTCTGGAGACGTTTTTGGATGTCGCAACTTCGGAGCAGGTGCACCTCATGGGCTGAGGCCAGGGATGCTGCAGAGCACCTCACAGTGCACAGGACAGCCCCCCAAACAAAAAAGAATTACCTTTCCCGATCCCCAAATGTCAAGTTGCACTGAAGTTTCGGAAACCTTGGTCTGGCGCATGGCTTTTAAGTGTACCTGTCCTGGTCTCCATTTCTCTCTGTCCCCTTTTCGTTCTCTCCAACTTCTTGGTCTCTTTGGGGACTTTGACACTTTTGGTCTGTGAGGTCGTTATTTGGCTTTAGTAGATTCTGGCAAAGTGATTGCTAGTGGGAAAAGGACAGTTTAGGCATGGTTTGCCCACAGACGAGGGTGAATGTACGTTCCTGGGTCTGCGGCCACCGGCCAGCAAGTCCGGCTGTCTTGGCGGCATCATCGGCATGAGCGTGGGGGTCTCTCCGTGTGGTCGCCCACGCTCTTCGTTGCTCCCGTTTTTAGTTCACATCTGAGCCCTGCAGGGGAGCTTGTGCTGGGTGACGGGCCTCTGCTCGCCTGCCAGGGAGGGCGCGACGGCGATCTGAGCGTGGGCTGGGAGAAGGGGTCGGAGACCTAACGCTGCTGAGACACACTTTCAGCCAGCCGCGGGTTCAGCGGCGCCTCTGCCTGGCTTCCAGGGGACCCGGCACCGGCCCCCGAGCCCAGGGGCAGCTTGCGGTGCGTCTGGGGCCGCCTGTCAGCCGTCCTCTCCATCAGGTGACGAGTTCGTATCCCAGGGACTGTAGTGTTGGTTACGCACTTCCTGTCCCCCTGCTTTCTAGCTCTCAGAGCGCTGTGGCTTTTCTCATCCAATTCTTTTTGCCCTCACTGGTTTCTATTTTAAACAAATTCTCTTCGCAGCTGTTCTTCCCGGGGCTGAGTGTAGGGAAGAGGAAGTGCAAAATTCACGTGTTTAATTTCTCACTTCATCTGCAAGCCCATATGGGCTTGACTTCTACCCCTTGCTTTTTTCCTTTTAATATGATTTGGGGCATTCAGGTGTAATGCCTGCTGCTGTGCACTCAGGATGAAGGGGGTGACAAGAAGGACCACTGCTCTTCTAAAAGACAAGCGCCACTCCATGATTTAGAAAGTAGAGAAGTGACAAGGGGCATGTGCAGTCTGGCCAGCCTAGTCCATTCGGCCACGTGGTTGACCGCGGTGACCTTTTTTGCGAAGGGCTTTTATTCCTTTAATGCTATTGTTCACCTAGTCTCTCTGTAAAGCTAGTCATGAGCTAGTCCCCTCCCTTTAAACGTAATTAAACCCCAAGTGATGGGTTGATGTATGTGTGAGGGTTTATGACGTGAACAGGCCCCGAGTCTGCACGGAATGCTGAGACCCATGAGGTCGAGCTCCGCCGTGAAGGCGCCGCCCTCACCGGGGGTCGGTGGTCAGCGCAGGGCCTCCCAGCCTCGGCCCCACTGCCACTGCGCGCCGGTCCTTGTTTTGGAGGCTGCTCTGTGCCTTGCTGGACGGTTGACAGCCATCCCGCCTCCCCCGCCCTGTGCGGGAGCACTCTCCCAGTGGGGCACACACAGATGTCTCCAGACATTGCCTGGTGTCCCCTGAAGAGCACAGTGCTCCCAGTTGAGAGCCACCAGTTTTGCTGAATAAGAAACGTAATTGTAAAATATTTTTTTCAATCAACAAAGTAACTCACTTGTCACACTAGATACAAAGCAGTGTGATCAAAGACCCCAGACCTGTTCGTCTGCACGGACTCGGCGGTCGCCTCCACATGTAGGTCAACATCACTCTCAGGCAGCCGGCAGGATTAGAAATCTTACAAAGCAGTGGAAGGAGCCCTGAGGATCATTTGATTCAAGCTCCTCATGGTCCAGAAAAGGAAAGCAAGGCCCAGGACCGTTAAATCCTAATAGTACGTAGTACGGGCAAACCTCAGCGAGGCCGATGTTCCTCAGGGGTGTGTTACTTACGGATTCCAGCTTTAAAACAGTTGCTCGTTGTCATACAGTTTCCTGTGCAAGAATGAAACTAGGGTGTTCACGTGTCTGTGTGAATACGAGGCAGGGGAACCGGGGATGCTGTTCGTCACGCGCACGTGCCCTGAGCGGGCTGTGTGGAAGCGAGGAAAACAAAGCTGCTCGTCCAGTGTGCGAGAAACACACTCACAGAACTAGAAGGTGGCAGAGAACCGTGCGACTTTTCATTGCAGTGAGTTGGAAAGACGGTAAAAGAGCAGGGTGGGCTTGCTCTTTTCCCTACATGGGAACCGGACCTTGAGATGCAAAGAGAAAAGAGCGGGACACTCTTTTTAAAGGAGAGCCAGCTGCCTCAAGAAAACGCGGGCTCACACCTTCTGAATCGGTTCAGGAACCGCGGGAAGATTAGCCTGCTATAAAGTGCTGAGGGAAAAGGTAGTTCTCCTTGAGAAAAGGCAGAGATTCAGGTGAGGTCGGGTTTCTCACGGAGTCGTTGCAGGTGCCCACCCCGACGGAGGGGCGGGAGGCCCGGCTTCCAGCTCAGGCTCTGACACCCATCCCTCAGCCTCCCGAGACTCCGTGTTCTTTGCTATAAGATGAGGTTTGGGACCAGTTCGTCTTTAAGCGCCTCCGTCTTTGAATTTCTTTGACTCTTTGCAGCAAATGTAAACGTGCAGGTCTGGCCCCTGTTAGTGGCCCGACTGTGAAAACATAAGACAGAGACCTAGAATTAATGTTCTTTATCGAGAAATAACTTTAGAAAATTTCAGGATTTACTGTTTGAACATAGTTTTGGAAGTGCAATAAAAGGAAGAAACCTATTTGTATAGATGTTCAATTATTTTTTTATTTTATTGTTTTGGTTTTTTTTTAGAACGTGCCAAAATTGGGACTCTGTCCTTTTTCTGAGTATTTAGATTCTTTTTCATTGCAACGAGATGGAACTCTTAGGGTAAGAGTCAGAAGTTATCAAACATGGTAGCTAAAGATCGCCCCGTGTGGCCTGCCCAGCTTCTTGCCTCCTACCTGGAGGCGCGACTGTAATCAGTTGTGAAGCCCCGAGCCTGCTGGTTGTATAATTGGGGTCCCAGTCATCGGGGACCGTAGGCAGTGTCGTCTTCGCTCACAGCCGAGCCACTGCGAGGAGTCCTGGGGAGCGCGGCTACACGGACGATGTGATGGCAGAAATTGTAGGTTCAGCTTACTTCTACCTTACAGCTCTTATCCTGAAAGAGTAACTTTCTCCCTGATGCATATTTAAAGTCCACATTCAACACAGCAACCTGGATAGCAAAATTCCCCCCAAAAAAGCTTTAGTGAAACGAGCTTTGCCTGTGATGCCCTCCTCCCCGCCTCCTGGCAGGTGGGGCAGCCTCCTTAGCTCGCTGCGCACTGAGAAGCTGTGCAGAGCAACGCAGGGCCCGATGTCCCTGTGAGGAGAAGTCATTGCGCGGCCACGCCCGGGGTGTCAGGCCTCCGCCGTGTTTTCCTGCAGATTTCCTGTAACATGACGTACTCCTGTTTTAAAGGTTCCTGTGTGATAGCCCAGCAAGACATAATTTATCTTTCCTAGAAATACTCTCATGCTATTTCTGACTAGGATGATTTTTTTGTTTTTAAAATCTTAAATATTACTGTGTTAGTAATGCCTGCTTATTGAAAGTTTTAAAAAGGCATAAATGTGTGATTTTTTTTTTAAAATGTGGAAACAGCCTGCATCCCCTTCCCTTTCTTCCTCCCTCCTCTTGATTAATTCGGTCTAAAGCCATGGGATGGGGTGGAGTAAGGTAGGGGTCCATGACATTACAACTGAAGCCGTAAGAGAACAGATCAGTCATTTGGCTACATAACATGAACAGATTTCTACTTGGAACAAGATTAAGCTACCACGTGGACTGGGAAAAATGTGTGCGACTCTCCACGTTCAAGGGGCCAGTCTTTGTGATAGGCAAAGAGGGTTCACACACCCGTTAGGGAACGGGCGGCAGCGCAGCAGGAGGTCTGTGGGGGCGGGGGGGGGCTGCGCTGCTCCCACCGCAGGAGCGCGGCTGCCGCGAGGCCACCCGTCGCCTTCTAAATTGACAAAGAGCCAGAGGCCAAGCAGCTTTGAGCCGCGCGTTGGGGAGCAAGCACGTTGAAGCCTTGCTGGTCAGAGTAGAAATGAACTCAGCTTCCGTGGAGCACGATTTAGGAACATCTAGCAAGTCTACTAATACACGTGCCCCGTGACCCAGCAGTTTCGCCTCTAGGAATTCATCCTGCCGATATACTCCACACGAACTGGCAAACGTATGAAGTCATTCACTGTCACGTCGTTCGTAGCAGCAAAAGTCCAAGTGTCCGTCAATGGGGGGCGGGTTCAAGAAATCGTGGTGTGTCTGTACAGTGGAATATTATGGAGCCGTTAAAAAGGAAAGAAGCTTTGAAGAAGTCTAAGGTGTATGTTAAGAGAAAAAAGGAAACTACAGAAGTGTGTATGTCCTGTGCTACCATTTGTGTTAGAAAAAGGGGGAAAGTAGTAAATGTGTTTGCTTTCAAGTGCAGAAATTGTCTCTGGAAATCACACCAGAACCGATTCCATTGGTTGTAGAGCGAACAGACTTTCCAGAGAGACTTTTCTAGACCTGTTGAATTTATAACCAATGGAATTTACCTATATAATGCATACATTTGCAGTGAAAAAAAGAAGACACCTTTCAGGTCAAATAAAGAGAGAGAAGTCAGATTTGCGAGTAGCTTACGGACCTGAACCCATGCCCATCAGACAGTCCTCCCTGGACTGTCTTGCTGCGGACACCGTGCCATCTCTCTGAAGTAGGGGTATTCGCTAAATGTCCTAGTACTGAATCATTCCTGGAGTGATCCTCTGGGACATTCTTTTAATGTTTTGCTAGTTTATATTTGTCTACACGACAGTGTTTGTGCATTGATATTCAAAAGTGAGATTTGTTTGTAGTGGTTATTTTGTTGGCCATCTTTAACGTGTGTTGATAATATTTATTGAGACTTTGTAAAAAAAAAAAAAAAGAATTGGGAAGTTTTTTTCCCTCTTTTTTCTTTTTCGTCCTCCTCGCCTTTCAAGCAGAATTGAAAGATTCTCGATGTTTTTGTGTGAACAATAATCAGAGTTTTTATCTGCAGGAAGAAGAAGGAAATACATACAAAACACAAAAGGCTTCCTGGCTTCAGGATTGTGTTTTATCCTTATCACCAACCAACGACCTTATGGTGATAGCTCGGGAGCAAAAAGCTGTGTTTCTAGTGCGTAAGTATCTAATGTTTTTCAGTGGTCTTGATTTTAATGCATAAAATAGAATAGAAAGTGGATTAGGTAGAAAAAAAATGTCATTTCTACTGTATGCATAATATAGTGGCATTCTATAGTTCATTTTATATGTAACACTTGATTTCTTTTATTCCTCTTTTTTCCCTTTTCTGTTTGTTTCCTCTAGTTTTCCTTTCTTGGCTGCAGATAGTTTAGCTTTCTCTCTGTGGCCCTGCAGAGACAGCATTGCCCAGTTTTTACATGGGGCAGACAGCTAAAAGGCCACTGACCCCTCCTTAGTAATAATGTGAGTGAGATGATTTTCAACTGTAATTTGAAAACTCACAGTCGTGTAGTTTCTTATTTGGGGCATAAGTTTTTAGCTCATAATTTTTTTGAAGATTAAAATTAAGGTTTAGGTAGGTATATGTGGGATATGAAAAACCTCACTGGTCAAAATGAGTTATGGGAATGTTCTTTTTGAGCCGATTTACCCGCAGGTAGCATAAATCTAATGGAACGTTTTCTTTGCCATCTGAAGATGAAAGTAGTTTTGTAAATAGAATAGGTGGCGTGGTACATAAGAAAAACTGACAGGGATTTAATTGGAAGGAAGGAGAGATTAACGGTAGAGTTTTATAAAAAGCTTATAAAAACTTTAAACACTATCTTTACCTGTACAAAGACCCAAATCAGTTATTACAGAACTATTAAATTTTGTACTCATAATTCTAAAGGGAAAGAGTGAAATCTATAAATTATTTTTGAAATATATTTTAGGGTGACTTTATGTGATAACTTAATTTTTCCAGCAAAATGGAAACACAGCGATAAAGGAAAGGAAGAAATGCAATTTGCTGTTTCTTGGAGTGGTTTTTTAAATGTCGAAGAAGGGTAGGTACCAGTTAATTTTTTTGCTTTTTTTCTGTGCATTAAATGTATGTGTGAAATTGTTTGACTTGTGATTCTATTAAGAAGTTTCATTATTTGGAATATGTAGTGAATGTATATTTATCCCAACCTTAGCGCGTGATCTGGTCAGCAGATTTTAATTTTACTTACTGTGTGATTAAAACCACACACAGGCCTGTTGGGATGGGATGTAGAGAAGAGTTCAGAGAGACCTGCATAGCATCTTCTCTGCACTCCATCGCTTCCTCTGCTCTTGTTACTAATGCACCCAGAAAGTCGGGGGCAGTCGGTGTCTTCTGTGCTTTGCTACCATCGACATGTATTTGAAGGGGGCGGCGCTACATTTATCCTTAAAAGTCATAAATACTTTAGAAGTCCAAGTTGGTAAATGCGAGTTTCCTGCTGATGCAGTAAGAGTTTTGAAGTCAGATGTCTAGCGTGGTCTCGCGATGGGGCTGCTAGCCTGGAACCCAGAGGCAAAAACCCTCTTGAGTGACGGAGAACTCCGATCAGAGTGAATGCATTTCTTCCAGCTTTGCATTCAGATAAGAGACAATCAAGTGGAAGCCCATAGAGCATGCCTGACGTGTTGTAGATGCTCAATGAAACGTTGTCTGCTCTTTTAGCAAAAAATGAAAGTATTTCTCCTTAAGTCATTTAGTCTAGAGCATTTCAAGATGTTAATTTCTGTCAGAAATTCAAAGCAAACAGAATGATTAAATGACTTTAAAGACAACAGACAAACAGAAAGATTGATCGTGCCTGGAGATCACCTGCTACGATGTGTGGAGAGTGAGTGTTTGTAAGCTTTCTTGAATAAACTGGTGGTTGGTGGTGCTGAGGTTTGACTGGTTAAATAATAGTCGCGGACTTATTTTAATTTTGAGGCTTGGTCTGAGCTCCTGACAAATTTTTGAAGTCTGCATGTCAGAAAAAAAAACTTTCAGGGAATATCTGCCTAGCAGGTGCTTAGAAATAGGTGATCAGAGGCAGTTTCTACACAGTATTAAAGAAGAAGGCCACCAGTTGGCAGAGAGCAAGTCCCTACAATAGAGGACTCCGCAGAAATGCAGTTCTCTGTAACGTGCTCGCAGCTTCTCCCACCCCCTGCCCGGGTCCTCAGCTGAGGGGGACGAGAGGGGACCGTGGGACGTGACCGCCTGGTGGTCGTCTGATATTTCTGTACTCTGTATATAATCAGTTGGGTGCAGTCAAGTTTTGCTTTCTTTCACGCTTTTCATGACAAAACAGAATGAGAAATACTGTTCGTTTATTCACCTCCAGCAGGTGTGACATCTCCTTTCGCGGGAAAGGGCTTTCGATCCCGCTTGCGGTGGCGTTTTGCTGGGTTTCACTTAGGCATCGACTAAAACTGGCCCGCAGAGCCCCTCTCCCGCCTCCGCCTTTGCGCGTTACATCTAGAGAAATGAAAGCGCTTGGTGACGTCGTTAGATAAGCAGATGACCCTGTGTTTTGTTTTCAGGGAATGGGTAACCAGTGCCCTGTGTATCCCACTGGCCAGCCAGAAGAGGTAAGGAGAAACAAGAGTTCTTCGTTTTGTTTGCTTTGATTTACGAGCCGTTCAGATGACGGATTTTTTTTTTTTCCGGTGACAGAAGTTCCACCGGCCGCCCGGACTGGACCTGCATCGTGGTGGGCTTCACCTCGGGCTACGTGCGCTTCTACACGAGGTGAGCTCGCACTTGGCCGTCAGCAGACGCCACTCACTGGGGCACCTGGTCCCGCAGTCCCCGTCACGCTCAGTCGTGGCTCATCACCTCTGCTTGGGCACCTGTGATTGATACTCTCCGGGGGTGGAGGCTGGGACAGGGGAGGGCGGTGGTGGAAAGTTCTGATAGAAGCTGTCGAGAAGAGACGCCGTATCCTGAACAGAGAGTACCTGGCGTCCGTGGAAAACTTGCTGGGAAGGTGACAGTCGTGCCTGGCCCTACCTGTCCAGGTGTGCGGGGAGGAAACAGCAGGCCCGCCCTGTGCTTTCTCCTAGAGTGGTGTGCTCCTGCTCGCGCAGCTTTTGAACGAGGACCCCGTGCTGCAGCTGAAATGCAGGACCTACGAGATCCCGCGGCACCCCGGCGTGACGGAGCAGGTAACGGCGGCCTCGCTCTGACCTGGTGCCCTCCTCTTTCGTGGGTGGACACCTTGGTCTCGTTGCACAGGCAGCCGTGCTAGAATATTCTAGAGAGAGAACCAATTTATAACGGACTAAAGCATACCAGTCTTGCTTTACTTATTTAATGAAATATTGCATGTTTTGTTCTCCACTAAATTAAACACTTTATTAGAAGCAAAAAAAAAGGTTTCTTATTTTTAGAGTAGTGACTTAAGGCAAAAACGTGATATACATAACTTTGTATCTTTTTTCACTTGGATTTTGGTGTCAAAATACAAATATGCCGCCTTCCTTGTACTGCCCCGCTTCCAAAAGATTTCAAGTAAACATGCATATGTTGTGGGGCTGTGGGGACTTGCATGACGGATGGACAGAAGGAACTTAACAATCCAGTGAGAGAGACTAGACGAATACCTGTTAGTACCTATGAAAGAGTTAGGGATATAAAGCAGTACCTGGTTTTGGACATGCTGAGTTCGAGGCAATGGTAGGAAAGAAAATGGAATTACCAATACATCTGTAACGACCCAGAAGTTCCTAGGCACAAAGACCAGATTGAAGGGGGTGGTCGAAGTCACAGGTAATGAAGGAATTCTTCCAGGTAAAGGACATAGGGAAACAAGACCTAAGGCTGAAGACTTAAGGCGTAGAAATACTACTCATCGTAAGGCGATGGGAGAGAAAGGAACCAGTGAAGGAAACGGAGAAGAAGCTGTTGGAAGTGCATGGAGATAATCTGTTCATTGACAGTGCTTCTCAAGAGCCATTCTCCATTTTTGTGCATATTATCTGTATGGTGAAAGTTCTGTAATCACTTTAAACTTGGTTATGTCTATAATACTCTTTATTTTAGAGCCTATGGCAAAATATAATATTTAAATGCTTAGTATTTGCTCTGTGAGTCAAGAAAAGCCCTCGGAGGCTTTCCTCACGAGCGGGGTGCATCCGCGCCGTCTCGGGAGGGCCGTGCTGGCTGAGCGGGCATGCACCGCGGCGAGCAGGAGTGGGCGCCGGAGGCCCAGACCCACTTAGCCGAATTCAGTGCATTTAGTGCAGCAGGATGAGTGACATTCACGTGTTGCGGTAGGGAAATGCTGACATGTTACGGCATAACTAAGACGGGCTGTGGGATGCTGTATGTGGTGTGGTCTCAGGTGGTCTTAGGCAGAAGCGTGTGATTACGTGCGAGGGCGTGTATTGAGACCTGCCAGGGATTCTAAGTGAGTTTCCCTTTCTTCTTCCTACTTTTCTATTTTATTTATGTCTGCACAGTGACTGTATTTCATTTTTAAGAAACTTGTTCCTCTTTTTGGTAGCTTCATCATCTATCCTGAAAGCGTTATTCACCATATACAAAAGCTCATATTTGAGAGGAATTTTAAGTCCTTGGCCAAATGCATCCTGACATTAATTTTCCATTCATTTTTACTGTTCCTCTGCCTGATATTATTTTGTGTGTTGGTGGTTGACAGTTGTTTAGTCATAGTATTTTTTATTTTTGCATTAATCATGACATTCGGCTATAATAAAAAAAATGCTTATTTGGCAATGATTAAAATTTATTGTTTCCTCCTTATTTCTTTGATAGAATGAAGAGTTGAGCATCTTATATCCAGCTGCCATTGTGACTATTGACGGATTTAGCCTTTTTCAGTCTCTTCGTGCTTGTCGAAATCAGGTAGCAAAAGGTAATTATTTGGGCAGAAGTATCCTGATGATGTGTGTCTTATTTAACCTGCTAAGAGATTTAAATATGTCCTCTAAATTAGAAAGGCTGCCACACTGTATTTAAGGGGAGAACCAGCTTGCTTAGTAAGGTGAAGTCGGGGACCGAAACATCAGCCCTGTCCACTCGTTGCAAGGGGCTCGTGACCACGGACGGGAGCAGGCTTTGCTCATGAACCCAGCAGCCCGTCCCAGCCACCAGAGAGATCTGCAGCTGTACCAGGAATCCGCTTTGGGGCGACAGGTGTAATCGCATCTCCGCGCAGCCAGATTTCTCACTAGAGCAGCAGCCGCCCGGTCAGCCTGCCAGGATCTTGTGATTGCACGTTGCTTCAAGATGCCACTGTGTGTGTGTGGGGGGGGGGTCCCCCAAGGGGGGCGGGACACACAGGGGAGTCAGCGGCAGCTTCTCGTTGCTGACCTGTGAATCGAGAAGTCAGAGGCCTGAAGATAACAGCTGTATAGGCAGCTACAGTGATTGTTTCTAGACTTGAGTTTGAAAAGGGTACAAGTAAGTCAAGAATTCTTACTTTTACTCCCTCCGTGTACATTCTGATGCCATTATGTTTTTGGAAGAGGATATTATATATCATTAAATTTAACATGCCACTGATTATAAGAGTCACTATAATTTTATGCACCACTAAGAAGCCAAAATGCTGCCTGTGAAAGACACGCTATCGATTCTAAGATCCCGGTTTTAAAGAGGGGGAAGGAAAGTATAAAATCAGTGAAAATACCAGAACTAGTGCTGATCACCTGCTTCTTTATGGGTTTGGGTAGAGGGTCCTTAGTGGCCCTAAAAGAAAGTTTAACTCTTAAATGATTTAGGCAGCACCTAAAAAATGTAGGTGAATTAGGATGTGTTTGCTGATTCGTAACAGTTGTTCCTAAATTTAGGACTAAACTGTAGTATGCAAAATAAACAATTTCTTCTAGGGGAAGAATGCAGCATCCTCTCTATTGCAGGGAAATATTTTTCACTGTCTTTTTAGCAGATTGAAGTGATGGGTAAAATTCTGAAGTCTTGGTCTTGTGATTTTCTAGTAGAACATGTTTTTCTATTAAGTCAGGATTTGTTTGAATTTTTCTATTTTCATAACTTTAAAAATTATTTAAATATAGCCCATTATAAACTTTAGTACCTTGGGGACATTTCAAATTGTTGCCATTAATAAATAGATATGCCCAGGGAGACAGGCAATTTTCTGTTGGTAATAAACTAGAAATAGATTAGTATGTTATAATTAGTATTGTCAGCCATTTAATTTTTATTATTTTTGAATTGCTATTTATTATGTATAAGACTATGCAGCCACTTGTCTTCTAGGAGGTAAGTACATAAACCATTTAGTGCCCTCATTTTACAAATTGCTGTAAAAAGAATCTGAATACTTAGCTACAAATGACGTGACTTTTATTTCACAGTAAGGAAAATTCTCTCCTCTTGGCCTTACTGTCAAATCAGAACTCTTCACTCTCCAGAATAAACAGCCAGAAGCAGCTGTGTTCTGTTTGCAGCAGGAGCACCTCCTGAGCCGTGGGCTTTGCTTTTCCTCTCGTTAGTCACTAGGGGGAAATGCGGAGGCTGCTGATCTCATCTCATTAACTTTTTCTGGCCGTACCGTGGCTGGTCACATGCCTCTCTCTCCAGCTTGGCCTCGGTCGCCTGCCGCAGTGACCGGCTGTCCACGCAGTCTTGCCAGCTCGTCATCGGGTTTTTAGATTGTCACTGAGAACTGCTGTCCCCAGGGTTTGATCCACTGTCTTTCTCAAGGGGTAGAAATTGCTTTCTTGGCTTCAGTTGCAGCTGAATTCACCTTGATCAGTCTAGACTACTAGTCTGGACTTTTCAGTAGTCTCCTCTAACTACTGGAGTGTTCCAGAATCTCCAGTGACAGCCAGCTTACTCTTTTTCACGTTTTCGTTTTATTGTAGTCTCTTAATGTAGATGAATCTTACTTTGTGCCTTGTTTGCTTTGTCTCATTACTGTTAGTTGAAATTTTAGAATAATAAATCAAGTTATTGGACTTTTTGTAATATTTTATAAAACTTCATTTTATCCATTAGAGTTAAGATTGGCTTGTCTAATTTTTCTTCAACAGCTGCAGCATCAGGCAATGAGAACGTCCAGCCACCACCGTTAGCTTATAAGAAGTGGGGTCTACAAGATATCGATACTATTATTGATCATGCTAGTATTGGTAAGCATTACTAGTTTGATTCTTTTGGAATTTATTTCTTATACTTTTTGACTGACCATTTCATGGATTAGGAATGTAGATTCTTACGTGTAAAGGAAATGCATCGCCTTAAGTGAGACACTTGGCAGTTCAGACTTACTGACGATCACAGCTTTACGTCTTTAAGAAATGGTAGCAGTTTTCATAACTACGCCCTCAGCAGCAGTTCCGTACAGGTTAAGTCACGCACTATTCGGGTTTTTTCTGCAGATTGGTTTAATTCGTGTAGTTACCATATGGGTGAGTATTTTAAGATGTGGCTTTGAACCAGCAGAACAGAGATGAAAGCAGGTGTCTCCTTGTAACAGTGTTTCAGGGCTCACCGTGTTAGGTGTCAGGAATACAGAGACGACAAGAAAGCAGAGTCTCGTGGGAGGTGACGTGGGAAACCAGTTACGGTGCCACAGCACGATTGTCGTGGGCAGGTGGGCCAGCCGGGCGGGAGCAGGGAGCCCCGCGCCCTGAGGCCTTCATCTCAGAGTGAAGGGACCAAGAGCCCAAGCACAGGAGGCTTCTGGCCACACAGGTGGGAGGGTGGGGCCGCACTGCATGCTGGGAAGACAGTGGGCACGAAGGAGAACTGGCAGGAGCAGGGCCAGGTGTGCAAATGGAGGTCGAACAGCGAAGGGCCCGCTGTGCTGGGCGGAGACTTAGATCTTTCTCCTGGCCTCACGAGAACCGTGAAAGGGCTCCAAGCAAGAGACTGTTACCATGAGCCTGGTAGAAAACTCGCTTTGGCGGAAGTTTAGAGGCTGCAGTGTGGGGGTCAGGACTAGAAGCCGAGTGTGGCCAGGGAGCTGCAATGCTCTCGGAACGAGGTAATGAGCTTCCGAATTAAGCTCCTAGGCACGCGGGTGGAGAAGGAAGTGCCATTTTAAAATGCATAGGAGTTTTTTCTGTTTATCAATATAGTGTATACTGAAAAAATTCAAATAGTATGTAAACAGTAAAGAGAAAAGGAAATAAACATCCCCTACATCCCACTATCTAGCGGTCTCGGCATCAGCATTCTGGTAAATGCCCTTGCAGATGTGTGTAAGTGCGTGCGTGGTATGGCGTGAGTGTGTAGAGAGAGGTTTTCACAAATATCATGTCATACCAATGATTGTGGCCCTTCTCTGATCAGCGTGTTACGAAGGGACTTCCACATCAATTTTGATAAATACACATTTTATCCCAAAGAGGGTAGAAGGCATCCTCGAAATGGGGTAATTGAAAGGGTTTTACTTGCAGAGAAACTTTAGAAGGATGTGGGGCTGGAGAACTGGAAGGCTTAGTGCAGTACCTCGGGGCTCATCACAGTCCGGCTGTCACCCTCCTGGGCCTCAAGGGTGAGGGTGGACAGAGTTCCGGAACCCGAAGCTGAGGAGCAGAGTCAGCACCGGCGTGGTCTTGGGCGGAGCAGTGGACAGATCTGAGATACATTTGGCCCTTGCTGGGGGCTGGACTTTTGTTCAGTGGTCAGAGGGAACCAGATACCCTGACTTCATTCTCTCTCTCTCCTGGATCTCCCGATGGGGCTTCGCATTGTCTGAACCCAACTGGAGTTCCGCACAGTCTGCACGCACTGGCCCTGGGGGCGAGCGGGGAGGAAGGGCGGGCCTGTGCGTCTGAGGGCCAGACAGAAGATGCATGACACGCAGGCTGTCTGTGTTTCTGTTGCACGGTACTAAGTGGGCTGTTCGGTAATGAACACCTTACTGGCAGACGTCCAGTTTGTCGTGACATTTTTGGTAATGTAATAACGTTGCAAAAATCCAAAGTGTTGAGTCCAGTTCAGGGTGGCTTCCCTGTCCTGTTAATTAAACTTTGGAACATTGAAACAGGCTAGGGAAAATAATTGGATAGAAAATATTTATTTCTCTATTCATTTATCTCCCAGCCTACAAAATGGAAAAAAAAATGTCAATGAACTTTATGTAAAGGTCTAAATAGTTCAATCAACAAATAAACGAGTGACTACCTATTACATCCCAGAAGCCAACATGGGTGCTAGAAATATGAGGCAGACAAGACCCCGCCCTGATGAAGCTGGCGTTCCAGCGAGAAGACATAGCAAGCAATTAAACCAAATGACTAAGTACAGAGATAGCAAAACGTTAGGATGCATCATGAAGAGAATCAGAGTTATGAGAGCGCGTACAGGAAGAGGCTCCCTCAGGTCGACTGGCAAGGACAGGCCTCTGCAGGGAGGTGACAGTCAGACCGAGACGTGAGGGAGCCAGCTCTGTGAAGAGGTGAGGGACGGCCTCCTGACTGAGGAAGCGGGAGGGACGAATGTGTCATGACACTGATTTTGTAGCTTTTAAAAATGACTTTTGTCTGATAAATAAAATTAGGCAACATGGAATTGAAGTCAACAGCTAATGACCTTCGGTGACAATGTCATTTCGGTGCATTCGAACCGTGTGATGTTCGTTACTGCTCTATCATTAGGCATCATGACGCTGTCCCCTTTCGATCAAATGAAGACTGCCTCCAACATAGGGGGCTTCAGCGCAGCGATTAAAAACAGCCCGCCTGCCATGTCGCAGTACATCACCGTGGGGGCCAGTCCGTTCACTGGCTTCTTCTATGCTTTAGAGGTAAGAGCTTCGTCCTGATCACGAGGACGGCCACGGGCTGATCTTCAGCTTGCCTACAGGATGCATGGGATTAGGCAGTTTATGTTTCTAAGTTTCAGTTGAAGCTAAAATGAACTCCAACTCACTTCTCAGTTCTTTAGATTGACTGAAAAGGTGCTAACGTTAATGTAAAGCAAACAGACTTTGTCTCTGATGCCCCGAGCGGTTAAGGTGCCTTAAACTGGTGTGGTCATCAGAAGCCCGGGGTCGGTGACGGTGCCAGCCACCGGGATGCGCGGCACGACAGTGGTAAAGACGGTCGAGCTGCCTACTGTCATCGACACAGTGGTGAAAACTGCTTCCTAAACTAGGGGAGAGTTAGGTGTTTGATTTGGCAGCTCTTATTTCTCGCTGAAAAAGCAGCCTTCTCAAAATCGACCAAACTATTTTTTCACTTTAATAAAAATATATATTTTTAAAAAGGAGCAAGTGTATAGATGGGAAATTCGTAGCCCTGCTGTGGCGATGCCATCTTAATGTCTTAAAGTTTCATTAATTAAATTACAATTTGAAGGAGAAAATCCTAAAGACGAGACACTAGTGCTTTTTCCTTTTAAAACTTTTCGATGATATTGCTTCTTCCTAAAATAAGGATTTTACCGCACCTCCTGAAAGAAGCTGCTTATTCTTGTAGTCCAGACTTAACAGCTGCTCAGACGTCGTAAGTTTTGTTTGCCAGCTATTACGTTTTCTCCCTCACACGTTCTGTTTCCCAGGGAAGCACACAGCCACTGCTGTCTCACGTCGCACTGGCGGTCGCAAGCAAACTCACTTCTGCTTTATTCAGTGCTGCCAGGTAAGCGTGTGACAGTTCCGTCTAAAGAGCACCGAGGTGGTGTCTGGCTTCGTGTTAACGTACCGTTTGACAGAACGCAGGGGGCAGCGCTGGGGGCCCTGGCGTGATGCCGAGCGTCCTTTCTCCTCAGCGGCTGGCTGGGCTGGAAGAGCAAGCACGAGGAGGAGACGGTCCAGAAGCAGAAGCCGAAGCTGGAGCCCGCCACCCCATTAGCTGTAAGGCAAGTCCGCGTGCTCCGCTCACGGGCAGCGTTCTTAGAGTTTCTCGGGGCTGTTCGGGCTGGGGCCTTTCTGTGTGCTGAGTTCGCTTGTCAACCCCATGAGTCTTGGGAGCCTCTGAGAAGCCATCAGCATGGGATGAGTTTCCCAGTAGAGTGTCCAGCTTCGTGAGGACATGGTCCTTGCCGCTTCAGTCACTGCTGTCTCCCTGTCATGTCGCAGTTGCTCACTATGTATTTGTGAGTGTGTTTTGTTTAACACCTGTAAACTTAGCTTGAGTTGCAGGACAGTTAATTTGGTGATAGCTGATGAATTTCTTTTTTAAATATTTAGAGAGTCGTCAGTAAGCTGATAAACTTAACAAGTACTTAGTGGTTTCTTTTTAAAAAAAATTAAAAAACGGGAGCTACATGCATTCAGGGACTCTTCAGAATGCCACACTGTGCTCCCTTGCTTCTATAGGATGGTTGGTGCGATTTGTCAGATCTGGGGGATGCAGGGTGTGAGTTTTGCCCCCTGGTTGTATAAAGTCCCACCTTGCAGGGAATAGAACCGCCCCCCAACACACACACCTTTATCGGTGTTCTTCACCTAAAGAGACATAATTATGTTACTAAATTTCATTGAAGTCTATCTTTTAGGGGTTTTTCACCTTATTTAAAAATATTTTCACATGTCATATTTACCGAATTCACCCAAGAATCTAGAAATAAGCCAAACGGGCCCATGCTCCATACGGAGATGCCACGGGTCTGAGTGCGTGGCCCCGAGGGCACTGGTCAGAGGGGGCGCTGGTCAGAGGGGGCTCTGGCGCGGTCTCCACCTCTCTTCCACTCACGGTTCTGAGATGAATTATTGACCAAGAGCAGTTTAGAGATAATTAGAAGAAGAAAAGTTCTTGCTTTGAGCTGATATATTGGTGTCAACAAGACAGGAAATCTAGGGAAAAAGAGAACAGATGACTAAGAACTAAAAGCCGGCAAGATGCCGGGGTGGGGGCAGCACAGTATTCTCTGGCTCTGAGACTGTTCTTTCCTGGGACACGCCACGTAAGCAAGGAAGGACAGATCGTACCTGATATTCTCGCAAAACATAAGGTGGTGGACATCCGTATCAAAAACCTATGAGTAACACCAGGCGTTTTGATTTTATAATGGAAGAAATATATTTTATAGTACAAAATGCCAGATCTGAATAGTTAATAAGTCAACTATTAGTCCACGTGAGGTTCACGTTTCTTTATATCAAACCAGATTCAGCCTATATTTCGTAAATGCGTTTCATAACGTATTTCTAGATTGGAATGTGATCCGAGCTTCTTATTTTCTTTTAAATATCAGATTTGGACTTCCAGATTCTAGACGCCACGGCGAAAGCATATGTCTGTCTCCATGTAGCACGCTGGCAGCAGTGACAGATGACTTTGGCAGAGTTATTTTATTGGACGTAGCTAGAGGGATTGCAATACGCATGTGGAAAGGTATGTCCTTACAGAATGCAGAAGGAAAGTGAATTTGCTTCTTACCCCAGCGGTTGAGCAACACGATCATCGCTTTAGCTTCTGGTTGCGAATACTGTTTAATCCTTTGTGTTTCTACTTTCTTTTTTAATGTGACCTCAGTCAGCGCACTTGGTCCATTGGTCCAATGATAAATCTTTTAAGTTTGATCACCTCATAGGCACTCGCAACCTCCTTTTTACGTTCTCCCTTTCAATTCTCTTTCACCGTCGATTCCCGGGCTCACTTTCTTGCCCCTGCTGCGTTCCTGCCCCTTCACGAGGCCAGGCTTGCGTCCGGTGTGTCCTCCCCAAGTCGAGAGTGCCAAGTTTTTCAGATTACAGTAGCAAAACCGAGCAGAGCCCATCTCAGTGTGGGCTTGCGGCTGGCTGCTAGGAACAGACCCAAGTAGAGGGCTGATGTGACAGCCCCACGACGCCCTCAGACACGTCCCCTCCCACGCAGCTTCCCCTCTCACGGTCTCGCGTGGTGCGAACGGCCGCTGGGGCTCCAGCCTTCGCATCTGCATTCCAGGAGGGAAGGAGGGGAAAGGAAGAACTGCCAACCGAGTCGGTCCGCTTTGAAGACACTCTCTGAAGTCTCTGCAGCCTTTTTTGTAGTACGATAGCCAGGACTTAGTCACATGGTCATGGCTATGCGGGAGACGGGAAAACATGGGGCGCGTCGTCAGCCCAAACAGTGAAGCCCTGACTGCGGAGGGAGTGGAGAACGCATCTTTTGGAATTGTCTGGAATGGTCACATGGCCGCACAGACCCGTGGCCGGAAACCCCAGCTGCGGTGCGGTCTGTCTTAACAACGGGAGGAGTGATGGCGTCGAGGACGTTGACTTGCTCTGGACCGGCTCGAGTTCCAGCTCCCCTCTGCGCTGTCCGCTGCCGCGGGGTCGGTTTCGGTGCCACATTCGCATCCTTTCTCCTTGTCTTTATCCCCACACTGCTGTGAGGGAGGTGTTCTCAGCAAGAGCCTCGCACCGCAGACAGCTGTGCAGACAGCACCGCGGCAGGTGCTGGGAGGAGAGGCATCTGTCGCCTGTGGGGGGGCTCCCTGGGAGGGGCCCCCAGAGTGGAAGCCAGTGCCAGCGGCAGCTCCTCAGCCCGTTCTCCCTCCATCGGCCTGCCGCCAAGGGGCTTGGACAGCAGGGAATCAGTTTCAGCTTTTTCTTGCATTTTCATTGGACTTTGGTTTTCAATCCAAACCTGATCAGCCTCCCAGGATGTTTTGAAGGGGGAGAGTGTTGGAAAGAGGAGGGGAAGGGAGGGTCACGGAGGGAGGGGTGCGCACAGGCGGCAGTGGACCCTGGTCCCTTTTTAAAGTGAAAAGTAGTCTGCAGTGAATAGAGCAAAATGTCGAGACCTAATAAGACTTCGTGATTGATTTCATCTTTAATTATTTTCTGTTTAAGATATTTCATAATTTAAAAATAACATAGTTTTACTTTTCTTAAATCCTCCCTTCCCCCAAACAATCCCAGAGTGCTTCAGAAAGCCCCTGTGGAACTTAGGTTAACTCACTCATCAGCCCCCTTTTCCTCTGTCCCCCCAGGGTACCGGGACGCACAGACTGGCTGGACCCAGGTCGTAGAGGACCTCCAAGAAAGGGCACCGGAGAGGGGGACCCCTCCCGCTTCGGGGGCACGCAGGGCCCGGGTCGAGTAGCTCAGTTCCTCGTGATCTACGCTCCCAGGAGGGGGATCCTGGAAGTGTGGGGCGCGCAGCAGGGGCCCCGGGTGGCGGCCTTCAACGTGGGCAAGCACTGCAGGTGAGCGGCACTGGCGCTTGGCGCGGAAGGGGCGCTTCAGACGAGGAGAGCTGTCGTCACACCTGCTCCTCAGTTGCAAGGCGTCTGAGACCCGAAATGCTCCTTACTGTGGCTTTTCTTGAGAGTGCCTGGTGTGTAATTATTTACTAACAGCTCTGCCTGGAAAGGCATGGTATGCTCCTGAGTGGCAGTGAGCCTTGGGCCTGCGTGTGTCCCCACCCCTCACACCGTGGACGGGTCTTTCAGATCCCCAGGTGACGACGTTAAGTGAGGGGGATGCTCTGTCTCGCAAAACAGGCCCGTGTCCGTTGGATTTTCTAGCACATTTTTACGAGGCGCCACTCCTCCAGTGAGTCCTGCTCTGCGTCTGAGTTGGGGAGCAGTCTGTCCGCTTCCCTTGTGCTGCCCCGAATCGGCGGTCACGCAGGGCCCCTCGTGTCATGAGAGCACCTGGCATTTCTCCCTGCTCCAATGTTTTCCAACGTTGGTGTGTGATTTCCTCAGGCTTCTGTATCCTGGCTATAAAATAATGGGCTTGAATAACGTCACCAGCCAGAGCTGGCAGCCACAGACTTACCAGATCTGCCTTGTGGACCCCGTGTCCGGAAGCGTGAAAACAGTGACCGTCCCTTTCCACTTAGCCCTGAGGTGAGCCTGCGCGCGACCCCACCCGCATCGCGGCCGACGCGCCTGTCCCCCACTCAGCGGTTCGCTTTGTAGTTGTTTTCTCATTAGACCGATATCTTTAAAGTTAGGTAGGAAGAATATAAAGGATAAAAAAAGTCGGAATGTCAGAATCAGAAGAAAAACCAGTTCACAGCCCATGAGAACTCGTCTTGTTGTTTCAGTGATAAGAAGAGCGAACGAGCCAAGGACATGCACCTAGTGAAGAAGCTGGCAGCCTTGCTGAAGGCGAAGCCTCCCGCTCTGGGTAGGTGTCCTTTAGCAAATGATGAAGCGCACCGTTATGTCGCTTCTTAAATTAATAGAATATTGTAAATGGAGCCGTCCGGGCACCCCAGTGCACTCATGAGCTGTAGCAGCCCCTTTCCAGAGTGAGGTGAGGGGCTAGGGGTCCGTGTGCTGCTGAGCGGAATTGCTTGGTTAGCCTGAGTGTGCCCCCTGGAGTCAGGCTGAGTGTGCCCTCTGAGGTCAGGCTGAGCGTGCCCCCTGGGGTCAGGCCGAGCATGCCCCCTGGAGTCAGGCTGAGTGTGCCCTCTGAGGTCAGGCTGAGCGTGCCCCCTGGGTCAGACTGTGCCCCACAGAGTCAGGCCGAGCGTGCCCCCTGGGTCAGGATGAGCGTGCCCCCTGGAGGTGTTCACTTGTGTAACAGCGATGTGTGAGGACCCAGAAATCCTTTAAACTGACCGATAGTACAACAATATGCATTATTCTTTCAGAAGAAAGTTTATCTGTAATAAAAGTGAAAAATTCGCTTTGCTTAATTTTCTCTTTCTAGATTTGGTTGAAACCGAAATAAAGGAATTAATTCTTGATATTAAGTACCCCGCAACCAAAAAACAAGTAAGTGTATCTAGTATGTGAACTGTCCTGCCGAGTAGCTGTTACATGTCCCTCTTAAGAAAATCTTTATTTTTTTATTTTCCGTACAGACGTGACAGGCCGAGGTCTTCTTTTCATGCTCTTATTCATGCTCATCCCCTTTTATTGTCCCATGTGGAAGTTCCTGTCCTCACTTTTCTGCTTTTTTTTAGTTACTATTACCACACGCACAAGTACGTGTGATTTATGTGTGCGCACACATACGTAACGCGGGTCCCGATCAAAGAATAAAACTAAACTCGTGTACGGCCACCCGCCTTAGGAACAGATGTTGCCAGGAGCCTCGAAGAGCCCCCCACGCGTCCCTCCTCAGCTGCGTCCCCTCCCCACCGCAGGCGGGGCAACCGGTGGTCAGGATGTTGCGTTTTCTCGCTGTCACTTTTCTTGAGAGTTTTTAGCGTTTCTGTATGGCTCCTTTAAAACATGTCAGCATCTTCTGCCTTTTGGAAGTTTGTGTAAATGGAGCCCATGCCGTGTCTCCCGCGACTTCAGCCCTTCGGCGTGGCGTTTCTGGGAGTCGCCCGTGTCGGTGCGGTGGCTGGGGGCGCCTCGTGGCCTGCGTGTGGCTCCCACCCCACGGCCGCAGTTTGCCGGCTCTGCCCTCAGGGGGCGTTCACGTGGCGGCCAGTCTCTCGCTGCTGTAGACGGCGATGCCACCGTTATCCTTCCACCCGATTCCTGCCTGTCCCCCATCCCCCATGCAGGGGTTTCCCGGGCACATTTGTGATCTCGCTCCCCAGCACATGTCATCAGTTTGGCTCAAATAAACACTTAAAAATTGTCTTAAAAAAAGTTGCTTTGCTTTTACCCCTGGGAGGGGAGTTGCCAGGCTCTGAGCTCCTTCAGCTGTGCTAGTGATGTCGCTCTCGGAATGGCCGCGCTAAGGTGGGCTCGCACTGGTGCGTGTGACAGGCCTGTTACCCCCAGCCTCAGCGCCCCAGGTGCCGTCACGCTGGGTCCCTTTTGCCAGGCTCGCGACCCCACACGCTGTCTCGCGGTGTCTTTGACCCCTGACCTTCCGGCCCAGACGCCTGGCATGCTGCCCACGTTCTCACCGCACAGTCTTGCAGGCCTGCGGGCCCCGCGGGTCCCCGTGGCCGCCTCTGCACCCCTCGTCCACCTTTCATCAGAACCGGAAAGCTGTGACGGCCTCGCTTCTAGTTCTTCCACGGACGTCGTCACACAGAGCTCCCAGCTTGTTCCTCCCGTTAAGCTCCTTCGGGGAAGGACCTTGGCAAATATGTCCTTTCCGTAATCCACCACGTGCGATGCCAGAGACATGGCAGCGTTCCCTGCAGCCTGATTCCTTTTTGTCTCTTTTATTTTACTGCTGTGGTTGATTTTTTAAAAACACTTTTTATTGTCTCGTTATAGAGCAGGCAAGTCTGACTTTTGATCAAGTTTCCATTCCACTGACAGCCGATAGGCTCTCATTTTCCTTAGGGCGAAGTCTCAGTAATTAAGGGGACTGTTGGGACCCGGCGGCATTCCATAGGCACCTCAGGGCTCTGTAGTGTAAAGGGAGGGTGTGGCTGGACGGTTCTCATTTGACATCACCCTTCTGTTTTCATGTCGTGGAAGGGTCTGGGAAACCGGTGTGGCGCAAACTGTCTTCTCTTCACACGACTGAATTGAGTGTGAAGCTGTAGGTTTCAATTTCAGACGCTGGAAAACCCAGTAGTGAAAGTCGTGTATGGTTTTCGACATGAAAGAAAAATCAGTTTTGACTCCGGACTGAAGAAGCCGGCTGCTGGCTTGCATAGCAGACAGATCAGAGGCCGGCTACGTCCTCCTGGGTGTTCCCCTCTGTCGGTCACTTTCTTTACATCCTCCGGGCGGCAGAGTCACCTTGGGCCTGGCCAGCCCCTGAGCCGCCCTCCAAGGCCCTCCCCCCCCCGCCACCCCCCCAAACACAGAGGTTCTCGTGTTTCCCTCTGGCGTTTGCCTCCTGCCCTAGTCTCAGCCGACCTTATGAACTCTGATCTCATCAGGAAAAAATCCGATTTCATATGCGAATGTGGAAAGTTAACTGCTGGCGATTCTGATGGGTGCTTCGTTAGGCAGGAAGAAATAATTCGGAATTGGTGGTGGAATCCTTAAATTTCTCCCGGGGGGGAAGGAAGGGGCAGGAAGGGTGAGGTGGGGTGAGGTGGGTGTGTATGTATATCTAGCTGGTGTGTAGCTTCAGGCAGCCACGCTCATGTGAAGTAATTAAGCAGCAATTACATTGTCAGCGTTTATCACTGACGTGACAATAACAGCCTCTACTTCTTCATTCGTACTTATGTACTAGGACTTCTCTGACTCTTCCTGTTAGGGAATAGCTTTATCTCTGTTTCTCTTTCGTTCTGGCCATTCTGTTAAATGTCTGTTGCCTTCTGGTGTTTCATTCTCTGGACTTATTGTCATCATACCTTATTTGGCATGATAAGAAACTGGTTACGTATTACTTATGCAACTTTAATTCTCAGGTATTTATACTAAAACATGTTCAAAATGGAGCTTCCCTAGAAGCTTGGGGTGGTGAGAGTGTAGGCATGAATGTCAAATCTAAAAAACAAAAGCGTTGCCTTCTGATTGCTAGAATCGCTCAATTTCTCCCTTGTAGGCTTTGGAAAGCGTTTTGGCGTGTGATCGTTTACCGTTTTCCTGCCTTAGAAACATCACTCAGACTCTGCTGGACACTTTGAAAAATCAAGGTAATGGGTTGGTACTGATCGGCGGTTATGGCCTCACTTCGGATTTTATAACTCTGGCAAAAACTATTCACCACCTGTGACACCCCAACATGCCACTTTAATGTGGCAATAATACGTGTGGGATCAATGGAAGCATTTCAGACCTCTGGTATTCGGGGATAGCGATTGCTCTTCATCTGAGCTCTCTCTGAATATATTGACTCTGTTTCAGTCCACAAGTATTTTTCTTTTCTGAAGAAAGATACCAGTGTGGAATGATGAGAAGCGATTATTCTGATATAGAGCAGTCGAAAGCCACCGGTGTGAGGGCAAGTTAGCAAAACAGCCAGGTTTTCTCGCTGTGTCGTTGTTTACTTAACTTCCTGGGAGGAGGGAGGTTTTTGTAGCAGGGGCATTCTTTAAGTAATGTTGTTTTGACTGAGGTCATGATAAGGATTTGTGATTTGTGGTTTGATGTGTTGTGTTGTGTGTGGAATCCACGTCTTCTCATGCATTTCCTCAGCAACAGAGTTAGGACTTTCAAAATCACAGGCTGTGATTCAATGATTAGTTCTGAGTTTTCTGGTTGTTTTTTACCGTTCAGAATTTGTCTGAAAAATTACATCTGTGACTGGGGGCTTGTAACTCCATAACCTCTCCTGCTGAGCCAGCAAAATTCAGTTTATTCTGACTTTCTAGCATCAATTAAGTTGTAGTGTGTGTGTAGGGGACTGACTTTATCTAGTTGTGAGTTTTTGCTTGTCATGTTAATTATATAAAGCCAGCTTTACATTAATTATATTTAAACCAACTTAAAGTGGCATAATTAACAAAACATGATATGCCTTTTCAAGACTTTAATCCTAATTTCGAGATTCTTTTTCAACACATGTATAGCTGACGTTTGGTAAACAGTGAACTTCTTTAGTGCACAGAACTTGTTAGAAATACCCTTTTAAAAGTATTCTACACTTATAAAGCCTCCCTCCCTTCCTGCAAGAGTCTAACAAAATATCAAAATCTGTTAAAAAATGACCCTGCACTGGGCTGAGTAAACCAAACACCATTGTTGCTGTTCTGTAAAATCATCACTAGTTCTGCCTGTAAATGAGATTTCTAAAACTTTCAAGTGTTCAGTGTGCTGTTTTATTACGGCTATTCCAACTTAGATAATATTTCGGATTACTGTATCCGAAATGAGTTCTTGGGGGTTTTCAGTGTCTCCCTTTTTACAGAATAAGTATTCGTTTTATATTAGATATAGATGTTTAAATTACCATACAGGAAGCTATTATGTAGAAAGTCTTTTTCCAGCATTAATCTTGAAAAAAACCTGATCAGTAGAGGAGGGTAAGTGGAATTCTGCTTTAGGGCCCTTTGCCACGCTTTCTTGAGGACACACCTGTCACACCCCACAGTTTCGGATGAATGCTAACAGCTTTGACCAGCGCTAGCACGGGAAGAGCTGGGACGCTTTGTGGTTCGTCTGTCTTTAGTGAGTGAACCTGACAGGCAGCATATGAGTTTGGGGCAGGGAGGACATTCTCAAAGCTGTTTCCCTATCATTTATTTAAATTTGAATATTAAACTCAGATATTTCTTCCTTTTTCTTTCTTTTTCTTTTTTTCCTTTTTTTTTTTTTCACCCCTACTTTTGGAGCACCTTATTTCATTTAAAAATTTAGATATCTTGCCATGATGGAAAAATTAATCTTTGCCTTATTAATCTGCTGTAGCTTAAGCATGACAGTATTAAATAAAAGAGAATGTCGTGGAATTAATGTAATGTTAAGAAACTTAAAGGAAGAAAAGCCTTTCTCTGAGTCTGTTAACTCTGTCTCTTTAATGTATTTTTCTTCTGCCTTTTAGAGCTTGAGTCTGTGGACGAAGGATTGCTCCAGTTTTGTGCCAATAAACTGAAATTACTCCATCTCTATGAGTCTGTCAGTCAGTTAAATGCCCTTGACTTTCATTCAGACACACCATTCTCTGATAATGTGAGTAACCCCATTACTCAGAGTAACAGAGTACAGTATAGTTATCACATTAATTAAAAAGTGATTTGCTTATTGTCCTGCACTTCGTTTAGATGATGGGGTTGACACGTATGTTCAAGATTCAAACAGAGAGAAAAATACAAGCTATTCCGTTAGTTCAGATGTTTTTCCCTGTCTTTCAGGACTTGGCTGTGTTACTAAGGCTTGATGAGAAAGAACTGCTTAAGCTCCAGACGTTGTTAGAGAAGTACAAGCAAGAGACCACGAGGGCTGCTGTCCGGTTCTCTGACGACAAGGATGGTGTGTTGCCTGTAACAACGTTCCTGGAAAGTTTGGAATATGAGAAGGATGTGATCAACATGAAGAAGATGAGCGACGAGGAGTATGTGGCCCTAGGTAGGTAGAATAACGAGGTGCTCTTGGAACCCCTCTTCCTAGAACAAGCCTGGGGGCGCTCACAGCATCTCAAAGACTCGGTTTGTTTTGAAGTTAAATCAGCCAAAGGCTTGAATCTCTGTTTTCCCATCAACAAAGGGCACTGTGGACCTGTAGCGACGGCTCTGTGAACAAAGCCGTGCGGGTCCGTGCGCGTCCTAGGAGACAGTGTCAGGCGCACAGCGCTGCGCCTGCGGCTGCCGTGAACCAGCACGTCGAGCTGCTCTTTTCTCCCGTGTCGTGTTCGTCTGGGGATCTAGATGGCAGCTTGGGAAGCTTGGGAGCCGAAACGGTAAGTAGCTGTTGGGTAATGCATTTTGTTTTGTCTCACTAGGCAGTTTCCTTTTTTGGAAATGTCTGCACGGAGAAAGCTCCACGGAGGACATGTGTCACACTTTGGGGTCAGCGGGACTGAGCCCTCAGCTGCTGCTGGTAAGGCTTCTTTTTGCTGGGTCCTCGTCTTCCTTGCTAACGTCATCTGGAAGCGTTCGTCCTTTTTTAACCATGGTCTAAATCATATTATGGGACATACATGAAAACTGTTTAAAAATGATCAGAGAAATTTATAATTATCAGGGTTAAATGAATGACATTTTATTTTTCTCCCTGCAAATTTAAGAAGGGTATTCCATGGTCAGCCTCAAATAAATTTGACTCTGACATGCATGCGTTTACAGTGGACTGTGATCGTGAGTAAAAATGTTCACATTAGAATGAATGAAGATCTTAGAGAGCAAAATTAACTCCTCTTAAAGCAGAATTATCAGACCTTCCCAAACTTCGAATATATGTTAGGGTTCATCTCTGTTCCAGAAGAAATATAGATAAAAGAATCATCCCATAGAAAAGCGATAGGGAAGTCACCCCAGCCTTGTGAGGTCCCTTCCTACCGTCCCCCACGTGGACACACATAATCATTTCACACAACTCACGGTTATACATGGGAAGGGAAGGAGGAACTTCTGTTATTAAAAGTCTGTTATTCAGATATCATCTGGTAATATGGCATTTTGTGACACTTATGTGAAATAATTCACATCTATAGTACGTGAATCTATACTACGAAAATTCACATTGCGAGTAAGTGACATTCTTTGCTGTGATGTTTGGAAAAGATACCTTATTTCATACTTGGTGTATACCATGTACCTCTGTATACTGTCTTTTCCTGTTGTTTGTCCATCTGTGTGTTTCTATGTGGTAGCTTAATTTACCTCTGTATTCTCGTCTTTAATTATTTTTTTTTTCTCCTTAATTTGCCCTGAAATTAAAAAAGATCTTACTATTGCCTAGAAATGATTCCCAAATTGTGTCATTGAGTTCTGGTGGCTCCTGTGGCACCCCTCTTTCCACCGACCTGCCTGCAAACAAAAGCTTAACGGTTGGAAGTTTTAAAGTTTACTTAAAAAAAAAGAAAAACACACTGTAGGTTATAAGCAAAGATTACTTACCTGGTTGGGCGACAGAGAGACGCAGGAGAGGAGAGTTCAGCGTTACGCTTGGTTTCCGCGTTCGCTCAGGGTGTTGGCTGTCCAGGGACGGGTTAGTTGGGAAGCGGAGGGTTCAGAGTCTGGAGATCAAGGCGTGGCACTTAATTTGTCTAAATGTCATTTAGTCTAAAATCAGCCTTCGGGTGCCCCGTCTTTTCGAGCCCTTGGAGGCCCTGCTGACGGGGACAGGAGTCAGGCTTTGCAGGACCCCAGAAACCTGGCGGGCTCTGAAATAAACAAGCCCCAGTCCTACACCTGGTGCCTGAAATGAACCAGAGTGAGGCTCTTGGCGCCTTAACAGTGAACCTGAAAGAGACTCTGCGGCCCCACGTGGCCTCTGGACGTGCTGTGCAGCGCACGCGCCCACAACACCGACTGTTCCCAGTTGGTTGTGGGATGATTTTATCACCTGTGAGGCAACCAGGCTTTTTAGCCAGCGTGCAGATCAGGAGCCACAGTGTCGGGTGCGACTGAGGCGGCGTCTGAAGGGCAGGGCGTGCCTGGGCCAGTGGCGTGCTCGGGCAGTGTTGGCGGACCGCCCCAGACGCGGTGTGCAGCTTGAACAGGGCGTGACACGGTCCCATTCTGTAAAACGGACCCCCACCCCTGCTTTGTCAGACTATGGCGTCTGCACTCGTAAAGCCCTGGCTAGCGCCAGAGCCTGGCCTGGCAAGTCTGTGTCAGCGTTTCTGTCCCCAGCATTGCCGTCCTCATGGGCGTGAGGGGAAATGCGAAACGGTATCTTGGGCTGTGAGAAAAATAAAAAGGTTTCTGGATCGGTTGAGGTAGAAAGGAGGCTGACATGGGGAAAAATGTGGAAGGATTAACCAAAAAAAGTGTAAAAGTTTTTAAAAATGGGAAGAAACAGAAGATTTCCCTTTAAAAAGTGGGAGTGGATATATTTGTATTTGTAAAAATTATGCACATGCACACACACGCCCAGGTACACATTTTTAAAGAGGAAAGCAAACGTGCATGTTAGAATCGGGCGGCTGTAGGTTCAGACTTCAGCCTTGACTCATTGGCCGTATGCTGCTGGGTGCGTCTCCTTTCCTGTTCATCGTCTGTAAATCCCACGTAAGCATCCCTGAGACATCGTCAGGGTTAAGCGAGATGCTGTGCCGAGCCCTGTGCTCGCCAGAGCTCCTGGCCTTTAGGACCTTCTCGTAAGTTAATTTCCTTCAACTTCTCACTCTTCTTAATTTTTGAAAATTATTTGCACGAATACATTGAAGCTGACAGTCAGCCTGTCATTTTAGAGTGTTTTTAGTATCATCGTAGGTACTGCAGAATTGTAAGTCAGAGCCTTTCACGGACACCAGTGCTCACAGATGCGACACTGTGCCACTCAGCTTTTCATTATCTCGGAATTATCTGCATGTGAATTTCATAAATCTAAAAGTGTTTCAAATTTAATATATGCTCGTAGGCATCTTAAAAGCACTTCTGTTGAGTGTTTTTGTTTAAAATCTGTTTCTCGTGACTTGTGATTTACGTTTGGAGTTAGTTTCACTCGCTCCCCATTGCCAAGTCCACAGCACTTTGTCTAGCAAGACGCGGGCAAGGTCCCCAGCTCTGCTCCTGTCACTGAAACCTCCAAGTAGTGCCCTTTCTTATACAGCAGGCCCTCGAATAGCATCCTTTTCCACGTTGTTGAATTCCAGCGTTGGTGAGATGCTTTACGAGTTCCACTCTTATTTGTATAGATAGATTAGCCCGTGGTAAACCGGTTGTGTCATATGTCACTTCGCTTCAAGTCACAGGACCTACCGATGATGCTCAAGGAGGGTTTACTGACTGTACTGTGCTTCTCAATAGCGGCTCCGACTGGAAGACAGTGCTTAGAGCAGATGGACGTGGTGGAGTTTAGATTTCCGAGAGATGACAAAGAATTTCTTAAGTAGACAAGGGACTGGTTCCGCCCCTCACATCACGTGGCAGCACCACCACCGACTTAGCCCAGGAGACCGAATCAGTCACACGCGCGTGTGCGAAGAAAGTGCAAGGTGTTGTTTATGTTAAATGCTCTTTTAGACTGACAAACGTTTAAATTTGATTTCAGTCCCTGCTCCTGAGCGTTTGGCTTTCTAAGGAAAAGGATATTCTGGATAAACCGCAGTCGATCCGCTGCCTTCACACCATGCTGTCCGTCCTGAGCAGGATGAAAGGTAGACGGCCCAGGAGGCAGAGCTTGGTGTTTGAAATGCCACAGAAATGGGCGTGCGCGTGTGTGAGTGCGTGTGTGCATGCATGTGTGCGTGTTCGCATGTGTGTGAGCGCGCACACGTGTCTGCGCTGATTTGGCTAAACAAAGGGAGACGACAGTACACAAAGTTTTCACTCTAGAGATTCTTTCATGCATTAAGAGAAAGCTCTTACTGCGTGTGGACTATGCGTTATGAAAATTAAACTTCTGCATAATTGGAAATGACGGGACGTGCACCGTGCATTTCCCTCACGGAGCGAGGTAAATCAGATGGTCTTTGATAGGAGTGAATCTTCTCCTTTTCGGTCGCATCAGCACAGTAACCTGTTAGACATTCAGTAGTAGTTTCCAGCAGTGATGACACATTCCAGACGGGTTTCACGTGGACTCAGAAGCAGGGTGGCCGGCACGGCGTCAGATGCTGCACGCGTGCCGGAGGAGATAGACTGTAGATTGAGTTCCAGGTTCATTCAGAAAGAGACAAGTGCCTCCCTGGGGAATTTACTTTTACCACGATGTTCAACGGGAGAGATTCGTCCCCAAAACCAAGAGCGTGAGTTTATTTTCGGACTTTGTGCGCAGTGGCCGTCGACGACGCCTGGGACTCGCAGGCCGTGTCCCCGTGGTGGCAGCAGATGCGCACGGCCTGCGTCCAGGCCGAGAACAACGCGGCCGCCCTCCTGGCCGCACTCGTGGGCCACAGTGTCGCCGTGCAGACGTCGGGCACCGCGGCGGAGCGGAAGGTGAGGGCGGGGCCGCGGCCACCCTGCCATGGCGTTCGGGGCCCGGCGGTCTGGAGCGTGCGTCTGGCAGGTTCCCGTGGCTTTTCGGGGGTGAGGAAGGGGGTGAGGGGTGCTGCCCCTCACGTGTCCGTTCAGACGACGTGCGCAGGGACCCAGCTGGGCGCAGGGTCTGGCAGCGGCTGCGGCCCCGCTCCAGGAGGGCCCGGAAACGTCCCCCACTGGCATCGTTTGAGTCGGGGGCGGCACTGCAGTCTCTTTGTAAACACGCAGACCCCGTCGCCGCTGTCCCTGCCTCCCCAGGCCGCCTCTGGCCCTCACGTGTCACGGCCGTAGCAGCATCTGTGGGACAGCATCCGAGCGCGGCCTGTCGCGAGCTCGTTCAGGTTCAGGGCGGGTCAGGACTTTGCTCGCGTGTCGGCAGCGCGTTCTCTGTCACTCTGCCCAGGTGGCCTTGGGCGCGGACGCGGAGGCCCTCAGCGACTCCTGGGAGGCGCTGTCCCTGGACGCGGAGGACTGGAAGCTCCTGCTGAAGCAGCTGGAGGACTGTGTCGTGCTGCAGACGCTGCTGCACAGCCGGGCGCGCGCCCAGCCCTCGCGAGTGTCGCCGCCGCAGGCCGAGCCCGGGCCCAGGCTCTCCGCGAAGAGGCTGCTGGAGGGAGGGAGAGGTAAGCGCAGGGCTGCGCGAGCCTCCGGGTCTGTCTCTGGGTCTATGTGGTCTGGGCTTTTGTCCGTTTGTTTGCAGAAAGACTGCAAGAATGAGACGTGCACTCGGATTGTTACAACATGAATAACCCACCACACACTTCTCGGTTTTCTCGCAGTCCGACCCTCTGATTTCCCTGCCCAGGGCCCCCCGCTGCCCCGCCCCAACCTCCCACTGGCGGCGTAAGCAGGGGTTCACACAGCACCGTCCGAGGCCCTCGGGGTCCCCCCTAGTCCAGCCTCATGTCTGTGCGAGGCCAGATTTTCCTCGTGTACTTGACCACTGCACAGAGCCCGTGGGCCGGGTGCAGACTGTGGGAGGTTCCGGAAACCAGCCAGACCCGGGCGGGCTGTGCGGAGTCGGGGGGCCACTCTCTCCACTAAATGTCTTGTTCTGCTTTGGGAATTACACTTACATCCGTAAAACAAATGACGGGCTTATTTTAAAATGAATTAATAAAAATTTAAATAACGTCTCCATTTTCTAATACCATAAATATCGATTACCATAACCCATAAGCTAAATTCTTTCGGGTTGTCAATTTTTAGAGTTTAAGGGCCTGAGATGGAGACCAAGAAGTTCAGAAACTGCTAGAATAAAGCGTGAGAGCTGAAGCGTGCTCTCCAGGAACTTCTGACTTTGACTCCAGCCCATTTTTCCGTTTCTTGCGTGTTTCTACATCTGAGTCCAAATGAAGCATCTGTTTCTGGGTCTGAGCCTGTGCCCGCCCCCACCCCGACTCTCTCCTCCCATTCTGAATCTTACCTTTCCAGGCCCAGCTCAAATGCTGCCTCCTCCCAGAACCTCTGGCAAGCCGCCCCCTGTGAACTTTCTGATTCTCACAGAACGTCACACCCTTTAATGTCCTGGAGTCGCTGGCTCCTTGCAGGACCAGAAGCATCGCGAATTTCGAATGGTCTTGGCATACTCCCTCTTACCAGCAGCTCTGTCGGACACTTAATACCGGAATGACTATTTCTGGGTTTATAAATACTCAGGGTATTTATAGATTTTTTTTTAATTAACTCCTTTTCTCATTCTTTATAAGACTTGCAAACATTTTTAATTGTAAACTCACACTTGGTAACAGTGTGAGGACACCATTTCAAAATTAACTAGAGCAGTATAATCAGGGGCTTGATTCTGGAACGAGGGTCATCAGGTGGTTCAGAAGCCGAGCGTGAGAAATTCGGTCACTCAGCACTGCTCTCGTTTTCGCTGGGGACTGTGACTGTACTGTGAGGCGTTCTTACTGTGGAAAGGTTTCTGTTTGACTCACAAGTAGGAAGAGAGACCGAGAGAAAAGGTTTGATAAATTGAAATGTATAAATTTGTTTTGTGTAATAAACAGGAACGGGTTTCACATTGCATTCGTAATTTTTCGGATCGCATAGCCTCATGCCGTTGACTTACTGTGGCTGAGTTTTGCCCATAAAAATTCCATATAGGCAAGTTAACTATTAAAAGTAATAAATTGCCCTAAGAAGCTAATCATTCTTTTCACTTTCACGAAAGTGTTTTAAAGATGTATTTGTCCCTTTGTCTATGGCTGGCAAAGCGTGTTGAATTCGTGATGGAGCCGGTACGTGGTGGACAGATGTCCGCGTGCGTCTGCATCACGTGGATCCGGTATCTTACGAGAATGTAAAGGTGCCTTAGGTGTCAGACTCCCACCGGCCCTCACACGCTGAGAGGTCGGTACGAACACCGCCGAGTGTCACGGCGTTGGGGGTCACCTTCAGGCTTAAAACTGAAGGTGGCACTTGGGTCCCTGTTTCGGCTGCCTTTGGCCAACGCTGCAGATTCTCACTCTGTTTCCTGTCTCCAAACTCCAGGCGGCATCGCAGACAGTGTCGCCAAGTGGATATTCAAGCAGGACCTCAGCCCCGACGTCCTGAAACTGGCCAGCACGGAGGGAGACGCAGACGCCGCCGACGGAGCACACGGCGGCCTCCACGGAGGCTTCTCTGCGGCGTCCGAGGCAGAGACGGGCCCAGGGGCCGCGCCAGGTACGGGGCCCGCGCCAGGTGCCGCGTCCGCGGGGAGGCGCGCAGCGGGGCCGCACGTCGCGCGGCCGGCCTGACGCCGTCTCCTGCTTCGCAGGCCTGCTGCGCGCGGCCCGCCGCCAGCTCCCCTGCAGCCTGGAGCGGGACGTGCTGCACGCGCACTGCTGCTGGGAGTACGTGGTGCAGTGGAACCGAGACCCCGAGGTGAGGCCCCGCCCTCCGCGCGTCGGCCCGTCTGGGTGCCGTGGGCACTGGGTTTCTCCCTTCGGGGTGTCGCTGTGCCCGGCCTGGTTCACCCCCGCCTCTGCCAGACCCCGCGTAACCCTGGGAAGTGCAGCGGTCGCTCTAGAGAAGAGGACACTGGGCTCAGGGGAGTCGCGTCCCTTGCCTAGGGACACGCCGCCGAGTCGGAGGCCAGGGTGCCCCCTGCGGTGTGTCCGCTCCACTCGCTCCTCGTTGGGTCGTGACGCGTTTACTTCCTGTTGACCTGCCTCGTGGGAGGCCGCTACGTCCACGATGAAAGCGGGCACAGGGCCCGACGCCAGCCTGGTGTCCGCTGGTCCAGTGTGTCTGTCTGTCTGTCCCTCACTGCGCACGGTCTCGGGAGATGTGTCTGTCTGGCCCTCATTGCCCGTGGTCTCAGGAGGCTCTGGCCGGGCTGACTGCCCAAGTTGAGCCTCGTTGCACTCTGCACGGGCATCATTTTCTACCGCTCTGGTGGCCGTCCTCCCTCCGGACAGTCACAGTCTGGTAGCGGTGTCGGGAGAAGGGCCCCAGTCTGGAGGCAGAAGGCCTGGATTTGTGGAGTTTCTGACAAGGGTCTGTGTTTGGACCAGTCACCAAATCTCTGAGCCTTGTTTTCTTCCTCTGCCCTTCTCAAATGACGGGGCCAGCCCTGCAGGACGGACGCCAGGGTAAAGACGTAAGCACGGGACACATGTCCCTGTTTGCCAGCCCAGCCCTCCACGCCGGCCTCCCCAGTCAGCGCCCCGGTACGTCCTCCGCAGACCCGAAGTCTCTCCTTCGTTGTCCTCACCTCAGGCTGCACTGCTGGAGGCAGACTCACTGGCAAACTCATCCCACGTTTCAATGGTGCCGACGCTCTTCCTTCCTCAAAGAAAGCTTTTAACATGATCACACACGTGTTAGATATGTGATCACGCGTCTAATCAAACAGAGAAGTGGTCCGATCAGCTGACCTTTGACCAACAGTGACTTGGGGACAGGGGACCCTCCTGGTGTCCTTAAAGGCAGCGCGGACCGTGGCAGTCGCCATCTCCAAGGTCCTGGCAGGTCGTAGAGACAAATGCACGTAGTGCCCGGCATTATCGTTATCACCAGAACAGTGTAAAATAAGTGGCCATTTTTACATGTGGTTTGCTCCTGTCGAACCCCTTACTGCCCATCCAGTCCCTGCCCCAGACCCGCCGTCCACACACAGCGCTTTACCAGGCTCAGGACGCCTGACGTCGCCACAGGCCGTGTGTTCGCCCTTGGCACTAGCTACAGAATTATTCAGCCAAGATCTGGACAGCTTCTGGGTGAAGTTTTCATAGCATGTTGGCGTTTTACTATGTTAAAACCCGATTAGAAAAAGTTCAAACACCCTCCGAGATTTCCGGTTTCCATTCACTGCTTTAACGTTTTCTCCTCGGTATTTATCACTAGAATTTAACCTCAGCGACGGCAAGGATTTAGGAATGTTTTTGTTCATTACAGTATTCCCAGGGACTCAGCCAGCCTGGTGCAGAGTAGTTGCTCAACAAATATTCATTCATTGAGGGAATGAATGATATTTGCAAAGTAGTAAACCCATCATTCCCGTATCTGTGTGAAATTCAAGTATTTACTAGAGAGAACACTGCCATGATGTAGAAACCACGGGCAGTTTTGGATTTGATGTCAGCACGTGTGATCTGGGGGTTTCCAGGAATCAGTCACCACGTGGAAAGTGTGGGTGTGGACGAGACCACGCATCATCTTGCAGACACCGCTTCTAACCGAACTCGGCGTTCTTACCACAGCATTCTTAGCCCTGTATGCAGAAGTTCACGTAAGAAGTCTCCATTTGTTTTTGAAATGTCTGTGAAATGATGTATTTTTTCTTTTCTCTCCCTGCACGTAAGGAAGCGCGTTTCTTCATGAGGTCGATAGAGCACTTGAAGCACATTCTTAACGGACATGTTCAGAACGGTACGTACACGGCCGTTAGGGACTGTTGGAGGCAGAAGCGGCAGGTCAGCATCCCGCTGATTGTCACTTGCCGGCCCCACCACCGAACACGCTCTTGTGCGGCCCTGTGTGCACAGTCCTGGCTGTCTTCACTGCTTGGGAAATGCTGTCCAGGAAAGGGAGAGAGGTTGGCAGTAATTGTCGCCTCCTGTCCCCACCCATCATTTCCCGAGCTGCTCTTCCTACGTGTAAGGAGAACATTATGCACGAATTACGGATGCCCTCTTTAGTTCACGGGCAGGTAAAGAAAGAGGGACGGGCTGCCCAGGACCGTAATTCCTGATTGAAAAGTCAGGGAGCCAAAGCCTCATGATACTGTACCCTAGAAGCTCCCTGGGCTCAGGTCCCCCATCGGCTGCCACGCCATGGGGACTGCTGGTGTCTCCTTGAAAAAAAAGTTACAGTCGTTGTAGAAAATGATAAGCAGGGTGCTGGCTCCATTTACCCGATGAGTTTCCTTCGAGAACTAACGGAGGAGCTGCCTCACTGCGTGGTGGCAGGTGAGAGGAGGTGCCGACCGCCTCGCGCACGCATCTAGAGGGGCTGCCGGCTTCACCTGGCCCACCTTCCTTCCGGCGGGATGGAGTCGCACTGCAGAAATTCTGAATCTCATTTTACATAAGAGAACTTGATGATTTTATCTGCTCATCTCTTAGATCTTACCTTCTTCCAAGAAAAAAAGATCTAAGTGACTCGTTTGGGAAATACGGTCTCTGGCGGACTCTGTCCTTCCTAATAGAAGGATGTCAGGCTAGCGCGAGTCAGAACTGGGGTCCGCAGGCAGCCTCCGGCTCCTCCCCAGGCGGGCGGGACCTCGCTCCTGGACGCAGAAGCGACGCGGGTCGGAGCGACCGCGTGTAGAATGTCGTGTTTGTGCTGCCCGACCGACGGCTGTTTCAGACGTTTTAATTTCAGTGCTACAGTTGACTGGCTATGAAAGTATGAAGACCAGGTTTTGTGTTCGGTGGTGTTTTTGTAAAATATTTTCGTATTGTTTATCGGTCGCTTTACTTGGCGGTTACGTAAACTGCAGGCGGGACCTTGGCTTTGCTGCCCCCGCCGCGCCCCCAGGGACGGAGCGGTCCATCTCTGCAGAGCTGCTCGGCCACGGGCGACACGCGCCTGGCTTTGGCCCCGCCAGCTTCCCAGGTGGCTTCACCAGCTGTTTTCCCAGCAGCGACGCGTGAGCGTTTCGGCCGTTTCCACGCTCCTGCCAGCACCCGGTGCTGTCATTTAGGAAACCGTTCCTCACCTTCGCTGGTTGTGTGGCGACACCTCTTCGTGACTGTGTCATCCTCTCATGACCAGGGACGTGAATCTCTGCTTGTGCTTAGTGGCTGTGTGCGGACATCCTCTTATGCAGCCTGGTTTTGATTTTTATTAAAGAATGAAGGTTTTTATTTTATAAATTACACGGGATACAGGACATGCAAAGAGCCCGCGTAGTTCATGAGCTTAAGGAAGCCGGCCGTCCGCGGTGTGTGAGGAACAGGTGAGCCTCCGCTGACGCTCCTCTGACTTGCTCTGCAGGCCTGGCCCTGATGATGTGGAACACGTTCGTGGTCAAGAGGTTTTCCGCCGCTGCATACTTGATGGATTAAGGTAACTTTAGATATCACGTGCTGACTTCCTGTTTGATTCTCTTAATTGATGTTAGAAAAAGTATTTGCCTTGGGCTTTGTGAGACTGTTACTCTTGCTCAGTGACATGTCATTCGTGGTGCTGGCATCTGATGACTGAAACGGGAGCCCCAGGCCCTGAAAGAGAGTCCCACACCGTAAAAGCCTCTCTTAGCCCCAGAGGCGAGGGCCGGGGCTCGTTCAAGCAAGGATCTGCGCTTCCTTCTACATTGAAACGCAGAAAGGAGCCCTGCCGGTATCTGGTTGCGGGGCCAGGATGTTTCCTTTGAAATTCTGCTTTGGTTTTCCTGCATAAACATCTCCACAGGAGGTGGCCTAAAGAATTCTCGGTCCTTTTTCTTCGAAGTCGTGGTGCAGTCTGCGGGCAGCATCTAGATTTCTATAACTTACCCTGATCTTCGTAGTAGCGTCCTGTACCCAAGCCAGAGGCCTAGCGGTTAGCTGCTGTCCTCCGCAAATCTTAAAGTGTTCCACAAAGCGTCCGTATAAACAACTCCCTCTTTTTCCTCATTCACGTTTCATCAGTTACTGAATTCAGTTACATCGTGGCCTGTCCAACCAGCACAAGTAGATTTGGGAACAAACCTCACCTGGTGGGAGCAGAGGCCACCAGCGGACTGGACAGTAAGTGGCCGGGGGCCCAGCCAGCGCGCCGCACGGGCCAGCTGAGGGCGTGGCTGCACCTGGTGTCAGTTTAAGTGACGTGAGACGCAGTGGCAGACACTCCCGAGCCACCAACAGCACAGGACTCAGACCCAGTCCGAGCGCAGCTCCTCTGAAAATGCCCCCTGGGCACCACGGGGAGCTGCCTCTAGTCTGCTCTGTCCTGTCCGCGTGTTCCGCTTTCTCGAAACCCCTTCCCCGGCCTCCGTGACCCCGCCCCCGAGGGGGTGATGCTCTGTGACCCCCGCCCCCGAGGGGTGACGCAGAGCCTTATGCGTGGGTCACTGTTCTGTCTGCAATGTCCTTGCAGCTTGGCTTGAAAGTCTGACCCAGGAAGCGGGCGTTATGAGCATCGCCGGGTAAACGTTACGTGAACTGTCTCTTCTGTGCCAAGGGCTGTGTCTGTGCTGCAGGTGTCCCAGTCTACAGGACGGGTAGCTAGACGCCAGGGCGCTTTGGGGGCGCAGAAGAGGCAGTGAGTGAGGCTCGGGGAAGGCTTCCGGGCTGTCTTGGAGCAAGAGCGCGTGAACTTGAGAGGAAGCGCCCTCTGCTGTCCTGCAGTGGCTGTGCGGGCGACGCGCAGGCCGGAGGAAGGAGCGGGAAGCGGCGCTGGCCGTGGCCCCGGGACTTTGCGGCCACGTGTCAGCTGCTTAGCACGGGCCGGGCCGTGGGTGGAGGGCTCAGTAACGGCTGTGGCTTATCCTGAAGATGCTGGGGCGATCTTCAGCCGTGGCGTGAGACGGGCAGATCAGTGTTTTAGAACATGGCTCTGGCAACGGGGTGACGCACGTTGGGCTTCAGGTGCCCAAGCATGCTTGTCCCGAGGCCATCGCGGCCAGCTCAGCGAGGTTTACTGGAGTCCCCTCCTCCACTGTCACTGTCTCCTGTGAATTCTTATCAGCGGAAGTTCCTGACGGCAGCACCTGGCCGTGCCGCACCCCGCCCTGTGCACAGTGTACAGCACTGTCCTGTTGTTTCTCGGACCAGGGAGACCAGCCGATTCCGAGCTGGAGATGGGATGTGTCTGCTTCAGATGGTTCCTTCTTTCTGACCATTTAAAATCATCCTGTGTCTTTATCAACAAGCGGAATTCTCACCTGCTTTTTGTTTGTTGCTTTGAGTTTGTTCTGGATCTTTAATTTACAAAGTAAGAACCAGATTGAGTTTTTTTATCTAGGTGTCCAATAATATTTATTTTTGAAAAGGATTGTGCTAGATCCCGTGGTGGGGTAAGTTTCTTGTCATACAGTTTTATGCTCCACCACCACATTAGTTGCATTATGAGTAGAACCGACACGTGACTGATGACAGGTCGCCCCGTTCGTGTTTAGAGTCTGGTTCCTTCCTGTGCCACAGTAACGCCCGTCTCGCCACTCTCAGTAACGGCAGCGTTGTGTCCTTGTGCCCTAGGTGGGAAAGGCGCCCAAGGACCGGTTGTGCCGCAGGTAAGTAAGCCGTCTCCCTCAGCCCTGTGCGGCGGGGGCACCTCATTCAGGGGGTGAACTTTGCCTTTTACCATTCCCACGACATGTCAGGAGGGAAATGGAAGAGACATGACTTGGGGGAACGGCTCGTGAACTCCTCCGGCCTGCCCAGCTCACCCTTCCACATCGCCAGACAGCCTGTCCGAACGAGGCTTTCACCAGGCGGGACTCTGGGCCGTGGATGAGTGGCTGCCGTCACGCACAGTTCTGCTGGGCTCCAGACCAGGAGTGCGCGTGGAGCCCGCGTCAGACGGAAGTCCGTTCCTAAGCGGGGCATTTGATCTGCCTTTACGTGATAACAGTTGTACAGTCTTAATATCCCAGTCTGTAGATGCTGAGGCTGACATTTGAAGCCAGTGATTAATAGTGTGAGCTTTTGCTCAAAATTTGAAATATTCTTATTATAAATATCGACACTGGGACATAAAAATCCAGCCGTTATAGGCCGTTAGTCCCAAATCACCATTGAATTCTGGTTGCGCCTGAGTGTCTGTGACTCCAGTTCATGTGGACATGTGTGGGCACACACTCTGACTTACTTGGGGATGTGAGGAATTATTGGTTGTTGATTTAAAAAGGCCACGTGTGAACGCAGTGGCCCCTGGACAAGCCTGAAAGGTGTCCACAGGAAAGGCCTGTCTCCCACAGCATGAGCCTGGTCTTCAGGTACAGGCCTGGGGACTCGGGTTATATCAGAAGGTTCAGTTCAGTCCCTAAAGGTGCTCTGAGGCCAGAACAGGCTGTCTTCTTAGAATTGTCACCTGGCCCCTTGTGTGTAGCTTCTGTACACATTGATTATTTGGCTATCAAATGCCTGTCCCCTGTGAGCTCTTGGACAGTGAGGGTGAGTGCCACGGTCCGTGGTGACCGACGACACTGTCTAACACCAAGAATGTGAACCCCGAAAAGCTGGTAGTTCCACCATCTTCCCAAAGCCTAATTTTAAAACTATAGAAGAAAGTAATAATGCGCTAACGCCTCGGCTTAGTTTCTGCCTGTCTGTGCAGTGTAGACAGTCACCTGACTAGTGTGTTGAGTGTGTCATTGTTGGTAGACACTGCTGCAGGAGCTGACTGTGTCCCTTTGCGAAGCAGGACGTGGGGATGAGCGACACCGCACTGACCTCTTTCCTGGGCTCCTGCCTGGATCTTCTGCAGACTCTAATGGAGGTGAGAGATTTTCATTCCCAACTGTGGGAGATGGTGAACATTTTGAAAATCACGGGAGAAAGGATCACAGAAAGATTGAAATGAGCACATGAAAACGTGACTTCAGTGGTTTCCTATTGGGCTCAGATCTTAGGTCTTTTAGTCTGGGGTGGGGAGCAGCACGGGCTGCCCTTGGCTGCAGGCGGCTCACGAAGACGTTTGCAAGCCGTGGGTTCCGCAGTTCTGAGCCGCTGTCCGATCTCACACCCGCAGGCAGATGTGAGCAGGGACGAAATGCAGGTGCCCGTCCTGGACACGGAGGACGCTTGGCAGGCTGTCGAAGGACCAGTGTCCATTGTGGAGCTGGCCCTGGACCAGAAGCACACGCACTACCCGCTGGCGGAGCACCACTCCGTGCTGTGCTCCGTGCTGTACGCGGTCATGCGCTTCTCTCTGAAGACTGTGAAGCCGCTGTCACTTTTTGATAGTAAGGTCAGTACCCGAAAGGGCCTCAGAGCCACCTTGGAGCTGAGGGCTCAGGCACAAGAGCGGAAAGCAGACTGGCGACAAGGGCCAGTGGGCGTCTGTGCCCCGGCCACATTCCCGGGGGGTGGAGGGGACCTGGGATGCGAGGCCAGCGCTCTGCATCACCTTCCCTTGAGGGAACTCCAGAAACCCTATTTTCTGAGATTCTGTTTGGGCTCCTCATCCACACATTTGTCCTCCAGCAAGGTGTTCAGAGTACACGCTAAGTATCAGCTCTTACTGCAGAACAAATTTTCCCAAAGCTGAGCGGTTGTTGTGGGTCAGGAATCTGGGTTCCCCTCCCGAGTGGCTCAGAGCCTCTCACGAGTTTGCGCTTAGGGGGTCGGCTAGGGCTGTGGTCTTATCTCAAGTTTTAGTGGGGTGTGGGGCGGGGCCACGTCTGACCTGAGGGAGGTTTTCAGGTCCTCACTGCATGCCGCTCACCAGGTGGCAGGTGGCCTCCCTCAGGGAGAGTGGAGGCGAGTGCCCAGGCAGAGGCCACGGTCCTTGGGAAAGTGACGTGTGGTCATCTAACTTTTCTAGCAGTGAGTCACCAGCCACACTCCAGGGAGGGGTCACCTGGGTCCCCCTAAGGTGTCTGCCAGACCAGACAGTTGTCTCCACAGTGTAACTGTTGGAGGAAAAATCAACCATGAGTTAAATGATTTTTTAAAATCTTTTTTCCTCCCTTAATGAAAATCCATACTTATCAGTTTTCTTTTTGGTCTCTTTCTTAGGGGAAAAATGCATTTTTCAAAGATCTAACTTCAATTCAGTTACTGCCTAGTGGGGAATGGATCAGATTTTATTTCTCTGGCGACAACAGGTATTCAGTTAGTAAAGCAAAAAATGGAACTGGTCTTTAAGGATGCCAGTTTCAAAGTAATTCCTGAGGCCTCGTTTCCCTTTAAATGATGTTACTTTTTGATAATAAGCAATTTTAATGGAAAAGCCACTCTGACAGAAAAGTCCACACTGGCTTTGCTTTCATTCTAAGGAAGCGTCCTAAGGCTGCTCGCTCTGTCCCCTTTCCCAGTTCTTACTGAAAGTCGTCAGTGCGGCTGTCCATGCCCAGCAACTCAGTCGCAAAGGACAGAGAGTCAGAAGACGCTCCGAGCACTGCTTCTGGGAAGGACCAGGACTGGCCGGTTTCTGCCGTGGACTTGGCCCATCACCTTCAAAGTCAGCGAGGACGTCGTCAGGAGCATTAACGTGGGAGAGCTTCTACGCCACGGGCCGACCACCTGGCAGAAGAGGTAACCACCGCCCGGGCGCGGACCGGGCTCCAAGTCAGGACCAGTGGTGCCAGGGAAGAGTCCTCTCGCGTCTCCAGGGAAGCTTTTCGCTTTTTTCCTGTTGCAGAACGTCTAGGCACAAGCGTAGAAATTTAAAATACAAAGCCAGTCAAGTTTCTGGCTAATGCTTAGTGAACGGCCGAGCGCCAGGCCTGTCCCGGGCAGAGGGCGCAACCAAACTGACATGGCTCCTCCCTCCCTCATGGCACTGAAGTCTCAGGGCAGGAGCGGAAAACGTGCGGCTTATTCTGAGTCCTAAATGCTGGGAAAAGGAGGAGCTACTGCCCTCAGGTGGCTAGAGGTGACATCTGCACTAAGCCCCCAGGGAAAAGCAGCACCAGGCCAACTCAGAGCAGGGGAAACGGTGCTGAGGCAGGAGGAAGGCACGAGACGGTGAGGGAGGGGCTGGGGCCCCGTCACAGCCGGTCTCGTGTCCTCAGAACCATCAGGGTCTTAAGCAGTCCCGGGGGATGTAATACAATTTCTCGTCTTTGCCAATGATTGTACAGTCAGACTGAATGAAAAATCAGGTGATGGCAGAAATTTGGGTTTTAAATGCTGAGTGAGATTCGGACCAGTTTGGTTAGATACTTGACCTTTGAACGTGGGGTTAGAGGAGCCGACCGCCATACAGTTGAAAATTCACGTGTAACTTTTGACTCCCCAAAACTGAACTGCAGCCCACTATTGGCTGGCTGGAGGCCTTACGATAACACGGTCAGCATACGTTTTGTGTGTTATACATATCATGCTGTAGCAGGATAAGAAAATCATGTACTTACGGTACTTGCTGAAAAAATCGACGCCCAAGAGGAGCCACACAGCTCAGCCGTGCTGCTGGAGGGTCGGCTGTGGGCACGGCCCCAGCTCGAGGTGACCTAGGTGCCCCCCGACCGGGCCTGTCCGAGGCTGGCCGGTCTGTGAGCGCTTACTCTGCTCCCCGTGTTCGTGTTCTCAGGCCATCCTCCAGGTCCATGACAAAGAGGTCCTCGCCTCTCAGCTGCTGGTGCTGGCGGGTCAGAGGCTGGCCCACGCCCTCCTCCGCACCCAGAGCAAAGAAGGCATGGAGCTGCTCGCCAGGCTCTCGCCCACGCTCTGTACCTGGCTGAAAGCGATGGTGAGTGCGACAGATGAGCTAGATCGCGAGGTCCCCGGATGTTCATGTGACTGCGAACCTACTTATGCTTTTCAGAACGAAGTAACTTAAGCTTGGTGGGAAATACCTATCCTGATCACTGTTCGTATGTAACCGACGGGTCATTTCCGTGTCCCATCTGCAGGACCCCCAGGATCTTCAAAACACAGAAGTGCCAATTGCAATGACAGCTAAACTAGTAAACAAAGTCATGGAGCTTTTACCAGAAAACCACGGGCAGTTCAATCTGGCCTTACGCCTCACGGAAGCTGTGGAAGCCATCTCGCTTCCTTCCTTATGACCCCGAGCTGCTGAGAACAGCCTGAAATCGTGACTATAACATGAATTAGTGCATGATTATTTTACATAGCGACATTTGGAATTTTATGGGGGGAATGTTCTTTTATAAAATAAAAGTGTACATTACTTTAAAAAAGTACAGTCCTGGCTAAATTCCACTCCTTTGGTTAATACTGAAGGTAAAATGTAAACAAGTACCAATTATACTATTACTAATACAGATGTTTTACTGTTTAATTCAAGCACTTAAATAGCTTTACTGTTAAATTTTGCTATTTAAAATTGGTTGTAACTTACGGATTATGTTCTTATGAGATTCTATATTTCATACTCAGTGTTACTGTGTGTTCACGTATCGTTCCCATTGTGTGTAGCCCACTGTCCTTCCGTAAACGTGAGGAAGATGCTTTTGTCGTCACGCTTAACCCCGTACTGATGTCACCTGGAGTCCTGGATGCTGACGGGCTCCTTCAGCAGAGCTCATGCTGTCGCCATCAGGACAGTGACCTCGCAGAGGAGTCACGGGTTTGCGGTCGTCAGCCATCAGAAGGGACAGTAACCGGGACCCTTTCTAGCACCAGGGTGCGTGTCATGCCTGCCACCCGAGACCCTGAGGTGCAAGCAGGACAGCAGAGCTCACTGCGGTAGAAGGTGAGGCCTGCTTTCTGCCAAGAGGCAAAGTTGTATCCACGCCAGGTAATTGTGAAAAATGGATTATCTTGTAAAGCTTATGTTTAAAAAAAAAGGCAAAGTTGCTAAAAATTTAAGTCCAATTTTCTCTTTCCTGCAAGTGTTTAGAGATGTTTGCTTCTGGGATTCGGTACTGTTAGCTGTTCTCCAAAACGGTACGGAAAATGCTTAGTGATGTTACAGCTTCAGCAAACCTACCTCACAGCTGGGTTGAGAGAGTAAGTGCAGTGAACTTTGTACCTCACAGTGCCTGGAGCAGTCCAAGTGCTGATTAAAACCAAACTGACCAAAACTCTGTAAAAAGTGTTTTGAGCTCCACAAATACCAAGTATTTATCTCTGGAATGTAGCCATACAGTGCAATTACTGACACCTGTCCCAGGTCACAACTGTCACCATAGTAACTCACTGTGAGACAGAAGTTGTTTCTTCCCTTTGTACGAGGCCAGCTCTAGCAGTTGTACAAACTCGAGTATGTCCTTTGGGGATGTAAAGAAAAAAGCCTGAGGACATTCCAGTGTGAATCCCTTTTAACTAAAGCCCACATCCAAATGAGAACCTACTCTGTAAGACGTTGGAAAGGACCGTGTTAGATGCTTCGAGGGCCTCAGGCATCTGAGGACACGCGCTGCCAGGGGCCGCGAGCTCCTGCCCCGCGGACTCTGCCCGCGTTTGACCCCCCAGCTAGACGCATGCCACCATTTCCCATAGACAGTCTCGCCTTACAGTCGCTTGTTACCTGTGTTCTAAAAGAGTAGTTCTTCCTGTGATTTTTCTAAATGTTCTGAAAGTAGTTATAAAATTTGGAGGCTGCTCAACGCAGCTTGGAATTCCAAGCGTTTTTAAAGAGTCACCCCACACCCTGATCCACGATCACTTTCTGGGGAGGAGCGCCCGCCTAATGCACACGTTCGAGACGAAGCCTGTCCAAAGTCATTCTGTTAGAACACAGATAAGCGGAAATATGGCGCACAGAACCATAACAAATCAGTCTCTAGAGTTGCAGCCCTAAAATTTACCATTCAGAATTTTTAAATTCTGACTTATCAACATTTTACTATTTCATCAAGGGCTTTTAAAATAAAATCTGACAGAGACAAATCGCCGTGGACAGGCATACCTCGTCATCCTGCGCCTCACAGATGCGGGGTTTCTCAGCCTGAAGGCGACGCGTCCCGCAGCAGCACCCACTGCTCGCTGTGGCCGCAGTGTCGCGAGGTATGCGGGCAGACGCCCTGTGACGACCACACGGCACAGGGGGAGGGACCGGGCTTTTGGCAGAGCGGGTGCTTTCTGAAACAGAGGGGCCGTCACGCTCACTGCAGTGACGGTGGGAAGCCAGGAGGCCGGCAGTGTTTGCTGCACCTCGCGTCACGAACGTTAAACAGACACGTCAGAGTCCCTCGTATAATGCCGAAAGACAGCAAGCGTTCACGTGACCGCAGCGTCCACACTGCTGACTCCAGATGTAGAGCCGCAGAGCCAAGAGAAACGTAGATAAAGAGGACTAGCACCAAGTTTCGCACTTTTGCAAAAAGAAAAACTGAGAAAAGAGGATCCCGTTATAAACGCTCACATTTAAACTGCTTTGTTTTAAAAAAGACGATCAATTGCAATTTAACATCCCAGAAAACCTAGGTTTAATACTAAGCTTAAATGGAATATAACGTTCATTTAGAAGTTGCTGTGATTCATCTTACTTTTTAGGAGACAAGAATTTTTAAAATGCTGAGAGCAACAGGGAAAGCACTCTCACAGATAGGAGTGGATTTGCGGACTTCGAAAAGCTAGGTTTCCGCTGGATAGCGTCAGCCATCCCCAGAAAGGTTTTAATGGAACCCTGAGTCGTCTGTAAAATGCTCTATTATCTAATGTGATGTATTGTAAGTAGTGAAATTCTGTACATACTGCTGTTTCGTGTCTGTTCATTGTTGTGAACTTATGTATATTCGTGAAATAAATTTTCGGCTTTCATGTTTCCTTAACATTCGTCAATCTAAGTACATACCGTATTTCCCCCTATTGTATGAGAATAACAGTGTTGGTGATAGTCTTTCTAATGCAACCAAACTCGCTATGCTGTCAAGGTTGGTGTTCGCTAGTAAGGAAGAATGAAATCCACCTATTCATCTCGTAAACACCTCTGCCATTCCCCTTCAAAACCATTTTTTTACTTGATAGTTACAAGTTCTGCACCAACAAGTCAGTAATTTTCTAGAATGCCTTTATTTTTTAGATATTATAGAACTTAAATATTAAAACAATATTTGTAAGATATAAAAGACTTTCTGCTCGGCCTGCGTGAAGGCCGGCGTGTTCAGTCTCTTCTGCATGAGTCCATCGTGGATATGTTGCTATCCATCTGCGTGTGTGTGTGTGTGTGTGCACATTTCTCATCTAGTTACAGGAAAATCTTACTCTTACTTTGACGCTCATCCTCCACCACTTACTCTTCCACCCGTTACCCAGACCTCGGATTTCCTTCCAGGGCTGGGGGGCCCTGCCAGGCGCGCTGTCACCACCAGAGGGCGGTACTACTTGCCACCCAGGACGTCTGCGCATCGGGGACAGGGGGCCTCTGAGGACTCGGCTGTGTACTTCCAGCAGCGGGGGCATTTTTCTTTGGTAGTTGGCGTGACAATTACTTTATATGAAGACTCTTCACGAATATCGCCGCCTGGGACAGAAAAAACCGCATTCAACTTGGGTCGCTTTCCAGTTGGCTTCGCAGGTGCTCCTTTCCCAAGCTTCCTCCTTCGCCTCGGTCAAGCTTGTCACGTTACGTAAGTAGCCAATGCAGTGGGCCGCAATGTGACAGCTGAGGAAGCCAGGATTAACCGAGTCCCCCCCCCCCAGGCGCTGGGTTCTGGCGCGCTCGGGCAGAGCAGGCCAGGCCGGCTCTCACTCCAGGTCTAGTGCCGATAAGCTGCGCTGCCTTCCCAGCTGCACGCTTAAGAACTTTAAAATGGGCCAAATGACAGTGCCCACTGCACTGTCCCCACTTGACACAAAACTTCCTCCACGGTTAATACGCTTAGACCTCGGGCTGTACCACGTAGTAAAGGTAAATCATTCTCATTGCACAGAGACGATGTTAAGGCTGTGAAAAGCTGGCTGAGCCAGCGCGTCGCCCTGTGCCCGGTGCTCCCAGGTCTCACGCGCAAACTGATGCCTCCAACCCAGCCGCCCACCGCCTGCTGGTCCCCGAGGCAAGTATGAAAAGCAGGCAGCAGCGTTTGCCCTCAGTACCTGCACGCCGTTCTGCCTCCGTTTCCGTGGAAGAGAACGAATCAGGGAGATACCTGCGAGATGCGTGCTTACGAGCTACCACCACGGGAATGAGTCCCACGAAACGCCCCGTCGCCCCGAGAATGACTGAACACAGCTCTAGCTTGGGGAAGGGCAGGCGGCACTGGGGCACCAGGCGCCAAAGGAGGGAGACACGAGGGCCAAGCAGGAGTGCAGGCGACCGCCCACGCGCGGTGACAGGAAGCGGGTGGCACGCCCCTTCCATGCCCAGCCCCGTGTTCCCGAGGTCGCACTTTTGAGAGCTGTTTCGAACACTTTCTAAACCTGGCTTCCACAGAACGCACGACCGCCAGCAAGCGGGCGACGGGCCACACGCCTCGCTCAGCTCTGCAGACACCGCGCACTCTCCCTCCTCACCTTCTAAGTTGATGAGGAAGGTCCCCGTGAGCTCGATCGCGTCTGCGGCTTGCTCCCGGGGCTCCTGGGACAGGAGCGTCGTCTGGGAGGCCATCATCAGCTCGTTCAGCTGAGAGGTGCTCGACGTCTCCTCAGCCTGCAGCATCTGGGAGGGAGCGAGTGCGTTATGTCTGCATGACCGTGAGTGCTCAGTGAGTGACGAACCTCTGGCACTGTTACCCCCGATGCTGATGCCACTGAAATACATCGTTCTCAGTGTGACAGGTTTGAACTAAAAACATCCCAGAAACAGTAGTATTTCCTGAGAACATACTCCTTGCCGGCCCTCACTTTGCTAGATGCCAACTGTCCGTTATTTCTAATCGTCACAAACACCTACACAGTGTTAATTATCTCCATTTACAAGTGAAGAAACAGGCTCAGAATGGGTAATCTAGCTTGCCGGGCTTGCGATTCCAGCCCGTCCGTCGGCTCCAAAGGCCACAGCAGGAGCGGGTTACGACACGTCTACACAAGGGCCTGCTTTTACCGCTGACGGCCATCTGAAAAGGCACAGGGCTCCTCTGAGGGACATCCGGTTGGGTGTCTGAAAAGCACTTTTACATTTTGCATTGCCACCTGACCTTCAAAATGAGTCTGTGAGCTGATAGATGTTCCTTCAAAAAAGGCTGAGAAAATGAGATTCAGCCACGAAGCTGGCTTTAACATGCAGTTAATTAGCAACTGACAGGACCAAGGCTAAAGTGATTCCTAAGGAAAACAGATGCACATTCAAGTGTTTTCTCTAATACAAATGGACCCAAACGGGCCGCATTCTTTTCAGCTTTTACTCAGCGAATGAAGTCACAGGAAACGTGACGTGGAGAGAGAGCTCCAACAAGGCCATGAGACCTCAGGTCACACTCAGGTCACTGCCTCAAAGGTCCCGTTTCTTCGCTTATAAAATGGAGTCAGAACCTCCCAACCACGCATTTGAAAGTGGGGACATTCTACCGATTGTTATCTGATAATCTACGAGGTGTTTCAAGCCTCAACTCTGGATTATAATATTAAAAATTCAAATTGAGCCCACTAACCAAATGCGACAGTCATTTTTTAGAAAACTGTGATACCAGTGAAACTTACATACATCCCTTGCCATATCTGTTAAGTATTAAAACCAAAGAATCTTGAGTCAGTGTGTTCAGCTCTGAGCCAGTCTTGCCGATCAGCCCCTAAGACTCCCGAGAAGAGGGCCTGCAGCCCCGGAGGTACAAAGGCGATGGAGCTTCGAGATCACGTGAGTATCTGCTGGAGCAGACGAGTCTCCCCAAATCCCACGAGAGAAAAAGTGAACATCTACTTTGGGATGTTTTGAATCCTATCCGCATGGACAAAATTCCCAGAAAACCAGGCCTGTTAACAACACTTCCAATATTTTGTATTCTAATATGACCACGTGCACCCCTTCCCTGTCCCAGCGTCGGGCAGCCACGAAGTCAATTTGACAAAGAGTCGGCGATAACACAAGCTCTGGAAGACATGCATCCTGATTCCTAATTTTTTCATTAGGTAAAATTTGGAGATTTTTAGAAAAAGAATTTCGGGTGCAAGTGTGTGACGCTAAGACCGTTTCAGAAGGCGCGGACTGATGCTCACTCACCTCTATCACCTCGAAGAGCAGCCCGGGCTCGATGACGATGACGACGCTGTACGTGGCCGCGCTCTGGCCGGGGATGCTGCCCAGAAACGCGTCTCTCATGGCGCACGCGCTCTCCATGGCCTCCTCCAGCCCCGGCTTCTTCCAGATGGAGCTCGTCTGGATCCACCCGCTGCGGAACACACTCCTGGGCTCTTAAAGACAAAGTTCACGTACACACATTCTGAACTGCACGTAAAGCACGAACCTTTAAACATCCACTGTCCACGGGGAATGAGGGTCACTGTTTAAGGTAATCGTGGGATGAACGTCTGTGCCATCCTAAATGCTCACTGACGTTTTCATGGACGTGTGGAAGTAATTATCCACATTTAAACAGGAGGAAACACATAGTAAGATCTCAAAAAAAAAAGGAGGCCCAGAAGAAAATAAAATAGAAATATCCCAATATTATCAGTAGTCGTCGTCTTTGGGTAGTTAAGTGACTTTTTCCTCTTTCCAAATTTCTGATTTTCTATAAGCTAATAGAGGGGAAAAACTATCAAAAATGCTTATTAAAAGGACTAAGTTTTAACAAAAGAATATACTTTTGATATTCACAAACATAGTTAAGAAGAAGTGATTTCTCAATGTGCTCAAACTGCCAACACATTTCAGAAAGCACTTCAAGGTGGCTTGAAGGCCATTCTGAGTTCATCCCACTCCTCTGCGAATAGCAGAAACTACACAGTGACACATTGTGCCCTAAGTCATTCACCTTAACAAGTAAATGCCCCTTACGTGCCGAGATACAATGTGAGGCTGTACCCTCGCCAGGGGCCGTCCTCACACAGCGCCCAAGCAGTCCTTACCCTTCAGATAGGGGATGTGCTGGAATACCTCTTCGGCCAAGTGAGGAAGGATCGGAGCAAAGGAACGAACTACGACATCCAAAATTTCGGCCAGCGCAGTCTGGCACGAGCGCCGCTTGGGGTCATCCGCGTTCTCACAGTAGAGCCTGAACGAGAAGAAACTCGGCAGGTGACGGCCCCGGACGCTGGCGCTGTCCCGGGCTGAGCTTATTCTCACGGTGGCTGTTTCTAAGGATCTAATCATCTTTGAATTAAAGAATAAGATATCCTATCATTCAACTTTTTCTAACATCTTCTATTGCACTTGACTCCTTCCTGTTGTGCCCTCAAAAGACTCAGCTATGAAGTGTCCAACTCCGGTTTTCAGATCATTAAAGGCCAACTGATAAGTTAGTTGGTGGCATCGAAAGTGTGACCGCCCACCCCACCAGGCCCTCTGCCCCTCGAGACTGAGACTCTTGGAGATCCGTGTTCGTCACCCTGCATGAGCAGCTGATATGTCCTGAGCATTTCCTCCATCAGACACAGAATGAAGCGTGATCTATATTATTTTTCGTTCTCATGGCCACATCGTGAGATGGCATTAGCATCAGCATGTCACAGGTGGCAGCACTGAGGTTGTGGGATAAGGCGCCCCAAATCACGAAGCTGGTCAGTGGCAGGGCAAAGACCCACGATCGGGCTCGACTGTCGAGTCCCAACTCTCGACGGCACAGCGCCGCCCGCCTCGCTCGCCCCGTGACGCCGCCACCCGCTGGCCCGGTGCTCGGTCACCTACCTGTCTTTGATGATGCTGAAGTAAAAGTTAGAGAGTTCTCTGGTGTAAAAGGCTCGCAGCAGCCGAATGACTTTCCCAAAATCGTACTGTCTGTAGGAATCGGTGACCTGGGGAACAAAGCCGGACACGTGGATGAGCGCGCGGTTCCGAAAGGAGGTTCCAGGGCAGATGCGCAACCGGCGACACGGCGCGGCCTCCCGGACGTCACTGCCGGTCCCAGACGCGACGGCCCTCCACGCGCCGACTCCGCCAGCTGCGAGCGACACTCGCGCGAGGCCAGGCCGGGTTTTAAATGACGGGCCGGGCCGCCCCGCCCGCGGACAGGGCCGCTCCCCGCCGGCCCCTCGCCCACGCCGGACCCCCTGGACGCAGGCGGCTGCTCGCCTCCGACAGGGCCCTGCGTCAGGGCCCGCGGACGCAGCCACGTTTCCGGTTTGAGAGAGAACACACATGATGTGTGTCTGAACAAACGTGCATCCTCACTGCGGCACTGCGGCGTGCGGAGGGGGACGTGTGCGGGTAAATGAAGCACAAACCCGCTGCCCTCCTTCCCAGCGGAGAAACACAGAGCGGACTTTGCGAGAAAAACGTGGTCTGAGGAGTCTGCGCCTCTTGTTCCCGTGAGGCACTTCTCTCGTCGTTTGAGAAACGAGGACAGAAAGACGACTTCAGACCAAGGTCAACCTAGGAGCGCGTGGGAACCGGTCAAGTGCGACCTCTCCCAGCACTGCCATCTCCAGCGAGGCTTCGCTGGCATGAACCTCAAACCTCAACACCCCCAGAGCTGCCGCTGCCGCCTTCCCAACGCCTGCTCGGCCACTCGCCTTGTTCGCCAGGTCCTGCAGCAAGTGCAGCATGTACTGGTCGATGACGTACATGTCCTTCACGGGCACGGAATCTGTCTCTGGGTTGAAACCGGCCACGTTTCCCAAAAGAAAGCGGAGTGTGTTCCGAAGCTATGGGAAAAACACACCGTCAAAAAACTGTACGAGGCCTTCGGTCCTTCCTGAAAATCTACTTCTCTAACTTTTATCCGACTCGTGTTCCTGTCTTAATGGGATACTTTTTAATAACCTTTTTAAACAAGAATACGAATGCAAACACAGTCACTCCAACAGGCCGTTGCAGACACAGCCCCTGGACTTGACACAGAGGCAAACGGAATGAGTTTTCACTCTCTCTGTAGCCTGAGGGCAAATCACTTCTCAGAGGCCTCGTCTGCTCATCTGCGTGGGTAAGAAATGTTTCCACCTGCCTCACAGGTGAAAATAAATGGAATAAATGTGAAATATCACTGGGCACATAAAAAGTATATAAAACTAGTATAATTTCACATATTTGCTAGACACTTTAATAAAATATGAGACTATAAAATGAGTATTAGTACTAGTTCTTTAAACAAATTAACGTGGGGTATTTTTTAACGCTCACATGCCGGACTCACTTTCAGTTTTGCAGTGCCAAAATATGTGCCTTTTTCATTTTTGGTGATTGAATGAACGTGTCATTCAGAAACAGAGATGGCTGACCTTGCTGATGTCATCTCTGGCAGCGTTAAGCACAGAAGAACTGATGGTCACTTCCGTGAAGACGTTGGACTCAGCCACCCACCAGCGAAGGACATCGGCACCGTACGGAGGCTCTCTGCTCGGGTCCTTGTCATTGAGAAAAAACACACATCAGGGGCTTTCAGTGCCAAGCATGTGACCGAATCTTTCAGGCACTCCTCCTCGGGGTGAGCGAACACAAACACACCTGCGCAGTAGTGAAACGGGGCTGCGACCCCAGGAGTCAGGCCTGAAACCGGAGCGCGCGCTGCCACCCCGTCCACTGCGCAGGCGCCAGCTCGGGGCTCCCCGGGCGCATCAGCCGCGCCCCCTCCCCATCAGTCCCCGGGGACTCCCTGACGCCTCCGTGATGGGGGGAGAGGGGATGGGGGCTGCTTCTCTTTTTCACTATTTCCCCACCAACCGTGTACATCTGAAATGCCCGCTGGACAGCAGGAGGGCAGTAAAAAGCCAGCAGAGTAAAGTAATGGGCAAGTGAGAGACAGAGCACGTGTGTGTGTGTGTGTGTGTTAAACAACCTCAAAATAAACCAAATTATCGGCAGCGTCAGATGTGACATTAATGAACAGCGTGCTGTAAAGTGTATAATTTTCAAGAATAATGAAATGTGCATTTAGAAGCTGCAATCGCATTTTTCTTATACCATTTCCTTTTAACTGTAAAATGACAGTTTACGAACTTTTACAGCTCAGACAATTAAAGAAGGGGTGGCCTGGGCCAGGACCTAACTGAAGAGTCAGTTAGGTCAAAAGGGCCTCAATCCCAGCCCTTCCCTGTTTTATAGTCATATTATTTAAGAGTCTAGTTTTAAAACATGGCAAGACATCTGCTAGTCATATAATTTTTTTTTACATTAACTACATTAAGGTTTTGACCGCCAACTTAAGAGCCTTCAAACAAAAATAAATGTTTAGAGAACCACCTACTTGTCCTCCGTTGATGACGACATCGGGATCGATGACATTCCCAAGGGACTTGGACATCTTTTCTCCCTTTTCTCCAAGAGTAAATCCATGAACCACCACTGTCCTAAGAAGATAAATCAGCTATGATCATAAACACAATTCTAATGATCTTTTTGAAGATGGCATGGCTAAGAGTATCTCACTTTGACACAAAAATAGGATTTTTCCTGACAGATTATATATAAAAGCTTTTCTTGAAAGTCTGATTCTCAGCAGTTTATTCCTCATGATTATTGAACAGTAAGCTCTCTACTTATACACAGAAAAATTTTTGATGTTTACATTCACTAAACAAGTATTTCCTGAGCATCTATTATGTATTGATCTTGATCATTAAAACCAGGAAGAAGTATGTGTTAAGAGCCGATTATCACCTCCAAATTATCTTCAAAAAGACAATCTGAGAGAAATCTGCTGTTATATAAGAAACAAAAAAGCATGTTATATAAAAAACAAACATTTAAATTACTCTGAAATGGGCTTTCATTGTAAGATAGCAGAAATCACAAGCTCTTTAAGAATCTTTCTGATTAGAACCTCTATCCATATAGTTGAAGAAGGAAAAGTAATTTACGTAACTAAGTCAGAACCCCTACTTCACGAAATTCACGGACGGGCGGTTCATCGACTAGCCCCGTGGGGATGCAGCAGGCGCACAAGGAGCTCCGGCTCCCGTCAACCCAGACTGCGCGTCCCCATGGCCCCGTGTCCAGTCTCGTGTCTCCAGACCCGGCTCTGCACGGGTCCCCCGCCCCCCACCTCCAGCCACCAGCGCACGCTGCCCCCCCGGGGCCCCGGTCTGCGCCAGTGACCAGACTTCTCTGTGCTGCTGTCCCCTTTCTTCCCTCCTCCCCTGCAAGCTCATGTCTCCCGTGAGACTGGAGACGGTCGGCTGATCAGAGGTGGCGCTTCACCACGTGCGTCACCGGTCAGCCCGGGCTCCGCGCACGGGGCCGTGCTCGCTCGGGTGCGCACTCACTTAAAAGGTGCCGTCCTCCGCACCGCCACGCTCGTCAACAAGGACGACTGGAACCAACGCCCAGCTGGTCTTTTCCTTCCAGTAGCAGATCCGCCTTTGGTCAGCACCTCAAAAATAAGCATCAAAAGTCACACAAACCTAATTAAAACAGAGAAACAAAGGTGAGTGTGTGTCAAAGTATTAAAATCTTTTTTTGTGCCATGCTCTACTATACCCAACGGCTAGACCGCATTCGCGCCCGACCTGTTACCCTCACTGCCAATTTATTAATCAACATAAAAAAATAAACGGAGTGTGACCTCCCAAACCATAAGTAATTAATAATACTATCTACATTAAGGAATGGTTCATAATAATTACCAATATTATTTCTAGTTAAATATTTTATGAAAACTGCTGTAATTTTGCAGTTATCTGCTGAGCATCTAATAACTTTATGTGCTAATTCCTTTGCTTCTCAAGCACCCCATAAGGTAAGCATTACTGTCCCCACTCTACAGATGGGGAAAGTGACACAGTGACAGGTTTTTTCATGTGCCCAAGGTTATGCAGACAGTAGCGGCACATACGGATTCTGAACCTACACAACTTGGGCCCAGTGCATGTGCTTAACCAAGAAATCTAGTCAGAAAGAGAACGCCTTGTAAGGGGTAAATTATTAACTTTGAACTTGACGATGGCTCAAGCAGCAGACAGGCCAACTATAAGAAAGCCACAGGAGCTGGGGGTGGGCTTGGAGGTGAGGGTGGCCGAGATGGAAGGCAGAGCACAGAGGATTTTGGGGGCCGTGAAAATACTCTATGAAAACGTGTCATTGTACATTTGTTCAAACCCACAGAATGTACAGCACGAAGAGTGACCTTAAGGTACACTATGAACTCGGGGTGACGATGGTGTACCAACACAGGTTCATGAGCTGTAACGAATGCCCCCCTTCTGGTGAGGGTGCTGATGATGGGGAGGCAGTCATCTGGGTGGGGGCACAGGGGTATATGGGCCCTCTCTGAACCTTCCCCTTAATTTTGCTGTGATCCTAAAGCTGCTCTAAAAAAATTAAGTCTAAAAAAAAGATATGGCAAAAGAAAAAACGGCCATAAGTAACAGAGTTAGCACACATACATCATCAAGCTTGACAGCTACTTTAGCATTCGCGGTGAGCAGTTAATTCAGGAGCTGATACTCTACGATAAAGAACCATTTGGTCAACATAAGTAACAATCATTTCAGTCAAGAATCATCAAGGGTGCTTAACTTCTAGGTGAAATTTCGGTGGGAAAAGAGTCTTAAGGTACCGCCCTACATGACATGTATTCATCGGGGGGTTGGGGGAGAAGTAACTTTACAACAGAGAAAACAGGCAGACGCCACTTTGTGACCAAAGTCACACACCACCATCGAGACACCCTGTGACTTGATATGCCACACTGAAAGGACACGGGACCACTTCTGTGATCCTCCTGCCAGAAACACCTAAGTCTGCTCATGAGGACACAGCACACGAATCCCAAATGAGGGACCATCTGCAGCATGAACCACCTGTGCATTCATGACCGTCAAGGTCATGAAAGATAAGGAAAAACGAGACCAAAGAGACATGACGACAGAACGCAACAGGGGGTCCTGGACTGGATCGAAGACCCTGTTTATTTTCTCCCATAAATGGCATTACAGGGTGAAATCTGAACAGTACCTGTAGACGGACAACAAGATGGAATCAGTGAGCTTCCTGGCTGCGATACTCGTACTGGTTCTATAAGAGACTGCCCGTGTTTTTAGGAAACACTCGCTGAAATATTTAGGAATATAATAATAATAAAAAAGCATCAAGTCTGTGACTTAAATGGTACAGAAAAGTTTCTACCTACCTACGGAGAAAGACTGTTAAAAGCAAATGTGGCAAGATGTTGATGGAAATCGAGATGAAGGGTGTGTATATGCTGCTTTACACTATTCTGACTTTCTAAAAAAAAGAAACATGAGGTCTACAGGGAAGGCTACTTCCGTATTTTAAATCTAAACTCGCAAGTCTAAGCAGCCCCCATAATCTGCTTTATTTATAAAATGCTGATCTGTCCGTATGTCTGACATTAAGGATGCCGTGCTGCAGTCCTTATGAGAGGAGGAATGTGTGGGTGGAGGAGGGGAGACATCATCGAAATGACGGAATCGAGCCAGTTCGCCTCAACCAATGTGACCGAGCACTTACGACCTGTGGGCGCTGTGCGGGGCATGAGGCGGAACGTGAAGAAACCTGGCACCTGCTTTCTCGAGCCGATGGCTAACAGGGCAGATCTTATGTTCAACAACCTGCATTGGCTGTTATCAAGGCAGAAACACAGACCTAGCCTATGCAGTTGGGCAAGTCTGAGATAACAGGAAGGGATAAACGCACGTGCAGTAAGAAATGATTCAGTCTCAGCATGCGGGATGCTACATCTACATCTGACTTTCTTCCTCTACTGCCTCATAACCATTTAAACTTTTCCAGTACTCAAACCCCACACCACCCAAAATGTTAACTTCCTACCAGAAACCACATTTTGGATAAAGCGATAATCAATGAGACAGTGAATAACAAACTGCTAGTGGAAATCCTTTCCTGAAATAAAGTTAATAACAGAAAGTATCCCCAGACCCTTTTTGCCTTGAAAAATGCCTACTTCCGGCCTAGTGAAATGATCAAAGACAGACCCAAATCCTGGAATGTGTCATGTTAACCAAGGCCTGGAGACAATGATTTCTCTAAGACAACTATGAAACAAGGGGTTTAATCTCTCGAGTCTTTGCCAGCTCTAAGATTTTCACTTTTGAGAGAGCTGGCTGTCGCCTGTGACGTGACGACAGCTTGGGGGCCCCACACCGCCTGCGCCCGACCCCCGGCCGTGGCCGCCTGGCTGTGCGGCCTGAGCTTAGCCTGCCACGCTGTCATCTCCTTCGCAAAATCCACTCACCTTCTGAGGCTGCTGTAGAGAGTAGAAGTAATGTAACATACTTAAGACAACAAACATTCAGGAAATGGTCATTATTACTAAGATATATTGTAAAGGGCACACCAGCATTTCCTGTTGGAGAACTGAAGATTCCTCCTGGTATATTTTTCAAAGTTTTATATGAAACGACACTTGCAAAAATATTAGTTATACAAACTGTTTTTAAAATATATGGTCTCTGACCCTGTGCTAGGCACTGTAAAACCTAATAAATCAAGAGGCCAACAGTCCGTTAATCAACAAAACAGAAAAACACCACACAAGGGTAAAGTCTCAGTGTCTTTCCCACTCTCATACATACTGAATAGGTAGAAACAGATAAGAAGCAAAATATCATCCTAGAAAGTTCCAGAAAAGTCTGCCAGCAAGAGCCTTTCCAGATGGTGTGTGAAAAGAGCAGAAAGAAGTGGGGGAGTAATTTAAAGAATAAATAAACAAAAAAAAAATTACTATCAAAGCAAAATCAGCAAAAAAACCCTGAGTAACCTACAATTTCATTACTAAATGTTTAACTGAGCTGAAATGATGAATTTTGAGCAAGATCATATTTAAGGCAAGTTGTAGAACCAACATTAACATACTTGGCAAAACTACCACTTAATCTATGTAACATCTGAAAATAATTTAAACCAAAAGTAATGACTACTATTATGATAAAATACAATTATTTTTGAAATTAGGCTATTTTAAAAGCAGTGTCATATATGTCCTTAAAAGGACAACTTTTAAAGTTATTTGTAAATCTATTTCTGTCTAAAAAAAACAAAAGATCTACCAACTTTGTCATTTCTGTGGGGAAAAAAAATCAGAAAAATGAAATGGAAAAGGTATTTTACAAATGCTCTTACAGTGGGTGATGGATAAACTACGGTCCTTTCTAACAACAGGATGTTATTCAGCGCTAAAAAGAAAATGCTCTCAGGCCAGGAAAGACATGGAGGAACCTCGGACGCACGTTAAAAGCAGCCGAACTGAAAAGGCCACACGACGTGACTCCAGCTATATAAAATTCTGGAAAGGGCAAAACTATGGCGGCAGTAAAAGCATCAGTAGTTAGAGGCTCCGTAGTTGCTGGGGGTAACAGAGAGGGAGGGTAGAGAGGCGATGCAGAAGACTTTTTAGGGCAGTAGAACGATTGTGTGTGGTACTGTCATGATACGTGTGACTATACATTTGTCAGAAACCACAGAGTGTACACAACCGAGAAGGGACTCTCACGTAAGCGGTGGCCTGTGGGTGGTGACGATGTCAGCGCAGGCTCAGCGACAGTCATGAACGTACCGTGTTTTGGGGGAAAGGAGGACACAGGGCATGGAAACTCTGCGCTCTGCTTTCCACCCAATTGTGCGGAGAACCCAAAACTGCTCTAAAAAATAAGTATTTCAAATTTCCTTTAAAAAAACATGCATTTTTAAATCACTGAAATAAAGCCTTTGGTAAATGCTTAAAACTATGGGTATGATTCATTAACCGATTTATGATTCACTTAAAAATGCATTCGCTCTCAGAAAGTTTTCAGATCTCAATTTCTTAAGTTCTATTGGCCTTGAACTCACAATGAAATAGGCACTTGGCCTGGCGTCAAAATTCACAAGCCAAATGTTTCTCTGCTGTGAATCTGTCAGCGAAAAGTGAAAGCTCTTGTGCGTTATAATCACCATATTCCTCCTGTTAAACAGTAGGAATGATAAAGACTGGAAGCTAAAATCAAACTCAAAAACCAAGCTGATTTTCTTTTGCAATAATGTACTCTTCAGGAAATAAACAGACATTAAATTATTCCACATCAGACTTGATTCACACCACTTAAAAACAAAAATACAAAAAGTACAATAATTCTCAGAAAGTAGGTGACTGTTTTTTTTAAAGGAAAGTCACCTTTGCTTTGTGGCTTTTTGGACTATGAATTTCGAGTATTGTGACTTGTTTCTTCATTCTTATTGCCTAATTTTTTTTAATCACAAAAGAATAAAAGGGAGAAAAAATAAATATAGCCAATTAATCTAATTCTTATGATTGATCTCAAAAGGTATTTATGTGTTTGCTTTTTTTGAGGAGGAATATGAGATCTGAATGAAAAGGACACACTAGTCTGAAATCGGGCTCATGCATTGCTGTAACGGTGGCTTATTCACGTCTACAGCCTCCGATGCAGGCAACACATACGTTTAAGTAACAAATTTTCTTCCTTTGAATTAATTACCTAATATGACAAAGAAAAAATGATTTACTAACCAAGGTTTTTTTTTTTACCATAAATTTCATTTAATAAAGTATTTCTGTTGCATCCAAACATCTGGACAAGCCCGTCACGAACTAGAAACTGCGCCGGAACTCCGCCAGCACCACGGACAGCGGCACGGGCGGGCTTCGGTGTTTCCCGGGTTTAACCGAGGGAGACTCGCTCCATGCAAAACCACTGCAGGAATGCAAGAGTGACTCGGCACTGCTCACCGCGGCTGGCTCTCTCTGAAACACGGCACTCTCTCACACACGCACGCGCACACTCTAGGAATCCCGCTGCCCTGAAGGCGGAGTCGTAACTGCTTCCTGCTCAGAACACCGACTGCCCACCTTACCCAGGCCGCGTGCCTACGTTTGCAATATGACTTAGGAAAACAAAGTACCTAAACTTACACTAGCTTCTCTTAAATATGCTAGGACGCTTAGGGACTATTTCTGAAAATTACTACACAAAAATTGTAAAAATGTTATTAAAATGTAACTTACATTTGGGCATGATGAATTATGTACATTTCAGCTGTAATACAGAGTAAACATGAACTTACATGCATCTTGCTTTTCAAATTTGCTAAGCTGAAAAAAAGGCCCAAATGAAGGAATACCAGGAGCCACACTGCAGTCCTTCCTCCCTGGAGAGGCCGCAAACCAGACATTTCCCCGCAAGTGAAGCCTGAGGACCGTCCATCCCTTTCACAACGGCCCGCTGCAGGCAACTAACATGTCCCCTTGCTCCGGAGCAAACAGGATCTCCTGGGCCAAGCCGGCCCTTAGCAGCACCGCGGGGGACTGCCCGAGCCATCAGTGCTCCCCGCCACCTCGCCCCTGCCTTCGCCCTTGTAGTGAGGACAAGCCAGTCTTCACTTTATTCGCTCAGCACCTCAAGGACATGTCTTCTCGAGCATCTAAACGCACCCTCTGTGCGCCCTGCCCTGCTGCCCCTTCCTCGCTCCCGCCCAGCCTCCCCACAACTACGGGTCTAAAGTGAGTCAGCTGTCCGCACGGGGCGGGGAGGCAGGGGGGCCTGTGACAAGGCAACGCGGCATAAAAGAACAAGAAGGGAAACTCGGGGTCCCTGGGTTCTAGTCTGACTCTCCACTGTGCACCACCTTAATGTGCCTCTGATCAAGCTAATTTCCTCTTGTGAACAATGCTGGGGTCACGCCCTTTCTGTGACTTCCAAACTTTGTTTTACAAACTGGGCGCCTTGAGGTTGCCAGGTGGGCCAAGGAGGTTAAGAGGAGGGAGAATATTCTCATTTTTACCTATCTTATGGGTTGTGGGTCTATATAAAATCTCTTTTGGAAAAAAAAGTTTAAAAATCATTGGATTAAACGACCTCTGGAGGTCCTTCCAGATTAAAATTACACTATATCTTTCAAATGAAGCCAAAAATATACAGTTCTTGATTAGGTTTTTTTCTAAGTAACATTTATGTATTTTTAAAACTGCTTAACTGGCACATAAACTATTATTAAAATTACCTGGAAGAACGTAAGACCATGACGTTCCGCTGTCGAACCAGATGTCCAAAACGTCCTGACCCGGCACGAACTCCAAGGCGTCGGGGCCCCCGACCTAGGAAGACAATGCGCAGGCGTTTTCATCATGTTAGGAATGTGCACAATAAATACCCAACAAAGTCTTGGGGAAACCATTAAAGTCACATTTTTTAAAAGTAAAATTTAAAACATTTAAAAATATTTCAGTTAAGTACGACGGACTCATTTGCATATAGAAGTGACTATGCCACTCACTAACACATTTAGTAACGTTAATACAACTTTATCTTTCTTAAAAGGATCTTCCAATTTGGATTTTTTGGTGTACGATGCCATCGGTTAACTCTAATTCAAATCCTACGAAGTCCTGATGTACCAACTCTGTTCTCGCAGGCACGATTACCCCTCATCGGTTAAAATCTTGTCCCTCACTGAGGACAAACAACCCTCACCCTCTGCTGCTGTATTACATGTCAAGCTTCTCCGGCTAAACAAAAATGTCAACCCTCAGCACGCACTGGCTCCTCATTTACAGAGGACAAACTCACTGACTACATGGTAACGGAACTACGTTTTTAACTCCCCAGAACCCTCCCCGTCATTCTTAAGTCGTGCACCGAACACGGAGACCGTGAACACACAGACACTCACCTGCGGCAGGACGTCTCGTTCTTAAGTCGTGCACCGAACACGGAGACCGTGGACACACAGACACTCACCTGCGACAGGACGTCTTCTGGCAGGAGCTGCTCCGGGGGCAGCGTCCACCACACGTCACTGCCACGTTGCTCCACGAGTTTCACGATGTGCTCGACGGTCTGGCTGTTCCGGGGGCGAGGAGGGCGAGACAGGACTGCTGAGTGAACTACCGCGACGGACGCCGAACACGGCGAAATTAAGACACAGGAACTTTTGTTTCCTATCTGCGGGGCACTGTTTTCTTATCTTTCCCCCCAAACCCTATGGCATTATCGTCAATGACTTGCTTCCTTGGCTGTCATCTTAAATTCAATATAAATAATACCAGTATCTCAAGAATAAAATAAATCACATGTAACCTTTAAAAAAAGAAAAAAGACGTCTCCTGATATCCCTATTTGTTACTGATGCCCCTATTTCTGTCCATCTATTTTCTACTCAGGTACCTATATTCAAAACCTAATCATCTCCCCCCTCCAGTTGCTGCCCAAATGAAATCACATTCTGACAGTTCTACCTTTGAAACCTGTGCTTTGTGCTAATACTATTAGCCCAACTTCACTGCGTCAATACTAGGCTGATGCGATGGTCTGACTTTTCCCTAATTCTCACCCCCTTAATTCCATGACGCGGCTTTGCGAGAATTGCATTTATGAAACTGCATTACACTTAATCCCCTCTCAGAAACTTCCAGTGCCTCTCGCTGCTCACAGGATTGGGTCCGGCTCTGCCCCAGAGCGATGCCACACTGGAACACAGCTTCTGACAACAGATACCCGGGTTCACGTCCTCACTGCCACTGTTAACACAGGACCATGCAAAAGTACGAAAACGTCTCTAACTCTTGGCTGTGGTACAACTCATCTGTTCCAAAATATCTGAGCTCCTCCAATGTCTTGGACACTGTTCTAGGCACTGGAGACAAAGCAATTACAGGAGAGCTATGATTCCTGCCCTAATGGCACTTATATTTTAGTGATCCCAGACACTTCCCTAGAATGACGGCAAACTAAATGAGATGGCTCACAGTGCCTAACACAACAGAAGCCAATAAATGCGTATTGAATGAACAGCGGAACTGTCATTTCTTTGGGAAGAGACAGAATTATAAATAACTTGGAAATTAAACTAAGGGGGAAATTTATATTAAGTTGTCTCACAGGAACGACATACTTTTTTGTCACAACTTTATTGACATTACAAATTCCTCTGTTGCTACCCACTGAGTTACTATATATACAATGGCCAAGAACATGGGCCCTGGAGCTAGTCAGCTTGGGTTTAATTCCTGGCTCCAGCACCTTCTCCCTATGTGACACTTGGCTAAACACTTAACATTTCTGTGCCTGGCTTGTAAAATTCAAGTAGTATCATTAAGCGAGCTATTATGGATATTAATCAAGCTTATATATTAAATGCCCAAACAGTGTCTGGTACCCATTAGTAAGAATTATGTAAGTATTAGCTATTATTCTAACTGATTCTCCAAAGTCAGGTAAATTTAGACAGTTCATTTTGCTAACTAATTACCAAACACATACCCATATTAATATTTAAATTAATTGAAATACATATACTAAATCTAGCTTTTGTATCATCCTCCTTTCTGCCATGCTCCATTAATGCAAGTAACCCTTAACTAAGAACAAACTGTAGGTCCATGAGAGCTGGTGTCTCATGAAGACAGTAATGGACAGGAAAAAGCTTTAAGCGCTTAATCTGGATCTGTTTTAATCATGACGACGTAGGGTGAATCACTTAGCTTCTCTAGGTCTGATAATTCAGATAAAATGAAATGTTTATTTAAAAAAATGTAGAAAGCAAAAGTCAAATGGGTATTATCAATTAGATATGCTCTATACACGGAAATTTTAAATACCTTACAATAGCAAAACATTGCTGAACTGGTATACTATGAAGGACAGACTGAAAAGTATAATGCTACCAGGGTCATTTTTGAAGAAATTACGAACAATGTCGAAATGGGCACGAGTCCATATTCCTGATACGACCATACATTTTAGATGGACTTTCACAGTAAAGATAAACTTTTGTGATGAGACCATAAAAACTTTGTGTAATGACTAATTATAGGACAGTATTTGGTTACTTATTACTATTTTATGCAGTCACAGAGAACATTTTATCAGTTAAGAAAATACGAATAACAGTATAATAGAAAACTGAAATTAACCTATGCTACTAAAAGAACCGAAAAAAGAGGTATCAGCAAATTATATTTCGACATACACAGTCGATACGCTTCATGTCAATTATGAAATTTTCATCAAAAAGAATGAGTCTAAAAATGAGTGTCTTTCTGCCTTTTTATTTTTAGAATGTGATCACTAGACTGTAGTCTTGGTAAAGTAGTAAAACAGTCTTAAATGTGTTGGAAATAAAATACAAAAGTAAATGCAAATGGTTCACATTTCATAATTGAGAAAATAAGGTAGAAATGTTAGGACTAATATTATTGATCAAAATAAAAGCATTTTTGTGTACGCCACACATGCTTTTCAAAGCCCTTTACAAGCAGTTTCTAACTGGATTCACAGAGAAACATGGTAGGTGGCTCCTGACAGATCGACTGCTCTGTGCCTCGATCTTCCCCGACAGCCACGTGCCTCAGTGAGCGACGCGGCGAGAGCCGGGCCTGGGGCCGCGGCTCAAGCCTGGGCCGACTTCTCTGTTCGGCCTAAGTCATCTACAGGGACGACCGAGCCGAGAACGCACACTCTTAGGTTCTCCCGTTTGCTGACAGCAGAGGCAGAAAGACGCCGTCTCCAGGTCATACTGAAACCATGGCCCGGAGAGGCAGGTGGGGCCCCAGGAGGCTCCGGAGATGAGGGCGTTGGCGGAACAAGTGCCAAGTCCAAAGCTCGGACTCGGCTTGCGACTGGCTGGATGACAACAGGGACACAAGATGCGACTTGTCTGACTCGTTTCTACGGACGCAGGGGAGAGCTGTGAGAAGACGCGCTATGTGAACGTTTGTATTCTTCGGAAGAAAGTCCTAATAGTTCAGTAACTTAAAACTATAATTTACTAGAGGCTACTCATCCATTTTAGAATGCCAAATCTAACCCGCAAGGGACAGCTCTTTTTTATATCCCTAAGTAGCAGATAATTCAATGAAGATTTGGCATTCCATTTTACGTACTTCTAAACTATACTCAAGAGTCTGAATCTATGACTGAAAACACCAACGACAAAGATGCTAGTTTTGCAGCCGGGTCGTTAAGACGACTAGAACACCCCACCACGTTTAGGCCACTGTCTCTGGTCACGATGACATTCGAGTCTTAATCGCTACATTTTCTCTATACTGTTCTGAGATCTTAGACAGCTATATGACTTCAATTTTTTAAATGAAAGTTTAAAACAAAGTTTAAAAACAAAACTTGAAGTGAAAATAAATGCACACAACCTACAAACTTGAGGTTTGTTAGACTGCAAAAGAAACAATGTTCGAACAAAATCTTAAAAGATAATCCGGAAAAAATACAAATAAAGGCTGCGCAAGTGCTCAAAAGATACTCATTATAGCGCTACAGCAAAAACTAACAGCCAAATATTGGATGGGCTACGTTTACTTGATTTTCATACACAGGGACCCAGGCAACCATTAAAAGCTGAGCTCCCATGCTTAATGGCTGCAAATTCATCCTTCCAAAATTGACTTTTTAAAACATTTATTATTATATAATTATCATTGTAAACAACTGTATTAGGCATTCTTTTATATACACCTTTATATAAAACATCAGGCGTCTCATTTCCCTGAGGGTAATTTTTTATAACAAACTGAGATCATGCTTTAAAATTTTTTAAAACAATTTTATAGGCATTTCTTAATGGCAGTAAATATTCTTCAGGACAGAAAATGGGAAGAAGTCAAAAATCTGTCTTTGGAAATTTCAGAAATTTTGTTACTATCCTTAGACAGTTAACTTCTAACCTTAAGATCGGTGTAAATTATGGTTGATAAAAGTGGGCGAAACCACTTATCACTCCACAATCTATATGCTTCCATGTCAATGCTGTATTTCATAAGGCAATAAGGCCGCCATAAGACTTTGCACTTTACGCAAGAGCCTTATCTGAACACACACACTGCGGGTCCCTCATGTTTCAGGCAGTGAGATCCAGCAGGAGCAGCGCTGACACCAGCCAGTCATCGAGGCCTCGAACGTGACAGGGGCTGACGGCTGGCGCCGCGAGTTACTGGAAATCAAGAGCCTGAGGGTTGCTCGGCAATGAAGAAACCGTTGCTGTCATCCCAGGATTTCCTGTGTTGTCTTTACAAAAGCAGAACCAGTAAGGGCTGTGAGACACCTGTCTTCTGTAAGTTACTGGGAGAGAAACGAGGTAAGAGGCTAAATGTTCCGTTATTTACTAAATTTAATTCCAGAGCACACTGAAAGTTGAGGAAACTTTTTAATTGAATACTATACCGGTGCGACAGGAAATGGTTTTGGAGAAACTTTTATTTAATGAGTATGAACATGACAAAAATGTGAGGTAGCTAAAGCTTACACGCAAGTTGGACTGGAAATTCCTTGCCTATTTCTAGTCAATTTCTTATCGGGAGCTAAGTTTTCTAAAAGCACATGTTAACTATTGTATTAATATTGTTAAATTAATTACAATCGTCTGAGATGGTGAAAAAAATTTAGCTTCTTTTCCTTCCTAGGTAGCAAAGTGTTTCTGTATTTTACTTTTTATGCAAAATATGTTTTGTCTTTATTAACTAGGAATAGATTTCCACCTAAATTAAAATGGTATTAGGTAACAGATTCAGAAAAATGATCAACGATGTTAAAAACAAATGGAAATGAGAAAATACAAATTTGAATATAAAGTGCAAACGAGAACATAATTTAAATCAAAATTAAACTGTTGCAGATATGCCGACCTCTAAACTTACTTAGAACATGAACAAATGAAGTTTTTCTTCTGTGAATAAGTATAGTGAGAGTATTTACAGACTTTCATCAGGAAAAGCTGAAGGAATCTGGATGCACTTGTTGGAATTATCGGGTGTAACAGCAACTCCATGTGGGCTGTGTACCAACTTCCAGTGGAGATGCTGTTACTTTTGATGGTTACCAACTCACTACGATAAAAACGCATGTCCATGACAAAGTCAGATTCATGTGCATAAGGAAAAGAGAACTTTTCATGCTGTCCTAAAAAATTGACAATCAATGAGGAATTAACACCACTTTCTTAAATCAAGACCCAACCATGGAAGATTAATAGACACTGAGCCGTGGTGTGGGAGGAGAGGGCGCAGGATCCGACTGACCGTCACCAGCTGACCGTAGAGCTGGACCCAGGCAACCGAAAGCCCCTCGCCCGCTCCCCGCCCATGTTACACGCCTTCCCCTTGCCCTCCCTGTGCGTCTGAGACGCGCTCGGTGACCGCATGGTGCTGCTGAGACCGGGGTGCTGCCCGTGCCTGAACCCAGCGACGGCCTCCGTTAGAAACGCCCAAGGCCTAGCAGCAGGTGCGGACAGCTCTCATCCCGCGGGCGCCCAAGACGAGCGGAAATGAAGCTCCTGGGCTCGTGAGCCACCACCTACCAACCTGGAGCGGGGGCCTCCGCCCTTGGTCTCCCCTGTCATCTGCGTATGGAACGAAGTCATGAACTAACGGAGGTGCACAGAAAATGACCTATGACTCGACAGACAGGGCCGTAAGTGTGTCTGTCATTTCTACAGGCCAATATTCTGTATATCTTTGTTACTTCTAAATCAGAATCCAAAGAACACCATGCAGGCAGCACAGAATGTCACAACCATGTAAATGAACTGACCATAAATAAAACACAAATGGTACAAAGCTCACATTTATTTCACTAGCTTGCAAATCGCCCATATTTCATTTTACTGTCATGATTAAATGATGGTCAAATGAACCAGTCCGCTTCACTGACTAACATGTATATATGGTCTACCTGAATTCAAAGAGATTCCCTGAAAAAACTCATTCTCTTAATCCTGAAAGAGAGAGAAACACTGGCAATGCCTCGTACGCATTCTTAACAGAAAAACCTCCACTGTGGAATTTTAAACAACACTTGTGTAAATTTATCTCAATTTTAATTCTTAGAGGTTTGAAGGTATTAGCACTTCATATATGATCAAACTCTCAATTAAAAAACAAGAAAACAAAAAACATAAGCAACGCTATTTAGGCCACAAAGAGTCTTGGCTCCAAACTGTAAAACATACTCTTCCCCCTCATGCCCGAAGTGGGAATTCCTTAACCTGGTATTCAAGTGTCACCACGGCTTGTCCCAGAGCTGTTTCCTCGTGCTCCTCTTTCTGAAATTCCCCCTCACGACCCTTCCCGGCTCCTGCACGCTCTGCCGTCCTGCCGCCCGGTCCTCAGCTCCTGCGGACCCCGCCTAACCCACAAGGCCTCACGCAGAGCCGATGAGCGTTTAATGGTCCAGTACCTGCCAAAGCGCAGCCTCCAGTTCCCCCCTGAGCCAAGCTGCCGCGGGCGTCAGGTCACCCAGGTCGTGACACGACCAAGTAGTGATGCGACGGATTTCAAATTGAAAAGGAACCGTCACAGAAAAGACACAAAACTACCTAACATGTGGCTTTAAGCAATTAAATTAAAACCAACAAAAAACCACTTTAACCAACATTTTAAAACACTCTAAAATACATGTTTTCCCAAATGTACCACCTAAAGAAATGCTGACAATGAGAAGAACCTTTTTACAAACGTGACGAGCCCCAAGGTAGGGAATTCAACCCAGTCTACAGTCTCTTGAACCCCATTACTTGACAGCCTCCGGGCCCTCAAAAATTCTGTCGCTGTACAAGTTTTTCTACACTGAACTGTTTACTATGTCCATGTATTATCTTTCCAAATTAAAAATGAAAAAAAAAAACTTAAGGAAAAACAATTGAGAATGTGATCACCACTAAAATAAATGTAATTTTGTACATTTAACTATATTGTAGTTTCTTACATTTTAAGCCATGTAGCCAATCACCTAAGGCCATTACTACTGGGAGGGAGAGCAGACTCACTGGGAGAGGGGCTCTGTTTCCTAAAGAGAAATCACATGCCGGGATTCCCCCAGTAACTCCTACTCATCTCTGGATTCCTGATCCCTCAGTCCAGCACAATGCCAGGCACATAGCCAGGAACAATGAATTCTCATTTAAAAAAAAAAATTGAAAGCCTTTGTGTCTAAGTATCAATATTGGAAAACTGTAGCTGTTAAAATTTCAATCATATGAAAGGACCTTTTTTGAAACTTACATTTTATTCCCCGCAGAGATTACTTCAGAGTATTTTATTGAACATATATCAGCTCTCAATAGTCCACTGTTTTTCCATTTCGAGAAAATACAACTTGCTTTAAAATGTTGAAAAATTTTAGAAGATTCTACCTGTTGATCAGGAACTCGTCTTTCGTCTTATGATGAAACACAGGGATCGGAACCCCACGCTCTCTGCCGTGATATGCACCAGAACGGCCGCCTGTCCATCATTTCGACCATGGCGTTCTGGGCCGATCCGGGAATAAATTTCACTTTTTTTAACAATTCCTGCAATCGATTCACAAATCAAGTCCGGTGAAAGAATTTTCCAGAACTGTTAGTATTTATCCTAATACAGTCCTTTATCTTTACATGTTATACTCATTCACACACACCCCCTTCACCTCCCCCACACCCTCCCCCACCAAACTAAACTGAAACACTACAGATCCCAGAGCGAATGAGGCAAAGTCAAAATAGGGCCAGAAAGGACCCAATGAATAACATCAAGACCAGACGTCACCTCTGGAAAACGTGACAAAAAATTTTACACCAATTTCCAAATACTCTAATCAAAACTGGTAATAATGGGTTTAGAAGTATTATGCTTCTCTAAACTACACTTAAAAATCAATTCAAACTTGACTTCGATCTGTTTTTTTAATGCTTAAAAAACACAAGCCGTGGCATAGGTGGACAAGGATTGCAATATAACCCAACTTTAAATAGTATGGTTAAAACGTAGAAAACACTTCCTCAAAATAAGTTACTTCCTATTTACTTAACCTCCCTCCTTCCACCAAGCAGGGGTTGTAAACTACTAGCATTTGATTGCCTTTGTCAATTACTAAGATACATGATATAGAAAAAAATGGTAAAAAGCTCAAAAAAGGCCAAAATACATTAATTTCACTTTTTTAATCTCTCTATCCATTAATAAGAGCATTGTTATGTTTCCAGTTTCACGTTTAAACAGTTTCCTCACTTACCTGAACTACCACAATCTCCTACCCCAAAGCCATTTGCAGCACCACCACCTGGCAGAATAAGTGTCTACAACCAACTTGATTAATCCTTGGATTAAAATTCAAGAAATGTGAATGCTCATGGTACTTGATGTTGAAAACGAACTACTACTTTTTTAAGGTGGTGATCATGGCACTGTAGTTATGTTTTAAAGAGTCTGCCTTTCAGATATACACATGCTGAGATGTTTATGGAAAAAATGCCTGAAATTTGCTTCCGAATCATCAAATGGGTGGAGTCAGAAGTAGCAGGAGGGGTGAGTTACAAACAAAACTGCCAGAGTGGATTATTGTTGGAGCCGGGCGATAGCAACATGGAGCAACACTGTTCTATTTCTGCAAAGAGCAACTGAAAACTGTATGTACAGACATTAAAAAAAATACTTGGCTTTAGTGTACTGCATTAGATCTAGCTGTTCTGAACCACAAAATCTGTGCAGAGCAGAAAGTCACAAAGTTAACATTTACAAGTAAGGAAAATAAGCTGCACAGGAATGCAAAAAACAAAAACCCAGTTCAGATCACAGCTGTCCACTCTACAGGGATACAGAAAACGTAAATTGCTACACATAGCTTTGGCAAGGGCCCCAAACTGCCAGGCTGACAAACAAACACATTACAAAGGTAGTAACGTGGCAGACGGCAAGCTGTAAAGCACACTGTACGTTCAGCCTGGTTAAATATATATTTGAGCTCTCCGTCCCACAGAATCCAGCTGTTTTTGAAAGATCCCAAATACATATTAATGCTGAGAACATCAGTTGTAAAGTATTGACTAACGCAAAGCGACAACTTTTCCATCTTAAGATGCCAAAGGGTTTTGAAAGTGTTTTTTGAACGCTCGTGTGCCAGGCCACTGTTCTGGAAACTTTCACTCACTCGTTCCATGATGAAAGGACTGCTGTCACCTCTACGTGGATGAGGGGACCGAGCTTTGAGAGGTTAACTGGCCAAACTCCGTTCTGTCCTCATCCTGTGCTGCCTTCACTGCCCTGGGCAGGAAATCTGGGGACTTAACCCCTTGGAGCCCGAATGCCCACACATGTATGATGACGGAACAGAAACCAAGGTTCTGCCAGATCTAAGAGGCTACAACGTCGTGCAACCGAACCAGAAGAGCAGCAAGCACGTCTGGTAAAAACCCTACCCCGACCTCACAGGCAACCCTTTCGTGCTGAGGTCATGAAAACCCAACCCGCACGGCAGGCCGCCTGGTACCTTGGCCGTGGCCTTCAAATCTCCGATGTTCACGAACCACTGCTTGCTGGCACGAATAACCACCGGCTTCTTAGTCCTCCAGTCGTAGGGATAGCTGTGTACCAGTTCCTCCTCTTTCAACAAATTCTTTGCGGCCCGAAGCATCTTTATAACTTGAGGAAAAAAATCAGTAACAATTTACATTAATGAAAAAGTACTATGAGAATCTTAATTACGCTCTCAACCCCAGGGAGGACTAAATGTGGATCACGGGCGACAGGTACCAAATGCGACAGGTACCAAATGCGTCATCCTGGCAAAAAACGCAGGGACTGTAAAGCCTTAACCAGAATCCAAACTATGCCATTTCCACGGCTCCTCACTTTGAAGGAAAGGTGAACAGGACGTATTGAGAATTCTACATCTGAAATTCAGAGTCGTCATCCTGCATACCATGCCTCTAAAAGGGTCGCCAGGTACTCCAGAAGAAACCAGGCACCGCGGGTGGGACTGTCACCGAAGACGTGTGTGAGTGCTGGCACCAGCACACGTGACTGTGACCCTCCCTAGAAACAGGTATACTCTCTTCTAGATGTAATCGGTTACGATAAAGGGTGGTTCAGAGCGGGCCTGAAATCCGCCGACAGGGGTCCTCACAAGAGGAGATGCACAAAGACACGAGCAGAGAGGAAAACGTGCCGATGGAGGCAGACTGGAGCAACGCAGCTGTGAGCGCGGGAATGGTCTGAAAGCAAGGATTAGCGGGAGCCCCCAGACCCAGGATGAGGTGAGGAACGCCTCTCATGGACTCAGACTTCTAGCCCTCATGACCGTGAAAAAGTTTCTGCAGCTGCAAGCCACTGAGTTCATGGTACGTTGTGACAGTAGCCCCGGGAAACTAATACACCACGGGTCTCAGCCTCTGTTAGGGCAGAGAAAGGTTTTCATAGTACCTGGTCCCTGGACCCACAGCTACAGAGGCAGGAAGACGACTTAAGACTGGAGGAACCCCAAGACCCTAATATGCACCCACACTGAGTGGGCCGGAGTTACAAGGCTGAGAGAGAAGTCGGGAGCATCTGATTCACAGTCGGCATCTAGCGCCGAGTGGAATTTAGCTGATACTGCTGATTATTATCTCTGCAGTCCTAAAACAGCATCCCTCCCTGTGGACTGCCCTCGTTTGCTGAGCGGAGCAACTGAAAGCAAAAGGTAAAAGAGTCCCGGACTCCATTTTAAACCACGTGGCAAAATAAAATACAGTTTAAGCTTTTTGTTTCTGTTGAAAATATGAGATGGGAGAATAGTAACGACTGCTGCTGGCTGCCCCTGAGAAAACGTGTATTTATGGTATCAGCGCACACTTACCCGCATCTGTTCCCTCCTCAAGGACAGCCTTGCTCTCAAGTTCCGGACCTGCGACAGCTTTGAAGACTCCATCTTCGTCCACTAGACAATCCTACGAAGTGTCATTGTGAACAATTAAAGTATCAAGACATTTTATATTATGACAGCATCTGGCAAAGCAATCTACAGAAAACATTTCGGTATAGCCTAGTCTTTCACTACACTGAAAATTTGGGTGCATCTTACTGGGTTAACAGACATTTGTAAATTTATACATAGAAAGCACTAGAGGCAAAGCATGTACCTGAAGTTTAATAACAAAAAGCAAAATACACTACATTTAGTCTGAGTTTACAGATCTGAATGTGTACACCTTGTGATGACAGTTGTCTACTAAATGGAAAACCTGCTACCTGACGTGTGTAAAATAAATTTAGAGGTGTGTAGTTTAAAAAAACTGTTCAACTAGTAAAACCAGTAAAACCCACTTGCCGTTTTTCAGTGACCGAAAGTAATTTGTGTGTGACTTACTACCTGAAAGAAAGAACTGCTCCCATTCACGTTCCATTTTAACTTCGTGCTGACTCTGTGTTAACCCTATGACGTCCTCCCCAAACGAATCAATGAGGGCTTTAATGTACTGAACAAACCTACACGCTTCACATTTATGACAAAAATGATTGTTTAGTATCAGAAAACAAAGATGTTACGTCTGTTCGAGTCTACAAAAGCGGTCGTCGGAAAGGAAGATGGTACCATGGACAGGTTGTGTTGAGAAGCCACACTATAATCCTCCAGGCCATGAGCTGGGGCCGTGTGCACCAACCCCGTTCCTTTGGCCATGGTCACGTGATTGGCAGGTAAGAGAGGTGAGGCTTTATCAGGCGTTAAAGGATGAGTACAAGCTCCATTTTCCAAATCCGCACCTGTAGGGAAGAGAAGCCGAGCTAAGGGCCTGCGGCACGCGGCTCCCTGTCTCCAGAGACCGGCGAAGGGGCCTCAGGCGGGAAGAGCAGCGTCCGCAAGGACGCGGGTCCCTATCCCGCCCCTACCCCCTTCCACCTGCTCTGCGGCCTCTAGGAGATGATAACAGTATTTCTTTCTGGAAGGCAAATCTACCCCATCCAAGTTATTCCGTATTAGCCGCTCCACACTCTGCTACTTTCACAAGCGGTAAGCTAGTTGTCGCCAGCTTACGTTGCCAGGATGAGAAGTACTTACACTCCCCTGAAATGTAGTGGCTCGAAATGGCACCCCAATAATTCTCTGCACGGTAATAATTTGAAACGATTATGAGATCTAGAAACGTAATCTTAAATCTAACCGGACACTTTCCAAAGCCTCGTGAGGTGCCCTTCAGCTTCCGTGGCAACGTGTGGTTTCTGAAGCGCGTGATGCGTGTGCACTTGGGAGGAGGAGGGGGTGGCTCGAAGTAAAAACCACACTGACCCTCTAACCTGCCTGTCACACCACAAGGGCCGAGTGAGGTTCAACGTTAAACGTCTGTAGCTCTTCCCCTGCCTCGGCATAAAGTCCTTTTTATTTTTGTGAAGACTATTCAAACTTCTAATTGGCTTGTATTTGAACCAACGTTCAGACGGCTTCCTTGTTCAGCCAGGCAATCTCCATTTTGGGTACCTCATTCATGTGAATTTTATTTTCTTTTAGCAAGAAACTCAAAGATGTGTCATCCCTAGAATTCAAAGGTGATTTTAAACTTCTTTAGATTTCCACGGTTATATTTCAAAACCAATTCTGAATTACAGTTTACTTAGGAGTCTTTTGATAGAAGTAGTGTCTTTGGAATAATTTTCAGATTATTTAATTTCCTTATTAAAATCATATACCAAAAATAAATATATTTACTTCTTTCCTAGCTCATTTGATTAAATTCAGATAAAATTTTTCTTTAGCAATCTAATTTTGAATAAAAAATTTAAAAGGTGTGTGCATTCTACATTATACAAAGGATATCTAATTTCACAATGGATATTTGCCAGAAATAACCTTATCTGTTGTGTCTTTGTGAGTGTTCATATATTTCTATATTCCTATCATGTTTATAATATTACCCTCCAGTGTAATCAACGTAAAATACATTCTAGAATGGCAGAAGCCATTATGTTTTGATTCAGAATGAGCGATGTTCAGCTAAGTACTAAATGCAAATCGGCCCAATATTTTGATGACTGATGGCCAGAATATCTATAAATCCTCACCTGAAAATGTCGAAATAACCTCAAATGTTGTTTTTAAAGTTGAAGCCACAGGTGTTACTTTATCTGCAGCCAATATGTAGAGCTCTTCAGATGTGGAGCATTTCACAAGAGCATACCTAAAATAAATTTTCAGGAGAAATTAACTAACAATGAATGAAGAAAAGCCAGAGACAATACTTAAAATGTTTTACATCATTTTAGAAAAACTCCAAAGTCAAAAAAGTACTATTTTCTAAAACTCCATTCCTTACATTTGTTTCCTTTTCAAAAAAGCTAGAAATAGGTGTTAAATAGAATCATCTAAAGCTCAATATAAACATAATTAAGTTACAACTCATTAACTTTTAAGAGGATAATGAGGATTAAAGAGTCAGAATAATGCTAATGATGGAACTGATCCTATCTGTGATTAAAACAAGAAAATGCAACGATGTACCCACTTTGCATCTGGCATGTAACAAACAGCCTGATTGGCTGGAATTGTCCAAGGCTGTGTGGTCCAGATTAAAAAACTAACAGGAGATGAACCCTCTGTGAAAATAAAATGTCAAATGTCAGCAAGTGGTGCAATTCCATAACTTTAATAAACTCAAGCAATGAATCAACCATACCTATGAGAGATGCCAACTTAGGAGAGGGTTTCAAGAGAGGAAACTTTACATATATTGAGCGACTGACATGCTCGGGATTGTACTCCAGTTCCGCTTCAGCCAAGGCAGTCCTAAGGTTTCAAAGTATTAGACATAAATGTTTGGAAGCCTCACAAAATTTCTCCTTTAGCTGCGAAAAACACGTACATACCTTGATGAGGGAGACCAATACACAGGTTTGTAAGATCGATAAATCAAGCCCTGTAAAAGGCAAAGATATTATTTGAAAACTGGAATTCTGTAAAACAATTTAACTCACTGGAAGGAAAAAAACACTTCACTACCTTCTCAAACATTTGGTAGAAAATTCTCAACTGCTTGGCCTCATATCTTCCATCAAATGTATAGTAGGAGTTATTCCAATCTGCCATTATGCCCCAGCGAATAAATGCTGATTTCTGTTTCTCAATTGCTGCTTTAGCAAATGATCTAGCTAAAAAAAAAAATTAAAAAAAAATAAAGTTTTGTAAACCATAAATTCAAATTCTTAAACATGGTTTTTAGTATGTACCTCTCTAAATGCAGGTTTTGCACACAGTTTAGACTATAAAGTTTATTTAATAGGAAAATTATTTTGAAATTTAAAGGTGTTCAAACTCTAAAATTAACTAAAATTAATCATTACATCCAGTCTAAGCCAATGTTCGAGGAAGTAAAAGAATCTTCACAATCGTATCCAAATATAAAACAGTTTAATATATAATAGAAGATTCCTCCCTGATCTACTCTACTGAAGAATAAGAGATTAATTTAAAACATGTTTGCATTTTAGAATTCATTTTTTTAATCACATGAAATAAGCAACAGCCCTAGCCAGGAAAGTAAGTAAAAACACTGACCAAAATAATAATTTCACAAAATATGAAGACTAAAGAACTGAAAAGTATACTTGAAAATGCTTATAAACCTTTCTTTCAATCTCTGAACATAAGTTCTCACAAAGGTCAATCAAACAAAATCTGAATTTTCTGTGGCAGAAAGTGGTTCCACTAGATCTGATTATGACCCAAAAAAGACCAAAAACAAAACATAACAAAAGATCTCTTTGATAAAGCCTACACTTAGTTTACAGCTATCATTTGAAAACAGAAAGAGCTACTTACCTTTCTCCCTAATTTCCAGAGCTGAAAGATTCTGAGTTTTTCCCCCCAGTTCTGATAATGCTTTTATTTCAATGGGTAACCCATGACAATCCCAGCCTGGCACAAAATGTATTTTGGACCCTCTCATCATATGGTAACGATTGGCGATGTCTTTCAAAATCTGCAAAGAAAATGATAATCGTCATTCACACATACAGCACACGTATTTTCTCAATCATTTTGAAACACTGAGAAAGCCCAATTTAAAAAAGATTTTTAGAAAGCAACCTATTAAATTTCCTAATTCAAGTTGTACATAAATACAGGAATAACAGATACTGAAGTTTTAAAATGCCATTAACCCTCCCCCCAAAAAATCTAAGAATAAACAACTTCAAAGTAAAAAGCATTAAGTCCAAAATCTAATTTCTTTGTAAAGTTGGACTATACAAATAAGTAGCCTACACTACCTACATCAATAATTTTAACCTTCTAAAAACCAGTCAATTACAAATTTGCTTTTGTCTCATGAAAAACATTAGTGTGAATAACTCAATATTTACATTTAGCTAAAAATATTAAATAATGGATGCAGAATTTATAATGCAGAATATTGAATATCATAGTTAACACCTTGTCATTACCGAACTCTTATTCACATAATCCACCTCTTCTAAATAGATTAGGTATGGGTCTTTACCTGATTTACCTTTCTTAGCTCATTTTAGGTACCAGAGGGCAGCAGAACCTTTTAAAGAATATATTACCATTATAAAATGGAAGATCGAAGGCAAAGGATAGATTTGGCCCCAAGCTGAATTTCCTCCTTCTCAAAACAGTGTAGTAATCCAGAAAATTATTTCTTCTTCTCTACTTCTATCAAAAGCAGAAAACAAATTACACACTCCTCCCACCCCTTCCCCCACCTAAAACTCTAATTTTCGAACTTCTTCCAAAGCGCAGGAGGGAACTTTGTGATCCAGGTGGTAGTCACATGACATAAAAATTCATCTAGTTATATATGCTTAATTTGAACATTTTATGCTAGGTACACTGAAATCGATCAATATGTGAATAACCTCCTTCCCATTTAATCCTACACGAAATTATTTGTTCACTTACTATCTGTCCCTTCCCCATAAAATATAAACTCCTTGAAGTCAGAGATCCCATCCGTCCTCATCACCAGTAAATTCCCAATATAGAGTGGTACCTGGCACAATCCTATAAATGTTTACTGAATAAATGAATGCAATCATTCACACATGCACTAGACTGTGACATTACACGGTGGGGACCCGCCACCCGTTCAGCAAAGGAAACCGGGCTGGTCTAAACGGGGATATGCTGTAAATATAAAACATACCAGATTTTAGATACTCGGTACCAAAAAAAGGATGAAACCTCTAAAATTTTTCCATTGGCTTTATATATAGTGAAAGATGATAGGTTAGGTACGTTGAGTAAAACACATCTGTTTGTTTCGACTGTTTTTTAATGTGGCTACTAGAAAATTTCAACTCCTCTATGGCTCCCATTCATACCTTGCATTATTTCTAATCAACAGTGCTTTCAGTCACATCCGTGGAATGGAATCGTTTGAGCTGGAAATCTAAAACGTCCCTAATAAGGAAAGATACAGCTGAAGGCTCCAGTAAAAGGAACAGGAGGGATGCAACAGGAATATTCTACTCACTCTTGGTATCAAATGTTAATTAGCCTCCTCCTCCCCGAACGCATTCCTCCTAAAGGAGCGGCTTGTCTCTCCTGTTCCTGACAGCTCTCAAGAAATGAGAGTCATTTCTCCTTCGCCTCTTCCCTTTTTGTACCACGAATATACTCATGTATACTTTTGTTTATTAATAAACAAATATTTGAAAGCCTACTATGTGCAAAGAATTGTTCTAGGAACCTAGAGTACGGCAGTAAAGAAGAGAGCCAAGGACCTTCTTCTGACGAAGACAAAACAAATGCATCCATTCGCGATGAAGGAAAACGCAAAGAATCGGGAAACAGCGGGCGGGGAGGTCGGTGGTGATGCTACTTCAGAGGATGTGGAACGCTAGCATGATGAGAGGACTGAGCGGAGACAGGAGATGAGGAAGGGAGCCGTCTGCCACGTGGGACCAGCATCCAGGCAGAGGACAGCTAGTAGGACCACTCGGGCCGCCCGGGAGGGGCGGAGCCGCGCGGGTCCCCAGGGCCCCCGTCTGCGTGGGGCCGAGCCAGGCGATGAGAGGCGGTGCGCGCAGTGCCTCCGGGCCTCCTCGCCCCACTGGGCGCCAGCTCCCAGGGTAAACACAGGAGCCACTGTGGCCATCACCACATTCCGTCCCCAAGTCCACAGTGACTGATTCGGGGATGGACTTGTGACCCAGATCAGGCCAAGGAGGTTCAATTCCAGGACTTCTGTGAGAATTGCTGATGAACGAGGACATGAAGAATGTAAGTCTGGAAATGCTGATAGTACTGCGCTATATTTCTACCTGGGAGTACAAGTCACTCCTGGATCTTTATATAAATTTCTTGACGATTCACCTCATTTACTCTCCAGATTTACTTTTCAGCTATCATGTACACTTAGAAAATTTTTCTCTTGTCTGTTTTTTGTGATTACAGAGTAATATAGGTTTCTTGTTTTAAAAAATCCAGATGTTACAGAAATTTGGGGTTTTTTTTGGTTTTTGTTTTTTTACAAAATTAGATCCTAATACTGTTTTAAAACTTGTTTTTCTTCCCTTAATATCTGGACATCCTTCACGTCAGTACATACAAATCTACCTCATTCTCTATAAGATTACGTAGTACTTCATTACCAAGGTTGATTTAACCAGGCCCCAAAACATGAACAACCAGTGTCCTACAGGAGAAAATGGGACAGTTAATACTTCTCTTGTACATAAACAGACTCACTCTTTCTAAAGTTCAACCAACCAAAGCATCATAAGAATACACAGTTCAATGATCAGACTATAGATAATCCCAAGATATAGCTAATATGTATGATTCAAGAGGAATCACAGAAACGTGACAAGAAAATAAATGATGTTGAAAGAACTGATTTGCTCCTTTGGAAAATAGATCAATTTAGATCCTCATGACATCAACCGAGAAAGATTTCAAATGGATTAAAGAGTTAGATGTCAGTAATTCAACATGAAAATCCAAGCACATAGAAAAATCAAAGAGATAAATTAAAAGTTAGATATCATGTCTTTCAATTTGAGCAGTAGATACCCAAATGAGTAATAATACTCAGTATTGGTTAAGTATAAGGCAAATTCCTCACTTAGTATAGTATAAAAAGTAATACAACCTATTAAAAAGTAATTTACCACTGGTATCCAGAAATTCCTATTAATCTTACAAACTCTTATTAATCTTGAAACGTTAACTGCATTTATACCTGTCTGGTGGAATGATGGTAACTATAATGTTCTTTCAATTTTCTTGTATCTGCCAAGCCCACCTTTATAAGCAGAAAAAAAATTAACTTAAAATATTTTTCAAAATGAACCTTCCGCTTCTTGCAAGATGGAGAAGTACTTTCCCCATTCCTCCGATTAAATATAATTTAAAAACCCTGGGCATTATATGTAAAGCAAACAGAAGATGACTCTGAAAGACGGTCTAGAAACCTCGGAACCAAGGAGGGAGAACGTGGTGAGTTTCCCGGGCTTTCACTTTGCCTCATGCACCCTAGACATGGAGCTGAACAAGCCAGCAACCTGGAAACGCCAACAGGTACAGACAAAAAGAGTCAACTCTGTTTTCTCTAAGCCAAAAACCAGGAAAGAGGCAGCCTTGCTGGACAGAAAACTTTCGGCAATAACCGCTCTACTCCGGCCAAACCCCCCAGGGAAGAACAGTGGCCTCATTTCCACCCCTCCCACCGAAAGCGGAGAGGGGAGCTGGACTTCCTCCATCGCCAACATGCCACAGGGCTGGCTGGTGTCGAGGAAAATCAAGTAGGGAGTGGGGACCTCAGCCCTGCGAGGTGGTAATGGGGCCCCATCTGTGGGGGGAGCAGGGAGCCTGCACTTCCACTCCACCCGGCAGTAATGTAACCCCCACCTGTCTCCACTGGGGGTGCGGAGAGGGGGTCAGAGGCAGCTTAGTGCAGAGTCACATGATAGAAGCCAGACACAGAACATACACGTTACGATCCCATCTACCTAAATCTATAGAACAGGCAACAAATCTAAAGCAATGGAAACGAAAACCGCCTGCCCAGGGCGGGAGGCCGGGAGGGACTGGGGACTGGCTCGAGGCATGTGGGGGCTCCCGGGCTATGGCAGTCACCTTCCTTCCACATCGTACGCTGGGAGGCCGTTAGGGGAGCACGGCCAGCAGGGCTCATCCGACTGAATCACTTAATACGTGTGTGTTTCGCCATGTTAGTCTAAAAACTATTTTGAGAACACTGAATATGTCAGTCAGTGCGACAGACAGCTACCAGTCTAAAACCAAGACGAGGAGCCTTACACCACAACGTGAGTTAACACACTGCTTCCCTCATCAAGAAAGCCTCGCTACAAAGATAATCTCAGCTAACGGAGCTGTGTGCTTCGGAAAAAGTTGATTTACATTCTGGTGGGAGCTCCGTGTTTCGACACAGGCAGGCCTAGGGCATAAAATTCGCAGTCAACCACACAGCTGGGCTAGCAGCCTGTGGGAGAAGGGAGTAAGAGATGGGGCTTAGAGCAAGCCTGAACTTGAAAATCTCTCTCTCCCTTTAAATGTAGAGACATGTCTACTCCATTTCACATGACTGTGTCGCCCACCCACTCCCCACCCTGTCCCCAATGTGATGGGATTTGCAGATGCAACTCTGGCAGCTAATCAGGGAGAGGTGACGTTAGTGGGGGGTCCCAATAATGGGAACGATCTCTGATAAGGGCCTGAACTCCCTGTCCCCGCCATGGGAGGACACAGGGAGAAGGTGGCTGTCTGCAAGCAAGGAAGAGAAGCGAGAGAAATCTGTTTTTCTGGCAACTCGACCTGTAGTGGTTTTGTTATTACCACCCGAGCTGGTTAGGACAATATGTGTTTAAAACATAAAAACGTTTTGGATTACTGGTTAAATATGTTTTCTCCCTAATGACAAAGTTGGTAAGATTACCACATATGCCCTGGTTTTATCTCAAGAATAGGGTCTCTTACTGCCTGAAATGATTTAACTTCTGAGTGCTCAAATATATCTATGACAAAGATTGAATTATACCCATAATGCAAGAACACACACACACACAAAATTACTATTCTGTCTACCAGTGAGGGCATCTCAAGGAGTCTTAACAAGGTTCACGCAAGTATATGAGTAAGTTGGACAAAGGGAAAAACACTATTAGGAATTAAGATGTAAATACTTTTCTAGACTCAAGATTACTGACATCAAACAACAAAATCTTTGCTTAGAAAAAGGCGTGCATGTGGAATTAGCTGCTCCACTGGGCAAAAAAAAAAAAAAAAATCTCTTGGTTTTTGGGGGTAATGCCAAATGAATTTAAAAACTCAAGGAGAGTAGTAAAAGAAATGATTTAATTAACTTAATGTAGGTGAGAAATAAGAATTGGTAATGGAAGATGAGTGATAAATAGCCTATGATAAAAACAACTTTCCTAGAAAACAAACCATTTAACCACTAGAGTCTCAGAGTCATCATGAAGCAAACTGCAGTCATTCTTAACCATGGGAGGAACCAGAGAGGCAGCCTTTGAGACACAGGATAGTCAGGTGAGTGTCAGAAGAAACCAAGTTTCTTGCTCAATTCAGCTACTTAAAACCAACCTAGCAAACACCTCAAAAACAAAACAGAAAACCAACACTGGGCATTACAGGCTGGCTGATGACCCATCAATTTACATGTCCAGTCTGACCTCTTCCCCATATGCCTCATCTGAGTTGTTAACAAGCCCAGACTCCAACTCCTGAGCTTCCTCCCCAAAACCGATGCTCTTCTCCATTTTAGGCAATGGCCACTCAGTCTCAAGTGCTCCAGACAAAAGCCTTGGAAGCAGACTCGACTGCATCCAACCCACCAGCAAACCGTCAGCTCTACTTTCAAACTCTACCTAGAATCGATTTCTCCAAGCACGTTCATGGCTTTGACTCTGGTCAAAAATCACCATCCTCTCTCCTGAATTATCACAAGGCCCCTATTTTCAAACTCCCTCTACAGTCTGCCAACAGAGCAGACGAAGGTGATCTTAGCAAAACACAAATCAGATCGTGAACCTCGCTCCTCAAAACCCTCCAGTGGCTTCACAGTAAAATCCAAGGTCCTGCCAATGGCCTGTGAGATCTGGCCCCGCTGCCCCTCATCTAATACTCGCCCCTTCACTTACTGCACACCAGCCACCCCGACTCCTCAAACACGCCAGGAAAGCGCTTGCTTCCAGGTTTTGCACTTGGCTGTTCTTACCCCGATGAGCCCCAGCAGCTCGCTCCCTTGCTTCCCTGACGACTTTACCCAAATGCCACCTCTTCAGTGAGGGAGACTGAACTAGACCAAGTTAATAAAACGGCAGTTTGCCCCCCGACCCCCAACTGCTCTCCCCTGTGTTTATTTTCCTCCGCGGCACTCACCACTATTGTCTCAGTCAGTCTGGGCTGCCGTAACAGAATAGCATAAACTGGGTGGCCCAGAACAACAGAGACTTGATTCTCACAGTCCTGGAGGCTGTGGAGTCCAAGATCAAGGCCCCGACAGACCCGGCATCTCGTGAAGGCCCCCTGCCAGGTGCGCGGTCCATCATTTTCTCGCTACGACCTCACACGGCATAAGGGGACAAGGGAGCTCTCTGGAATTATAAGGGCACTAATTCCTTCGATGACCTATCACTTCCCAAAGTCCCCACCTCCAAATGCTATCAATCGGGGATTAGGTTTTGACACGGGAATCTGGGAGAACATTCAGTCCACAGCAACTACCCGACATGTTACACATTTTATCTCATGTCTTCCCGGACCAGAGCATAGCTCCAAAAGGCAGGACTTATCTTTATTTTGTTTGCTGCTATTACTGGAGCGTCGAATAACACCTGGCACATAGTAGGTGCTCAGTATTTACTGAACGAAATGATATTTACTGATGAAGACAATTAGCTCAAAGCAAGTACCAGCCAGGTTACTTTTCCACACAGTACTGAAATGGTTTTGTGCTGCTTTCCATTAAGACATTCTGGTATTATGTGTCAATGCAAATTTACATAGTGGTCATAGTATTAGAATACACTCTTTGTAAAGTGATTTTAAATAAAGGTTTTCCCTCATTTCTTATACACTTAATTATGATTACCTTATTTAAAGCATGTCCAACATGTGGGTCACCATTTGCATAAGGAGGTCCGTCGTGAAGACAAAATTCTGTTTCGCTTTTCTTTCTCTTTGCCATGCGTAAAGTTCTGAAAATCCACATTTCTGTTTAAAAAAACAATGTTTGAACGTCATACAAATACATACACTGGAATCTTACCAGAAATAGGCAGAACTTATTTCATTCCAAAATATTCAACTCTAAAATACAAATGGTGTGGTGTGTAAATGCACACCTGAGAACCCTGCTTTTAAAGCCTTTCAAAAGCTTTCCAAAAGCCTTCAGATTTAAGTGTAAGCATTTTAAACAGTGACTCTCCAAGGTTCGGTCTGTTCAATTCTTGGGCAGTCTCAGCCCTCACTACCCTCCACTGTTCAGTCCAGCCATGTTGAAGGACCCCTGAGTCACCCCTATCTACGTCTGGATATCCTTGAAACACTCGCTACTCTCTAACTCTGGAACACTCAATGCAACCCACTCCCCTTCCCTCATCTGCTCCGTGACCTTGGCCAAGCCACTTTGCCCTAATGGGCCTGTTTCCTCATTTGAAAAAAACGTGAGTCCATTGGGCATGAAGATGAAATGACAGAACATTTGAAACTATCACAGTTTCCGGCATACAGAGGTACTGGATAAAACACTTCTAAAAATTAGATGGCAAAAACAGGTTTATGAGTCTAGACCTCTGACAACTGCCACAATATTTAAGCCAAGCATACTTAACTCATATATCCTGATATCAGGAGTTTTAAAGACACTAGAATTAGAGAGAAAAGTTACCGTTACTTTATGCGCAAACAAGTCCTGATTCCAACTGAGGACCTGCTAAGGCCGCAAAGGTGAGCTTCCGCTCATCTTCAACCGAATTTTCATTTATCTGTGCACATGTTAATTTCCTTTTTTTAACAAGCCACTGGAAAAGCATCCACATTTAACCTGCCCAAGCTAAAAATAAGACGTATCTCACGTGTGCTGCTACCTGAGCATGAAGAAGGGCTCCTTCAACAGTCCACCCCGGAACCTACCAATCAGGGACCTACCCACAGCTTTAAGTTTTCAGGCCGGTACACCTGTGGGAAGCGGACACTTTCCACTGATCTGGTCACAACCCTCTCGCCCCTACTCGCGCCCCCAGGGAGCGTGGTGCCCGTGGCCTGGCCCGCGCCGCCCGGGTGCGGCTCCGGACAGGGCCATGCCCCTGCCCAGCGCCCGGTTCCCGGTCCCCACGCCCGCGCGGCGCAGAGGCGGGGCCCGTACCTGCTGGATGTCCAGCTCCGTGTCCGGCTGCTGGCGGCCCAGCAGCTTCATGGGGAAGCTGGTCTGCGGCAGCAGCACCGTGTCCCGGTACCTGCCATTACTCGAGCTCGGCAGCTGGCTACTGGCCCCAGTGACCGATCGCACCAGAAGTCCCCTCGTCCTCCCTCGCCACCCCGGGCTACAGGGAAGGCGTGGAAGACCCCAACTCCGGGCCACGGCCGCAGGCCCGGGCCCAAGAGGGCACAGCCCCCAACATGGCGGGCCGGCCCGAGCCTCCCCGTGACCGCCTGGTCCTCCGCTCCCGCCGGCCTCTCCAGCCCAGGGACCCCAGGAAACCTCCGCGAGCCCGTGGGAGTGCGCACGCGCGCGGAGCACGGCAAGGGCGTGGAGCACGCGCTCCCGGGGCGCGCGGGCCGCTGCCGGCTCCGCGTCTTGGCTGCAGCCGCCGGGGGCGGGGCCGGCGCGAGGGGCGGGGCCCAGGTGTGGCTCCCGCTTCGATCTGCGCGCCCTGCGTTTGTGAAAACACGTATTGTATTGAACCCAGTATGGCCGAGATAGCATCACTTAAACATGTAATTACTATACGATTATAAGATCCTTCGCGTTCTTTCTCTTCATAGTAAGTCTCTGCAATTCGACATGTATTTTACACCAACAGCACATCTCAGTTTGGCCCCAATTGCCAAGTGGTCAACAACCGCCCAGGAGCAATAGCTACCGCAGTGACCAGCACTGCTTTAGGGAATACAAAGTTCATACCAATATTATAAGTCAACCTAATTATCGTTGAGTCCCTCTCTCTCTGTCCCACTCCATTCCTATTCTGCTCTATTCGTCCAGGTCATCACAGTTAACAAGTGTTACCTTTTCGTTGTCAATTGTACCTCCTGGGAATGGCCTTCTTAATTATAAGACGATACCTAGATGTGCCTTACATAAATTAAAAGACGGATCGATATTCTACAAAAACAAAAAAGTTTTGTAGTAAGCACTCCATCAATGTCAGTCTTTCACCAGGCACTGTCTCCCAGCTCTTTACCTGTAGTATCTCATTTAATTTTTAAACCCCCATGAAGACACGACATGCCAAAACGACCCTGGGAGGGGAGGTGAGGACTGCGTATTCCTATTTTACAGGTAAGAAGACTGAAGCACAGAGTTAACTTTCCCAAGATCACACAACTAGGAAGTAGCAGAGCTGGAATTCGAATCCAGTTTGCCCTCCTGGCTGCATAATCGCCGTGTTATATTGTCTCCTCTATGCTGTACAGGCATACCTTGGAGATCTTTGGGGTTTGGTTCCAAACCACCATAATAAAGCAAGTATTTGCAATAGAGTGAGTTGCTTTTTTTTTTTTTTTTTTGCTGGTGGAGGGTCTTGCCATCTGTAAGACATGCAACACCTGTGAAGAGCGATAAAGCAAAGTGATAAAATGAGGTATGCCTGTACTGTAGGAGAAAACATTTGCAACACATTTTTTAAAAATTAATGTCCCAAATACATAAAGAGCTGCTACAAATCAAAAATATAAACAACCCAATAGACAAAAGGGCAAGGACAGGTGATTCATAGAGAAATGGAAACAGCCAATAAACATAAAAAGATACTCAGCTTTGGGAGTCACTGAAGACAGTAGTTAGAACAAGATATTGTCTCCAACAGAACAAAAAGTAAGAGATTTGATAACAGGGCTAAGGAGGGTATGTGACAGTGGCCTCTCACACTGCTGGTGGTGATGTAAAATGTGTACTGCCTTTTGAATGACCATTTGGTCATATCCATCACTATTTAAAATGCATCTTGTTTGACCTGCAGTTCCGCACCTGGGACTATACCCCACAGCTGCAGGCTCGCAAGAGCACTGAGATGTGTGCTCAGAGCTCTGCTAACCAACCTCTACCTAAGCTCTTGCTGGATTCAGCAGAGCTGTTTCTCCATGAAACCTGTGCTGAGGGTCCACTGAGCCCTCCCAGCAGAAGGCTACTGTCTAGGACACCTGCATACACGCCAAAGATACCCCGAGATATTTCGGGTTCAGTTCCAGACCAAGGTAATAAAGCCAGGCGTAATGATCTGCTGGTGAAGGGTCTTGCGTTCAAATTGCAAAACCCACCAACATCTGTAACACATAATGAAGCACAATGAGGCATGCCTTTCTCACCTGTGTTTATCATTAAACTAATTCATGACAGCTGTACTTGCTATGTAATTACATAATTATAAAAATTGACGTGTGGTTAAAATGGTAAGTTTTGTTACGTATTTTTTTTACCATAATAAAATAAGTGGTCGTACTTCACAGTTATTATGAAAATAAAATGAGATTGTGTAGGTAAAAACCTTCTCAAACTAGAACTCCATGTAACAGTAGCCACTTATTGATATTTTCTGGGTTTTTAAAAAATAGAAATTGTTTCTAATTACAAAAGTTTGGGAATTATAGAAAACACACAGAAAAATCACTACTTTCTTACCAAAAATATTTTTTTTTACTGCAAAGAGAATTACTTTCATGAAAAACTGTAAGCCCTGAGGAGCCCAGTAAAGGCATGTTTCTAAAAAGTAAAAACAAACTTCTGTTGAACTGGGTGAAGCTAAAACAAGTGTAAAATGGTGGGGGAACAAGTAAAAATTTATATGGATTCTGTGCTTAGAGTTTTTGTATCTCAATTCCAAAACTAGATAGTACATTAAGCTCTGCGTTATTCATATAAAGCAAAACTCCAAAGGACCCATGTTCTAAGGAAAACACCTGGACAAGATATATTGTTTGCATTTTAACAATGACAATGTGGTCATGAGTTGCTTAATTTTAAAATGTTTAAAAATAATGTAGTACCTTTACTGTGCCAACAGAAGTGAAGTTTGCAGCCACCAATCCAATGCCAATAGGAGTTCCCATTCTGGGGTGTAGTAAAAGGAAAGACTTTATTCAGGCAAACAGTTTGCCTGCTGTGGAAACGCAGCATCCAGAAGAAACTAAAATGTATGCTCCTGAGATAAACGGGAGGCCCAATTTTATAGAGAAAGTACCCGCCCTTGTCCCAAATTAAACCAATTTTATGCAAATGAGGAATCCAGGTTTGAAGTTTGATCGGTCCAAACAGCACTGTCCTGATTGGTCAGAATCATGTGGTGCCTTCTGCTTGGTCAGTAAAGACACAAATGAGGTTATAGCTGTGTAGCTTCAATTGGTTGGGACAGGTTTCAGCTCATTGGTTGAAAGACGGATTCTAAGAGCTTCTTTCTAGGGGTGAGCTCAGCTGGCAGGAGCACAGTGGAGGCTGGCAATTTGGTATGTGCCTCTGCTTGAAATGTAGAGTGCATGAGAGGCCTCTGCCAGCAACGGCTGATAAACTCTGGTTATTTATTTGAGCCCAATTAAACACCAGGAGCCATTCTTGTACACTCTCAGGGTCAACAACTGATATAAAGGATACCTTTCACAATACAAAATGACTGTTCCTTTAGGTAATTTTTCTTGTCTTGATTTCTGCTGTCTGATAAAATACAGGCATACCTTGGAGATATCGCAGGTTGGGTTCCAGACCACCAAAAGAAAGGAAGTATCACTATGAAGTGAGTTGTAATTTTTTTGCTGGTAGAAGGCCTTGCTTTCAATATATATACATACATACACACACACACACATATGTATGTGTGTATATATATATATATATATATATATATATATATATATATATATATATATATATATAAACCCAAAACCCGTGAAATGCAATCATGAGAAAGGCCTGTAGTGGATTTGGTTTTCAAATCAATCGGAGAACTTTAAGTGGAGTTTAAGCAATTTACATTTACTGTTATTATAAACTAATGCGTTTGCTATGAACTCTGCCATCTTACTTTATGTGGTTATATTCCAATCACAGTGCCCTACTTAAGAACGTGATGAATAATGCTATTTAGAAGAAGAGGTACGCTCTAGTGCCACAACTCCGCATCAAGGTGTCCGTGGGTAACGCAACCCTTTCCAGGTTAGGCACCGCCCTCGGCCGTCGGGCACCACCACCAACCTAACGAACGCAGTAAGGGCGATGGGATGCACAATGCCTCTTCCGAAGGCAGACACACCTCTCACTGACTTCCGGCAACAGCGCCGGGGTAGAGCGTGAGGAAAACGCGGACAAGCGGAGCTCTCAGCGGCTCGGGAGTCGGACGCGGCCGGGCGACGCAGCCGCTGTGCGCCTGCGCCGACTCCCGCGCATGCGCAGTCGCCAGGCAGGGCTGTCCTGCGTCCGCACGTCCCGCTGGATGGGAGCAGGCGCCGCTGGACAGAACCCGGGACCTGTTGCTCAATAACGCCTTTTTTTCGGGGTTATCTCCGCGGTGTCTTTCTGCTAACTTTGTTCCAGCCTTGTCACTGTAAGTAAGTCTCTCCCCTGCAGGTCAGAGCAAAGGCAGATCATAGGCAGACCTGTGTCGTTTATTGGTCCCCTAACGCCACCTCTTTGCACAGATTTGCGGAGATTCGAAGGATTTACGTTAAAAAAAAAGAAAGAAACCGTCATTCTGATTGCCTCCTGATATTCCTATTTCGGACCTAGATTCGTGAGTGTCGACGTTTGAATCGTGTGTCTGTGGGGATTGCACTTCACGGGTTTTTTATTTTGGTGCCCGTTGTCTTTTTATGGCTCTACATCGGAGAAATAAGGTAAACCTAGACAGCGGGTTCGTTAGTGCATCCAGATTGAGAGACGCTTATGCCTAAAATTAAATTTCATTAAAATAGTATTCGTCCGAATGTCTTTCCTACATATGTGTAGACTTGCTTGATTTACATTTCCCTGAAAATATACATAATTGCTAGTTCGAAAGATGTGTATGTTACTTTTAATAAGATTTTCATAACTGTTCTGAAAGGTCTCACCACTTTCCATCCTGTACGTGTCCTTTGCTCATTTTTCTATTAGATTAGTCCTCTTGTACATATTAATATATACATATAAGCCCTTTATGTAACAAAAATTTTAAATCATATTGATTATCATGTTACATCCTCAGGGTCAAAATAATTGCAAAAGCAATAGAAACTTTTTACCCTTAACACTGCCCACCCATATAATTTACAGATTGAGACACAGAGAATTGAAGCGTCCTCCCTAAAGTCACACAGCTAATATGTGCCGAAGGCAAGACTTGGACACAGGCAGTTGACTCCAGTGCCTGTTGTTCTTGAGTAAGCTTTCAGAAAAAAACATGTTCACACTGGTAGAGTTTTAGAACCCAGAGGTGTAAAACTGGTAAGAAAGGAAGTACAGATATATTTTAATTGCTAACTAAAAGGGTCTCTTTGTAAATCATGGTTGTGCTTTGCATCAAACCTAATTTCTCACATTCACTTAAAACTGATGTTAGCTTGAAATGATGGTTCAAAAATGCCATGTACATTTTATGGAGAATGTAGTAGAAAGACAAAGCCTACAAGTTTTTCTTTGGTAGAAAATACTGTGGACTTGGCAAGTAGAAAGGGAAGTGACTTAGTCATATATGAAGCCTGATAAGCGTGTAATGATTGTTTAACTGGCTCAAAGGTAAATGATACCTGTGAACAATTAGAATACCACTATCCAGTGAAGAAAACTAAGTGCCTTTCACAGATGCCCCCTTATATAAGATGGGGACTTAACATGCATACCAACACGTGAAAATATCCTCAGTGTTTAAGACATCTGCGTAGCACAGATCTGAGTAGTGAAGACTGACTTTTCCAGTACAGACTAAATCAGATATATGTCTGGCCATGGATAGAAGTAGAAGTAAGCCAACAAAACATCCCCCAAATTATTTCTCCTGTTTTCTATCTGCATCATAATCAGGCTGTATTCTTTTTCTTGGCATACCAGGTGTTACATGTGGAAAAACTGGTTATAATTACTGATTCAGAAGTAAACAATTCATACACACTGGAGCCCAGTGTACTTTCATCTTAATTCCAGACAGTTATTGTTCACAGTATGTTCATTACCTTACATCGGTTTTCAATTCGGTCTTCCTTCTGAATGGTTTCAAACACTTCTCCTGTTTCTCATTTATGTTCATAATCCCTGTGAAGAGAATGTGGACAGAAAAAAGGTGTATAGAAGCTAAAAGATACATCAAATCACATGTGCAGTCAGAAACGAGTGGCAGAATAACTATTGCTAAATTGAGGTTTATGATGTCCTCTATATTCTGTCTTGTGCTTCTTTATTGCACTAATGTCAACTTGATTTGATTGGGGTGGGGGGAAGAGTTTTGTGATAGGTTAGTCCCCACAAGTACTCTGAGACAGGCATAAGTACAAGGAGTTTATCGGGAGTGTTCCTGGGATCACTCGGGAGGACAGGGAAGGAAGTAGGAATGCACAGGGAAAGGCCTCAGCTGACCTACGGGCTTTCAGAAGCTAGGACGGCCATCAGAGTTGGGCTAGCAGCCAGCTGGATTGGAGAGTGGCCTTTCACATCCATCGGTTGACCAGTTTCAGATCAAGTGGCTCTTCTAAGCAGATAAATTCCAAAAGAGAGGTGGCAGCTAAAGGCACAAATAGCAACACTCAGCGGCTGAGGAAACAAGTCTTTTGGTCCTGAGGGACTCTGGGTGCACATCTCAGCACCAGAAGTCAGTCAGCAGGACTTGAGTCTGTATTTTCAAAGATGAATATACTTAATCCTACAGGCTGTTCCATGTTTTTTCATTGGGGCCAGGAATTACTTTTCTACATAATCGGTCTTCACTCCAACTAGTAATGTTGCTTGTTTCTTTATTTATTTGGCTGCCAATGAGGATGGTAGCGAATAATCAGCAGATGACATTTATTTATTCTCTAAAGGAATATTCATTGATTTTTTTCAGAAACTAATTGTAACCACATGCATTCCCTCCCCTTTTTAATTACTCCACACATATACCCACATCCTTATGCTAAGCTGTTCATACCTCTCTTGGCACTTACCAATTTTGTGTTATAGCCTTCAGGTTCCAATATTTTACCCCCAACCCATCAAAACAGTAGCTCCTCAAGGCAGATGTTACGTATTTTTCCCCCTGACTCACCTTTCACAATCTGCACATCACCCATCTCACACATAAAACTTTTCCATGTGCCTGTCGTCCTGGACCAGTTTCCCCCACACTTCAAAACGTGCCACTGCAGAGGGAAAGAATACTGTAGAATTCATTGAGAGAGCTAATGCTGAAATGGAGTTTTTTTACAAGGTAAATATTTATTGAATCTACAGTTAATGGGGGAGTCCGAGTCAGGACTAACAAAAAATGTGCTGAACCAAATTCAAGTAAATGAGACCAGCAATTGGCTTTGAAAGTAACCACATTTCTCTGTCCCCCTTAGGGCTTATGATGGCTTCCCGTCACACTGTGCTGATGCGGTTGGTGGCCTCAGCGTATGCTATCGCTCAAAAGGCAGGAATGATAGTCAGAGGTGTCATTGCTGAAGGAGACCTGGGTATTGTGGAGAAGGTATTGAAAATCTCATCTCCTTTCATACCAATGTTATTTTTGTTTCTCAGGGTTTAGGTCAAGGGTGTAATAATTTGAGTGGATTTTAATAGTTGAAAAAATCAGTGGCTCTCTTATGGAGATTGCAGAGTGATAAGGGCTGACACTAAGCCGAAAGAGCAGGAAATATTCTCGAGAAGAAAAGAATTGGGGTACCTTTCTCATGTAGTTGATGACGGTCAATGTGTCTTTTTTCCTCTAAAGCATTGATCTCTCAAGTTGATTGATATATGTCATCTTCAAATTCAGTTTTTAAGCAGTTTCACTCAACATGTTTATAGAGCACTTACTGTGTGCCAAATATACTTCTTCAGGGGATGAAACGAGGGTCTCTGCCTTTGTGGCCCTTTGTTTTAGCAGAATAGTGCTTTGCATTGAAATAGCCAGCAAATTTCAGAGTGGCGTAAAAGAGCTGATTTTCTTGATCGTCCCTTATGTCACTACAAAGCATTGTAAAAATTCTGCTATTCGAGGTCATGCACATTCACCTAACCAGGCAGGCATATGTCAGTTACAGCCTGTTGTAATTCTCGGAAAGCACACTACGAAGGAGGTTAGGCTGTCAGTTCCAAGGTTTCCCACTGTCTGTCACTAGTGTGACTGTCTGACATACGGACTTGGAGAATGCCATTGGTGAGCTATGTATTAACTGTTATTACTGTTCATTTATATATATATTTTTTTATATTTTAGAAATAGTAATTTTTTCTATACATCAAGAAATTGTCCGAGGCTCTCTTGAATTATTAGGATTAGTGAGTGAAAGGTATAAAGGGATTCATGTAAGGAATACCTTTGAAATAACTGAAGATACAGGTTTTAGCTTTGACTGCCTTGAATAAGTTACGAATTTCCTATCTCTTTTCCTGTTTAAGCAAAAGACTGATTTACAGATCTTACGGAAGGAGTTTCTGAACTGGGGGAGAAAATGTGCTGATCATTTAAATGCTCCTTTCCAAACTTTTACCACAAAAATCCCATGAGGAAAACCAAGACAAGAAACTAGGTGACTCATTTGGCGTCAAGTTCCATGAATCTAAAAACGGACAGTGTAATTCTAAATGACACAGACACGCATGCCTTAGAACTCCTGTCAGTTCTGCCCGATTCTGCATTGCAGACTTGTCCTACAGACTTGCAGACCAAAGCCGACCGACTGGCCCAGATGAGCATATGCTCTTCACTGGCACGGAAGTTCCCCAAACTCACCATTATAGGCGAAGAGGTAAGACTCGCCAGGGAGGCAGGGTTTTGTCGATCAATGTCTGTTTACTGTATGAATTCATAATTGCCACTTTGGTGACTCATATACCACTATAATGATTTCAAGCACTATATCTAGTATTTTAACACAAAAATAATTATCAGATTCCTTGGACTTGAAGGAAATGTCTGATTATAAAATATTCTGGTCCATTTATAGGTCAGATTTCTTAATTCTTGATCATAGAGTATATGGTTACTGTTATAATGTTAAGCATACGAACTATAAGATGGGCAGAATTCGAGACTTTTGGAATGAAATGGATTGTTTCTGTTTTTTAAATAGGCTCACTTGCACACTTATCCAAAGACTGTAACACTGTGAAAATGAAGGAACTGACATTTCATGTACACGAGAGAGCAGACATATCTGATGTCAGATCCTTTTGAATCAGTAATTTCAATAAATTTATAATTCTTAAATAAGAATTATTTAACTAAATCTATTTAAATAAGTATATAATTCTTAAGACTTACTTTTTCCTTATAATCTATTCAGGAAAATGAGGTTGGCTTATTTTGTAATCAACTTCGATGAGCCACATACGGTAATTTTATCTGGTTTACTCTAAAGCTCCAAACGTAAATGGTAAGCAGGAAGCACTAGGGAGACCACGGCACTGCACGTCTTCTGTCGCCAAGACGGGGGAGCTCTTACACGCCACACGGCTTCGGTGGTCAGCAGGGCTCTCTGCTTTCAGGATCTGCCTTTTGAAGAAGTGGATCAAGAGCTCATTGAAGATGGTCAGTGGGAGGAGATTCTGAAGCAACCGTGCCCGTCACAGTACAGCTCTATTAAAGAGGAAGACGTATGGTCCATGCTATTGCTTTACTCTTTCTTGATCTCTGTCTTTCGTAAGAGTTTACTTTTTTAATGGCCAATTCTTTAGTTAGGTATTATTTAAAATTCTTAAATCAGACTTTTCTGTAATTTAAGTGGACTTTTTCCGTGTTTACAAAACAATTTTTTTTTTTTTACTGTCACAAAACCGATGACTGCTTAAGCCATCCATAATTTCAAAAACAAAAAAAAGGACAGTTTCAGGTGCTCTGTTTAAACCTACTCTTTATACTCTGTATGCTTACTTTGGATCTTCCCTCTCTCTTAGCTTGTGGTCTGGGTGGACCCTCTGGATGGGACCAAGGAGTATACTGAAGGTTGGTGCCTCATTTATGTCTGCATTCAACTGCATAAGGACCAGTGCGTGACGTGCAGCTGTAAATAGTTAATATCTCATGTCGTATGAAAAGCTAGTGTCATATTCGATGTCTCCGCCCTAAAGCTGTGTCTGTGGCCACCCTAGCAAACTGCGGTTATACGTCAGGGATTGTCAAGACAGAGGGAAAAAGTTCCTCTCCCTCAGACGCCACCCCATACACACCTCACTGGTCCCACAATTCTGCTGTCCCCCAGATGAGACTAACATCAAACCAGTGTTAACAGAGGGACTGTCCTGAACCCCCAGCTTTACTGGGGTAGAAAACTGATGAGAACACAGCGGTACTGCCCTTGTCCTATGGCCACCACTGACCCATGCTGTGAACTTGACAGCCTCACCTTTACAGGCGAGTTTCAAAAAATAGTACGTTTCTCCTTCCTGAAATTATCTATGATGAGAAAAATTAGGAAGCAGCAAATAAAATAAAATTGGCAACGTTAAAGTAAGGAAGACCAGGCTTGGAGCCAGAGTTTTAGGTTCTAGGAGCATAGCACGAGCTGTTTTTTTTTTTTTTTTTTCTGAAATAAAGACCTACATAGGTTTCCTGATGTTGGTTCTCAGCTTCATGGCTTGAAAAAATTTGCTATAATTACTAGAAAATTTTTTGGCCTTGGAGGAGACATATCTGTAATGGATGAGGCACGCGGGGTGTGTGCACATGCAAGCATGTGCGTGCACTGAGAACATCTCTGTTCCCCACTGAGTAGGGAAGCTGGACAGTGTCAGGTGTATGAGAGCCGCCGTGTAGCACCCTCACCTCCAGAGGTTTTGATTCGCTGGCCCTGGGAAGGAGCCTGAGAATCTGTATTGTAAAAATGACACCTGTTCATTCTAATGCTGCTTGTGGTCCATGGACCCCACTCTGAGAAAACTGACCGTAGAAGCTTGAAATGCAAATCTGGAGCACAAACTTGGAAGAGGGCGTGATCCAGCAGGCAGGAGTGAGCTGGGTGGTGGCGGAGGGGGCACAGAGGACTCTAATGATAACGGCTGTGGTCATGGCTGGCTTATTTAATGAGTTTGCTTATTATACTGAGACCATGCGCATCAAGGCAGTTATGTGGCCGCAGACCCTGCTTCTGTCTCTGACCAGCTCTCTTCTAATTCGTGCATTTTGCCCGAAGCAGGATTGATCACGCACATTCCTTCTACTGCAAAAATAACTTGGAGCTATTGATGTGCTAATGATGAGTCATAACCTGAGAAAGTTATATGACGTTCGCTTCTTCTTTATAGGTCTCCTTGACAATGTAACAGTTCTCATTGGAATTGCCTATGAAGGAAAAGCCATAGCAGGAGTTATTAACCAGCCATATTACAACTACCAGGTATTCCTATCATCGACCCAAAGATATTTTATTAGACAACTATAGGGTTATACGATGCCTGATATTAATCCAGTGGTTTCTGGCTTAGTTGCACATGCAGTCATCTTTTCAAAATACAGATTCCAGGTCACGCCCCAGACCTATTCCGCTCTGGAGGCATTGATACCGGACTATATGTACGTGTGCGTGTGTACACACACACCCTGTGTGTATTACATATATTTTTTATGTATGCCTTATGATTCACATTCAGAAGTTTCGAAATTACTGATATGGCTCCCAGACTAACTTAGTCATTGAGACACCTAATTTAAAGGTGTTCTTGAAACACACTAAAGAGTCTACAGCCATGCCACCCTGAGTGTGCCCAATCTTATCTGATCTCAAAAGCTAAGCAGGGTCGGGCCTGGTTAGTACTTGGATGGGAGACCACCTAGAAATACCAGGTGCTATAGATAGAAAAAAATTTTTTAAAAGATGAAACAAAGTGAAGAAATTAACCATTTCAACCAAGAAAGATATTAGCCGTGTTGTTTTCCAGGTAATGCTACGCAGTGCCTAAATTATAGTCAGCATTGACAAATGTGAGAACTAAATATGCTCTTGCATGCTTTCCTCTTATTTTTCTCTCTAATCTACTTCACCTTTCTATTACATTCCCAAGAAATTGCCTTCCTAGAAGCAAGAAATTAATGTAATTCCAAAGTAGGAATATATCATTAAATCACATTACACATTAAAGGAAATTATTGAGATAAAATACTTAAGGTATTTACTTTAGTGTGGCTTTGATAGAATTTTGGAGAAACAAAGTTACCAGAGTAGGGACTATTACTTCTAAATTTCCAATTTGAGTTAACAGAAGGATTAATCTCTCCTTCTAAAATTAATGTTTTATTCTATCATTTGTATGATTATAAATTTTCATTTATAATCATGTGCTTCTTAGGATTATTTAGCAAAAATAGTTATGTATTATTGGGAAAGTCATTGTTTAAAGATCCATTAATTCTTTTATATGTTTAATATTGTGGTTATCATGTAAACTTTAGAGTTGATACTATTACTTAAAAGAGAAATTTGTAATTCATAAGTAACATTGTAATGAATAGCACCTTTCAGCACAAAAACATCTGAGTGCTTAGAAGTTGTTAATAATCCATGACTTTTTTTCTGAGATTAGAAAAACTGTATTCATTTTCCACAGAGCAATGAAAAGCAGAAGTTAAGGGAACACAAGAATGAAGCAAAGGTGAGAAAATAGCTAGGGTTTTGGCTCTACTAGTAGGTAGAAAAGAGGTAGGCACTTTGTGGTATCCGGCCCATTGCGCATTCCCTGTGCCAGTTCGTTTTCTCCTGTTCTACTTCTTCCCTTTGTTACCTGTCCCTTTACCACATGCCCTTCTGCGCACATTTTCCTCCCTTCCTTCTCTCTTGCTTATGCCTTGAGATTTGGTGCAATAAGTAGAAAGTTGCTCAACTCTGTTGGTGGTATTCAGGGCTCAGTATTCAATTTTAAATCATCATTATAATAGCTAAAATTTATCAGAAGCTTCCTGGATACTGCTAGACTCAAGGGAGTCACATGCATTATCTCATTTAATACTCAGCATCATCCTTAAGGACACCTTTTCCATTTTAAAGGAAAGGAACCAGAAGCAAGTAACTTACCTCGGGTCACCCGGTCTGTCACTGGCAGACCTGGGATTCAAACCCCGATCCAAGCTCTTACCCATTATTTTATATGGGATCCAAAGCCAGATAAAAGACTTGTAAGAATTTAAACTCTGTGATTGCTTCTAACAGGCACTGAAGCCAGTAGACTCTGCAAGGAAAAAGCTTGGCTTAGTGCAAAGAGACCCCTTCTGTCATTATATCTGTCTAGCTTCTTACCCGTTATGAGACGTAGCCCATCGTAAGATGAAAATGGTAGCCTCCATTTCCCCCCAGAAAGTCAGTGTGGAGCCTTTGAAGGAGAGAGGCGGTGAGAGACGGAGGGTGGGAGCACAGAGGGGAGCTAGCCGCTGCCTCACTCGCTGCGTTTACCTCCCCCGGGCACCAGGCTTCTTGTTCCCATCCTCTGTGCCTCCCTATGCATTTACAGGGGAAGACAACTTCAGGGACCAGAATACTCATGCCCACTATTAGTATGCTTTCCTTTTGCAGAATAAATAGAGCGCTGGATTAATAATACGTAGGTTTCTTGAGAGCATGAAACTGCTCTCAGCCATCAGGCTGAAGCCTGGTGAGCCCCCAGAGGCCCCACTGCTCCCAGCCGCGCTGTCTGGAACCCAGCCTGCCCTGTAGTGCAGACGGGGGACAGGAAGCACGCAGACACGTGTTGAGCACCCGCGCTTGTTCCTTGGTGCCTCTGTTGCCCTCTTTGCAGGGAGTGAGATCCGCAGACAGCGTTCAGTGCTCAGGGACTGCCTCACCCGTGCAGGGCCGCGTCGCCATGTGACACGCTTCTTCCAGGGCAGTCCGTTTCCAGTGACCAGTTATTGCAGGGTTTAAAGAAAGGCCTGGCATTTCATCTGGTTCGGTACAACCTTGAAGAGCCGTTCTAGCGCCAGAGCTCCCCCTAGGGGCAGGTGAAGCTATTGTTAGGTCTGCGTCCCAGCTCCACTTCCCCTGTCCACTCAGGCTGCCTCCCTCCCCCCCCCCCACCCCTTGTGGATCCCAGACCACGCTTTCACACGCACCCTGCCGGCCTCAGAGTCGGCTTCTCAAGGAATCCAGCCTGCCACTAGAACACCCAGGGGTACTGGTATCAGACAAATAAGACGTGTTTGCAAGCATTTTGACAAGCACACTGAGGCGGCACAGTGTAATGAAAAGGAATGTTGGCTTCGAACCCAGGGTAGCTGCGTTTGGTTAAACTCTTCCTCAGGTCCTTGGTCAGGTGAATTAATTCCAGTCTCATTTTTCTCATCTGTAAAGTAAGGATGATAATACCTACGCTTCATGGGGCTGTTCTGGAGATAAATGAGATAATACATGTAAAGCACCTGGTATGGTGCCCGAACATGTGAAGTATGTGTCTTTATGTCTAGAGTATTTGTCATGTTAAATAATGGTATTTTGATGACTTTATGTGAATCATTTTATGCATCAGTTTTACTTCCCATGAAATACAGGTTATGTTTTCCTGTATGAAGTGTATAGTAATAACAATGTGGTTGAAAATTTTTTTGAGCTCTGCAAAGGAAAATACAGATCCTAAGATTGCATCACCATTGTCATTTACTACCACAATTGCCAGTAAAACCTTGATCTTGAACCCCATTATCTGTGGCTACTGTTCAGTATTGGCTTGTTTAGTTGCTGTCTCTATAGCGGCAAAATACATTATCACTATGACCCGTCCCTGTATCAACACGATCCTTACTGTCTCTTGGGTATTGAAGAGCAGTAATCAATAGCGTTTTGTTTCCTGGGGACTTCAGTACCTTTTGCAAAGAGCTATTTCAAACACAATAATGAGATTACCTGATGATTCAGAGAACATTGGAATCAATATATGACATTTCCTTTCCTGAGCCCCCGGGGAATAGCCAAAAGTCCCCTTCGGTACCTTTGAAACCCAATTATTAACCAAAGCAACAATGAGAATAATCAGGTGATTGGGGAAAACTTCTTTGTGGATAATATCGTTTTTGTACTTTATAACATCACCATGTTTTATTTGCTTTGATTATGCTGCTGATGGAACTGTTGTATTTCTGGCCAACGCACTGACAAGCTTTGCTGTTTCCCCGGCTCGCACAGGCAGGACCAGATGCCACGCTGGGGAGGACGATCTGGGGCGTTCTAGGGTTAGGCGCCTTCGGGTTTCAGCTGAAAGAGGTACCTGCTGGGAAGCACATCATCACGACCACCCGATCCCACAGCAACAAGCTGGTTACTGACTGCGTGACGGCCATGAACCCCGATGACGTGCTGCGAGTTGGGGGCGCAGGAAATAAGGTACGGAAGCTGCTGGCCACCCACTCTGAATCAGGAAGGTATTGTGAGCGCTGACAGCAGGTGAAGTCAGAGTCTGGGGGAAGAGGCTGAATATTGTAATTTGACATCTAGGCACGTTTCAGCAGCTCTCAATTTTTTGTGTCGAGGTTCAAGTCTTCTTTTTTTATCATTTTTGTCACTGAGCCCCCGTGCCTCTTGCCAGCCCTTACTTTCTCAAGGACCTCCTGGATGACTCCCGAGACCTTTCTTCTAGCCCGCGCCTGCTGGGGACTCCCCCGGCTCTTTCATCTAGGCTTCTGTCCTGAGAAGCACTGACCCTGATCCGTTCTCAGTGACTGCTCTGGATAGCGGATGATGACATCTCAAAGTCAGCGTGCCCAGTCTGAGCCCATCCTCTTCCTCCCCTCCCCCAGATGTGCTCCTCTCCCTATTTCCACCTGCTTCACGGCACCGCCATGTTCCCAATTTTCCCAGACAGACACTAAGTCATCCTAGATGCCGTCTTCACATCCTATCAGTCTGGTCCTGCCTACAGATCTTCATCCTTCCCTAATTTCTCCTCTCGTCCGTCTCAACTGCCCACCTTTCTACTTGAAACCCATCATCATCCATCACCCAGCCCTTACAGTAGCTTCCAAAGCAGTCTCCCTGTTTCATCTCAGTCCTCACGATGCCTCTAGAGCCATTAAAAACGCCAAACTTACCATGTCATTCCCCTACCCCGAGTCCTGGGATGTCGCTCCTTCACAGCAAGCCAAAATCCCAGCCTGTGAGAACGGCATGGAAACTCCCCTGAAGGTGTTCTCGAACAGCACCGAAAGGTAAAGTTCGTTCTGTTGTGTTCCCTGGGATTTTCCTCATTCTCCCTTCTGCTCTCTTCCTCTGAATATTCAAAGTCTGAGTTTTATAGAACCAATTATTTGACAGTATAACCAAAAGGAAAGTCACGTGACCAGTGGACGCTGGACAGTTCTGAGTCGTGTAGTTTCTATCGGTGACCTCAGCTTTGTATATATTACAGGAATTAAGTAACTATTTAAAAATTCACATTCTGGCCGCAGAAATAGCAATGGATATGATCCCGAAGACAGGAAACTACTTGTTACATTAGTCAGCATCACACATCCATCAGGACTTATTACAGTTTTCACACTATTGCACTAGTGAATATTTCTGTCCTTTATATAATAATGGTCGACTGTTTACAAGATTTAAACACTTTAATATTTCTCCTTCATTGTTTTTACAGTAAGGAGGAAAACAGCATAAAAAAGCAAACGTTCCCTCCCTTGGCACACGGAGACTGAGCAGGTCTGCCCCTCGCAGCCCGCTGACCCGGCTTCCCCTCAGGCCCTGTGTTCTCATGCGTGTGTCCTGCACGTTCTTCATAATACTCGACGTTGAAGTCTGCTAAAGGCTTCCACCGAAGTGCAGTCTGACACAGGAATCGAAACACACTTGATAGAAACAAGCAACATTCTCTTAGTTGTGCCTCATTCACTTCCTTGCTGAGGGATGATTATTGTCTGTCACCTTGCAGATTATTCAGCTGATCGAAGGCAAAGCTTCTGCTTATGTGTTTGCAAGTCCGGGATGTAAGAAGTGGGACACCTGTGCTCCAGAAGTCATCTTGCATGCTGTGGGCGGTCAGTCCATTTTATTTTGGGGAATTAAACAGTTTTCATACAGTCCTTACGTTAAGACCTAACATTTCAGTAATACTACTTTTAACCTACTCTTAGGATATAAAAGCTAGAAGGAAAGTTAGAGATTATCAGTCCAACCCCTACATTTCATAGGTGAGAAAGCAGATTTTCAGCGAATTCATTTTTCTTTAGTTATAGTTTCTCTTTTGGACCTTGATCTGCAAATAGTTAATTAAACCCTTTTTAATTTATGGCTTTAATGCTTTTAGGGCTTTTTTCTTGAAAAGTAAAATATTCATTATCATCATCTCAGTTAGTTTCTTTTAGGCCAATATTGGTAAATACTTCAGTACTAGTGCTAAAGATCAATTAGCATTTTTTAAATCTGACTGAAAATATATTACAAATACATACATAGTAAGATGATTTTTCAATTTCAGATAGGTATCAGATCACATATACTCTTAAATACTTGATTTTTTTATTCTCTCATTTCTCCTAGTATATTTATCAATGTCAACATATTACTTGCAAGGAAGTTAAATTCATCATGATCCCTTCGCATTGGAATGTTAAATGAAACTATAATACAGTTATATTTTATGAGTATCAGGTGTTCAATATTAAATGGTAGAATAAAAAAGTTTTGAAAATGAGAGTAGTAGTGGAGCATAAGCAAGAGGAGAAGCCGTCAACTCATGAAAAGGAAACTGATACTGAGAAATATAAACTGAAAATGCTAAATGAAATTATTTTAATGAGGTCAAAATTGCTGTGTAGTCTAAAATTTCAAGTGAATTAACACTTAACCATTATTTTCCTTATTTTACCAGAATTGGATATTATTACATTGGGTAGTAAGAGGCACTTACAGGTAACTTTCAGAAACAGAATGATCCAGTCACCCATTAACGAGCTGCTGTTTTTCTGCAGGGAAGTTAACGGACATTCACGGCAACGCCCTTCAGTATAACAAGGAAGTCAAGCACATGAACTCCGCGGGCATCCTGGCCACTCTGAGGAACTATGACTACTACGCGAGTCGCGTTCCTGAATCGGTTAAAAATGCACTTGTTCCTTAAAGGAACATCTCCTTTACCTGGCTAGGAGGAGGACCTGGTTTCAAAATAATACATTTTAAAACTAATCAGATGGAATTAGAGCTCTACCTTCATTCACTGTTGGTCAGCAATTTACATTTCGTTAGGAGTAGAAAATAGAATTTAAAAATGTCTTCATTATCAACCAGACCAATTTTGACTTCTGGAGAATGTGTAAAGTCTGTCACATTTCTTTTCCTTCTTTTATTTGGAGAAATGAGAAAAGTTTAGTTCCAACTGACTATCCTGGTCAATTGTTTAATCAACATTCCTGCTATACAAAAGATTCTTTAGGGCATAGAAGCACAAGTTATTGCCTGAATCTCATCCTTATTTTTCACAGTAATTTTAAAAGTTGTACAGTTGTGAATACACTAAAATGTCATTATGTATGTTGATGAAACAGATGTATGGGGAAAGCTTCTTTATAATAAATTATTTCATTCTAGCTAGTCGCTGTCCAGTACTTTTAAATAAAGTTTGTTATTGGATTAAGAAAGTGATTCAGATGAATCATTCTCAAACCTAGCTGCGTCTCAGAATCACTTAGGAAGCTTCTCAAAAAATACAACATCACAGAACTCCACCCCAGCAAATTTGATTCTGTGTATTTCCAGGGACTTCGATAATCATTTCAGTTTAGAACTCACTAGATAATAGGGTAAGTATAATCTTAGAGAGCATCTGAAATCCAGCCTGAAGCTGTTTTTGTGGCTTCAACACCTGTGGCCACTCCCTCTGGCCACGCTCTTGTCCTGATGTCTTCCTTTGCTGGCCAGGCCTCCTCAGCCTCTTTTCTTGGTTTTTCTTTATCTTCCTTTCCTTAAATGTCAATAGTCACAATGATTCAGTTCTAGGTTCTCTCTAGTTTTTCATTAGATACTCTAATCCACATGTATGACTTCATTTAGGGCCTACTGCCCATAATTCCAAAATCTGTATCTAATGTAGAACTCTTAAATTCTAGATTTCTATACCCAAAAAATCTACTGTGCTGTCTCATCAGTATCTGAATTATTACGTCTAAAAAAGTATTCATTTTTGCCTACCCCTCCTTAAGCCATTTTACAAATCCCCCAGATGATCCTGATAGTTGACCAGGTTTGGAAATCAGTTTCTTAATCCATTTAGGTCCTTCTAAGAACAGTTTTCTATCTACAAACAGTGGACTAAACCTAATTTAAATACAGACATGTGCAAGGTGAGAGTAACTTTGAAGGAATTTCCTATAGGCTCCTATGTAAAGACTTAAGTTACCCAAGCAACACAGTTGAACATATCTGATCCTCCCTCTGTTCCCATTGCCTCTATTAACTTAGACCCTCAGACCCTGTTATTTCTCCCACGGATCACTGCAGTGTCTTCCCGTCTGCTCCCCCCGCATGGAAACTCCTTCCCAACTCATCTACTGTTGTCTCCAAGGCGACTTTTTAAAAAATCAGGTCTAGTAAGGCCAGTCCCTCACTCAAAATCTTTTCTGGCTTCCCGTTGCTTTCAGGATCAAATGCGAGTTCTCTGTAATAGCAAATCAATCTCTTACTGTTAGGGCTTCTTCCTTCTCCGGCATCACCCCTGGATACGTGTACTCTAGCTATGCTTGGCCATTTCAAGCTCCTCCAAAATACCATGTTTCCTCTTACCTCGGCCTTCACTTACTCAGTCACTGATTTAACAAACATTTTTGAGCACCTGCTCTGTGTTAGGCACTGCTCTGGGTACTGAACATTCACCACAGGACACACAATGGCATGAGCCTGTCTTTGTTGAGCTCATATTCTTGTGAAGCAAAACAGATAATGAACAAGTAAATGAAATCACTTCTACTGTGGCAAATGCTATAGAGAAGTCCGGTAGGAAGATGAGCCTGACAGCATCTGGGGTAGGGGAACAGCACTGGAGGGGACCTCCTTTCGAGAAAGTGGTACTGTGTCCTCTGAGGTGATGGATGAGCCGGAAAGTGGATGCCAAGAGCTGGGATCTCTAGTGGGAATAACCAGTACAGTACTCCTGAGAGAAAGGAAGGAAGGAGGGAGGGAGAGAGGGAGGGAAGGAAAGAAGGAAAAGGAAAGGAAGGAAGGAAAGAAAAGGAAGCAAAGAAAGACAACCCAGCCAGCCAGAGTGGGCTAAAGTAAAATGAACAAGGGGGAAGGGTGTTGGAAAGTGAGGATGGGGAGACAGGGACCAGATCACGTACAGTCTTAATTTTTTAAAAAAAAATTAACCAAAAAGGGGAAATGAGAGTGACAATTAAAGGGTACAAGGTTATCTTTTTGGTGTGATGAAATGTTCTCAATTGATTGTGGTAATGACTGGACACCTCTGAATATGCTAAAAACACTGAATGTATACTTTTAATGAGTGAATGGTATAGTATGTGAATTACATTTCCATGAAGCTGTCAGGAAAAATTAAATAGCCACACGTGGCTGGTGCTGACAGCTTTACGTCCTCTTCCTGGTTTATCTCCCCGATTTTAACAATCACATTTCCAGCCCTAACATATCACCTAAGCCTTAGATTCATAATATGCAACTGCTACAGGATATCTTCATCTAGATACCTTATAAACATCCCAAAAAATCGGTCTGAGACCACTTTTCCAAACCTATTTCCTTCCTGTCTTCCCTCCTTAGATGACATAACCGTCCACAGTCATCCGACCTGAAATCCAGCAATAAAGCTAGAAACACTGGCTTCTCACCATCCCTCCACCAGCACCCCATCGGCACCATTGACTCGACCTCCCAAATATGTCCAAATGTGTTCCGAATTCTCAGCTCACATTTCCACTGCCTTACTTTAGGCCTTCATCTTTTATCTCCTCCCACATGGACTGTTGTAATAACATCTTAATTGACCTACCGCCAGTCCTGCCCATTCCAATCCACCTGCTACACTGCTGTCAAAGCGATCCTGAGAGAAGGCAGTCTCAATCTTCACTCACTGCTGCTTACGACTCTTCTAGCCCTCAGCACGACAGGTAGAATTTAAAGCGGATATCTACCTTCCCGCCTTTTAATCTCTCCAATTGCCAAAACATATTATGTCAATAATGAACTGGTCAGTTTTCCAAATATACAAGGCTTCATGGCTCCAGGCTTTATTTAGTTCATGTTCTTCCTTTGACCTTTTTTCCATCCCCCAGAAATGCCATCTCTTATTAAAGCTTTCCTTTACTATTCTCTCCTCCCTCCCCCACTAACTACAGGTAACTGTTTTCTATCCTCGAGCTAACTTTGTACTTCGTGCAAACATTTATTATTTTTACTCTCATTTCCAATGTGTTTAAGAGGAACACATTTCTCTTGTGGCATGTATCCCACTGCACAGCACTTTTTACTTACCTGTTTCTTTCACGTATAGGACTAAGCTCCTTGAGGGCAGGGACTTTGCCTCATCTCTATAGCTCCTGTTTATGTACATCATAAATATGGTTTAACATGCTGTCTCAATCTCAGTAGATGCTCAAAATACCCATTCTTTATTGTTTTTCAAATCTTGATTGTTTATTCATCCAAGAATGGAAGCAATTTTCCTTAAGTAAGTAATGAGTACAAGAAAACAGCTGCAAACACTATTTATGATAGTGAAACAAATGTTTTTTTGACACATTTAAAGAAAAACATTATCTCTTTGCCATTTGTGACACTGTGATCAGGAAAAATAAAAGGTTCTTTACTTGTTTTATGTTTGAATGAAATTATGAGCATATAATCATAAAGCAGATATGCAATAAAAAATGCAAACAGTAGTACAGAAAAGAGCTCCTTGCTATTTTAAAAGGATAAATATAAAAATAGAACTATCTAACAAAAGATGATCTAGGACTACCATGACTTCAAATAATTCTGTCTAATTTGCTAACTGAGACAGACCATCAATTGAGACTGAGGCTAAAAAGATGATGTGAACATCTTCACAAGGATAAATAGGTAATCGTTCCAGTTCTCACTTTTGTGTGTGTCTGTGTATGTTTAAAAGATATTAATGTGTAAAAACTATGTCTGAAAGGCTAAAGATAAAATACAAGATTTGCCAAAAAAAAAAAAAATGCTAAAGTTATCAAAAGGTATGCGAAAGTATATTCACATCTGATGTCAATCATAAATCATGAAAATCTGAGAGAAAATTATTCCAGGCAAAGGCAAAGTGTGAACAGGTAAAAGATGTGAAACAAAAGGTATAGTCTTAAAGAAGCGTCTAATACAAAAGACAAAATAGGCAATTATGATATATAACATGGTAAGCCTAAAATAGCGGTAACTATAGGATATTAACATGCAATGATAATATTTAGTATTTTTTCTCTTGAATAAATCATTGTTTTACTGATATTATATAATTTTTAAAAAATTAGACACGTAAGGGTCCCAGATATCACTTAAATTCAATGTTGGAGTCTAGGGTTAATAAGTTTGAAGAACAGGTATAATTTTGGTTTGGTTTGATTTATTTAATACAGGGCACAAACATATTTCAAATTTGGAAGATACAGTATTGAAATATCTCTTCATCCTGAAATTGAATATTTTGCTAAAGGAATTTTCACAGCAAAAGTAGGTTTACACGTGTGGGTGGAAAGAGACGCATAGACATATTATTAAATTCTTAGTGGTGACTATGAGATCAGAAAGAAAAACAAATGAAAGAGAACCTTTGATTTCTAGCAATCGATTTGCTGGAACAACTCCGAACTTTTCCCCAAAGTAGTGACAGGCTAATAGCATCTAAGGGGAAGAGGCTCTGCCAAAGAAGAGGATGCTCTTGGTCTTTCCGTGCTTGACGAAGAACAGAAAAGGGTGATCACGATGGGAATTCTCATGAACTGGTAATGACGTTGGAACAATTTCCATCTCAGTGGCAGCTTCCATGCCTTCCTCGGTCACCTCCACAAGGACTTGTGTAGGATTTTAGACACCATGACACTGCTGCTCCTGGTCATGCCTGAGATGTCAGTGTCCTGTGACAGAAGGAGCCCGCCATCCCGGGGCTCCCAGTATGGCCTTGAGGTCATTGGTGTCTTCCACTTTGAACGCAGTTGTACACATCTACATCTCCCTTGCTCATGTTCTGTGAATTTACCCAGGATATTAACGTCTCAAAGGTGAGTTTACCTTCATGCTTCTACAGACCATTTGTTTCATCTGGCAGCAAAAAAAGAAATGATGCTTGCCTCTATATGTTACTCTATTTTCAAAGTAAATTTTCTATTGCTCCTCCTCTCCTCCCCCAGTGATCAATCGCTTTGTAGCCTTTTCCCAGTATTAATTTTGATAGAATAGGAAGGACCCAGTACGTGCTAGGCACTGCTGAGAATCCAAAGATAAAGTTTTTCAGCAAACAATAACCTTAAGAACTGGCAGGTTGCACAGAAGAGAAATCAATTTCAACAAAGGGAGGTACAAAGGCAGAGTCTGGTATGCATAGAATCACCTGGAGAACTTCTTAAAAATGAGATATGGTTCCCAATCTTAGAGACTCTGGTAGGAAGGTAGAGGAAGAAGTTCTGAGGCAGGTGCCTTATGCACTCTGGAGGCTGACTGTATAAACACGCAGGTACCTTTGGCGGTGGCTTGGGACAGGTAGATAATTCTAAAGCGGCATTAAAGCACTCAAGGCCCATGTTAAATCTAAGCGGCACTCTCTAGTAAAAACAGGATGTCTTCGGGGTGGTGATGAGGTTGACAAGTTTTTTGTAATCAATCCTGGCCCTCTTGAGCCCTAACAGCAGCCTCTGGGCTACGCCTGCAGCGCACGCGTGTGTGTACACACACCACACACACACACACCACAAGCACGAGGAGTTCAGAGAAGGAATCCGAGGACCCTGTGAAAGGCACGCTCGCGCAGTCCAGGTGATAAGAAGCCCGTGCCGGGCCAGCCAGGGCAGCGGCTTTGGTAGTAACACCTTTTATCAGTAAATCCCTTCTCTTAAGCATTATCTCTAAGAACAAAAAGAACCCTTGAAAATACCTTCTCCCTCTGAAAGAAGGAAACGCGCGGTCTTCCCGCACCCCCAGGGTCACCGTGGCTGTGGGCTTGGCGTGTGCGCTTCCAGGGCTCCTGTGTTCACGGGCCCCCCCGACACCACGCACCTACGTGTTTCGTCCCGTGCTTCTCGAGGGCGGCGCGTCACTGTGGAAAGAGCCCCACGGCTCGCTTTCTCCGCTCTGCCCCGCCAAGCGTCACCCGCTTCGGCGTCTTTCCCGCGGTGACGTGGAAGGCCACACCAGCCCTGCGGTCCTGAAGCGCTGAGGCGCGGTGCCGAGGCCCAGCGCCCGCGACGGACGCAGGCGGCGCGCGGCGGTGACGTAAACGGCGGCGCGCGGCGATGACGCGGCGCCCACGGCGCAGGGGCGGGGCCGGGGCTGCGGCAGCGTCGGGCACGACACGTTGCAGCTCTCGCTCTCGGTGGCGTCGGGGTGTTTCGGTGGCGGGGCGGGCGCACTGACTGGTAGCGTCGCAGACCCGTGGTGATGGCGACGCTCTGTCTGACCGTGAATTCAGGGGACCCTCCCCTGGGTAAGGGGCCGATGCGGCCGATCGCGTGGGTTGCATCAGCCTGGGAGGGTGCGGGGCGGGAAGGTCGCCGCGCCCTGGCTTTGCGCAGTGGCGATCGCGGTGAGGGACATGAGGCCTGCCCCTTTTCCGCTGATCTGTACACGCGGAAGGCTCCGCGCCCCTCTCCTTCCGTCCCCTGGCAGGTGGATCTGCTCCCGAAGGCAGTTTTTTGGGCGTGGAGGGAGGAGCGGTAGGAGCCGCGACACCAGGGCGACACGAGGCTCGGCCCGGGACTTGTGTCTCTTTCGGAGGGATGACTCCCATCTCCCCTCCCCCACCCCCGTTTCTGAAATGGTTTCTCCTGGAGACAAGAGCTGCTTGTAGAAATTACATTTTGAAATTTAAAATCCTGTTATCTTCTCTTCTTCTCTTGTAGCATTACCCCTTCCTCCCTCTTTTGAGAAAAGATCTTAAATCCACTTAATTTTTCTTACGTTTCATTGGGTTCAAAGCAAATAAAGCAGAGGATCATAGTAGCAGCATTGAAAATTTCAACTGAGGTTGCGTTTATTTTTAATTAAGGTAGCAGGATAATTAGCTGCTAGAACACCCAAGCACACTGCTGACTAATGAGGTTGCTTTACTACACGCCCTGTAGATGTAAATGTCAGTCTAGACGTCACACCTGTCACTTTCCTGATACATCTTCAGTTAGACTTGAAATTGCATTTTCAACGTGGCCAAGGTTATTGTGTATAGATAGCTTGGAATTTCTGCTGCTTTATTGCGTTGGGAAGTCACACAAAAGAATAGTTTATCAGTCTCATATTTGTTAATGGGTGTGTATAGTATAGATGCAGAAGTACTTTTCGAATGTTCAGGAAGCCCAGATCTCTAGGTACAATTGGCCACGTAGGGCTGACAAATTATGCATTACATTTTCAATTTCGGTGCTGTTCTGAGTGTATTATAACAAAACCCACAATTTAATAGGCACTTTAAACGTTTTTAAATGCTAATGTCTTAGCGTATTGGTTCCAGTAATGATGGGCTAACTTCACACAGGTCAATGAACTCTAAAAGAAATGGCTTTGATCCTTGGGCTGTAAAGCACTAGACAGTGTGGTCTCATAGTTAAGTCCAACCCTGCCTGCCACTTACTGGTTGTAGAACCTGTAGATCCTTGGCAGGTCCCTTGTTTGGCATCTCACAGTTTCCTTGTTTAAGAAAGGAGGAATAGTATCTGGGTTGGTTGCCAGAATTAGAGGACAAAGGATTAATGAATCAATTTAGTAAACTTTAATATGTGTTGAGAGGCAGATTACACCGTGTTTTAGATTTTGAATTCTGGATTGCCTTAGACCTGTATTCACACTCCAGTTGCTACATATCTAGTCACAGACTTTGGGCTAGTTATTTAACCCCTCAAAGCTTCAGTTTCCTCTTCTGTAAAATGGACATAAAGGTATCTATCTCTTAAGGTTACAACAAAGATTAAACATTATAAGGACTGTAAAGTATTTAGCATAGTGCCTACCACGTAGCAATTGCTCAAATGCTATTAACAATAGCTTTTATATAAGGCACTATGTTAATTTCTTTTTGTCTCAAGAAGGATGAAAAGATTAATTTCTGAGTCCCTAAATAAAAACTGTGCATGTTGAAAAGCATTTGGACTGTGCCAATAAATTGTTTCTGCTTTGTTAATTTCTCTAAGACTGGAAGACTAGCATTTCTGTTTACAGATACCGAGGGAAAAAAGTTTGCTCTTTGCGGGACTTAACAGTCGTTTGTTGAGTCTGCCTTACTGCTTTGTGATTCAAGTTTTGAAGACTATATTGTTTATAAAGTCTTTTCATTTTATTTTTAGGTGCTTTGCTGGCAGTAGAACATGTAAAGAACAATGTCAGCATTTCTGTTGAAGAAGGGAAAGAAAATGTTCTTCGTGTGTCTGAGTAAGTGCTTTTATATCTGTTTTCAGTACTGAACAGCATTTTAAAAATATTTGGGATTAAACGTTGCATGCCTGTTTATTTGCTCATTGGTAGATTGTCCCTAGAGAGAAATACTATTTTCTTCATTCTAAAAGAACTGTATCTAGAGTGTCATATTTGTCAGCAGGCACTGAAGAGACAGGTAGGCACTAAGAGAATGATACATCATATAGTGTACTCTGAAGTCAGTTGTTGGATTTAGCTGACCGTTTCAGAACTAATTGGAACATAATAGAAACAGTAAAGAACAAATTAGATTTATTATGATTTTTTAAGTCTCATGACTCTTAACTGATTTGCTGGAGCCATGACAGTGCTTCACGTCATGCTTATGTTCTAGAAACGTGGTGTTCACGGACATAAATTCCATCCTGCGCTACCTGGCTAGGGTTGCCGCTGCAGCTGGGCTCTATGGCACCAACCTGATGGAACACGCTGAGGTGAGGACTGAGCATCCTCTTGGGTGCGTTTTGTTTCGGTTTGTGCTTCCACTGTTGTGAGAACTTTGTTTCACTGTTGGATTGTGTACCGCCATTCTCCGTAAGGATATTAACAGAGTGTTAGGTAGGGACCAAGTTGAGGAATTCTCATCCTGTTTTTATTTTCAGGAAAAAAAACTCTTAGCTCCTCAATTTGAACTTTTAATCGCAAACCAGCAGTCCTGTTGGGTTAGTGAGTGCTGTCTTCCTCTTTCTAGATACCGGAATTTCATAGCTGGATGTGACTAGTTAGATGCTCTTATGCAAATCCCATAGTTTACAGTTGAGGCAACAGCCCCAGAGAAGTCAAGAGGTTTGCTAGGCTTATATACATTGTTTGGATTCCATTTTCCTTTCTAAGTATATTCCTTAATTATAGCAATAGTAGATTAATTTTCAGTACTGCATTTAGATCCTCACTTTCCTAAATCTTATCAAATTCAAAATACAAAGAATAATTTCCAAGTATTTACTGTTATATTCTGCAAGTGAGTGAATCTGTTTGACTGGGTGCCACCTGTTGGGTCCAATCAGGTTGGTCCTACTGCCAGTTCTCACCTTTCTTTTTCTTCCTGGAAGTACCCCTCAGTGCCCGTGCCAAAAAAAAAAAAAAAAAAAAAAGAAAAAAGAAAAAAGAAAGCAAAGAGAAATAACAAAAAGTGTTTATTTAAGTGCCAGTTTAGATCCCAGGCATCAGAATGAAATCCACATAATGGTATAGTCTATCACTGAGATAAGAAAGTCATGGTACTAACTGTGGTTGGTTGCTTTTGTTTAAACTCTGGGCTGCATTTCCTTCCTGCCTTTGTGTTCACAGATCGACCACTGGTTGGAGTTTAGCGCTACCAAATTGAATTCATGTGATTTGTTTGCCGCTGCGATCCATGAGCTCAGTCACTGCCTGTCCCTGCGAACATACTTAGTGGGAAACTCCTTGAGCTTAGCGGATGTGTGTGTTTGGGCCGCCCTGAAAGGTATCAGTACTTCTTCTTGACGGATGTTCCACTTTAATTATTTAATTAATTGCTGGATAAGAGGTACACGCACTTCTGTGGACGTGACCATCTAAGGGCAGTAACTTAGGACTTTCTTCCAAAGGAGCGACCACCCTGGCTGCTTATCCCTGTCCAATCCCAGATATTCCCTGTCCTCTGCTGTTCCTGGACGTCACGTCTCTTTTGCTGCCTCTGCTCCCATCTTGCTTTGGGGCTGGTGTTGCTCCTGCCCAGGAAGCGGAGCCCTGTCCCACTGTGTCAGCGCCTCTCTCGTCTTGACCATTAGTTTTCTCCGGCGCTGCTGTCTGGTCGCGCGGGAGGCGTGCATGAGGGGGTGGTGGGGTGGCCTGGAGTTGTTCCTCTCGGAGGTCGCTTCTTCCATCTTCTGCAGCTAGCCTGCGACAGGTGAGAATATGGGAGTGATGATAGGTACAAGGGGGACTTAAATTTTATTTCCTGTAAAAAAAAATTTGAAGGAAACAAGCAAAAATGTTTTATTATTCTTTAAATCAAGTTATGTGTGTGTGTGTTTTTTTAATCTCCACTTTTTTGTGGTTTAAAACTTCTCTCCAAATTAAATTGTTGCAATAAAAAGCAACATAAAGTGAAGGCCTTTTCTAGTTAGACCTTTTCATCTGCAGGTTTATTGTGACATTTTTGCATGTTTTGATTTTTGACTTAATGTTCACGAAGGGGGAATAACGTCTTAATGTAGCTTTATGGCCACATTGGCCTTCGAGCGGGTGTGTGGCGGTGGCCGGGGTAAGGTCTAGTGTTTGCTTCAGTGAACTGAACTGGAAAACTTTTTAATTAACTTTATGAAGTCTGTAAAATATGTTCAGGTTTTAGAAGACATGTCACCACCGTATGCCCAGATTTTTAAAATCTCATCCTAGAAACAACTGCATTATCTCATTTACTATAAATTAACTGTGAATGGGACTTTGATCTGGGAGTTGCAGGTTTACTCACTGGTTTTAAAATGACGTTTGCCATCAGGAAACGCTGCATGGCAGGGACAGTTGGAGCAGAACCAAGCGCCAGTCCACGTGAAGCGCTGGTTTGGCTTTCTTGAAGCCCAGCAGGCCTTCCGGTCAGTAGGTGCCAAGTGGACTGTGTCAGCCGCCAAAGGCAAAGCGGTAAGCCTTTTATTTTTGTTAGTGCTGACATATTCGTCTGACACCCCAGACCTATTTGATTTATTTTCTTTGCACAAGTGAAAAACGATCCTCTTGGACGAATCTGCCATCGTTAAGTCTCGGCTTGCCTTTATGCCTGTGAAACGACATAAAGCCTCAACCTTCATAATTACGTGTCTAGAAGATTATGAGCTTCCAGTACGTGTCCCTCAGGACATCCAAACTTCAAATAACTGCAGTCTCGGGATTTTACAGTTACACCAGCTTTTCTTCCTCCTGAGTCTCCTGTTCTCTGATTTTTTGAACCGTTGACCGTGGAGTCCTGGGCGTCTGCCGAGTCCGTCTGTCGAGTCCTTGGAGGGTGTGACTGGAGGACAGTCAGAAAGCTCCTCCTCTCCCCCAGCCCGAGTCGCTCTGCTTTGGTCTGTTTTGCATCTTACGCTCGTGTAGTAAACTTAGGATTTAGAGACTTTCCAAAGCAGTGACATTTGAAAACCTCTGTGTGCGGTCCCCTCAGTTCCGCTGAAAACCCTCACTCGGCCTTCACCACTGTCCACATCTGACCAGTCAACAGGTCGTGATGTTACTGCTCATATCTGTCCATCCGTTTTCTGTCTCTACTGCTGTTGGTTTTTGTTGAGACCTCATTACCGTCTGCTTGGTTTAATCTCATAGCTCATCACTGAGTTTTCCTTCTTTGGTCTCTTTTTTCTAGTTCAACCTCTGTACTGTCCTGTCCTGGGTATCATATTAGAAAACAAATTAATGGTTCCATTACTCCTGAGAACTTCCCATCGCCTAAAACATAAAAACCAGGCTTATGACGTTCATGTTTGGACCCAATCGACGATCTCAGCTCCGGGCCCAGCCCCTTGGCTTCCCTAACCGTTCACAGGCTGCACTGCCCTCCCCTGCCTTCAGGTCTCACCTGTGCTGTCCCTCCTTCCCTCGGAGTGAATGCCTTTGCGCACTGTCCATCTGACACACAGCCACTTATTTTTCACGGTCCAGCTTAGTTCTTACCTCTTGGACACTTTTCCTGATGACCCTAGATGCTGTTGATGAACTGTAATGGCCTCCTTTAACAGCACCCTGAATGTATACATATCTGTTCTGGTATTTGGGTTTATTTACTTCCTTTACAAATGTTGAGGCTTTAGGTGCAAAGATGCTGCGCTAGCCGTTTTTCTTATAACCCACCTGGCACGTAGTGGGTACTGTTCTTAAACATTTAACCATAAAACTACGTTTGTTTTTGTTCTGCTTTGTAGGCACCTGAGAAAAAGCAGGATGTTGGGAAATTTGTTGAGCTTCCGGGTGCTGAAATGGGAAAAGTTACTGTCAGATTTCCTCCAGAGGCTAGTGGGTAAGGAAATGTAACTTAAAGTTACCATAGAATATGTTTGGTGGAAAATCTTTAGACATTGTCGAATATTTTTAATAATAGGTTAATAATATAAAAGAAAATAAGTAAGATTTTAATTGGAGTTAAAATTCTACACATTCTAATGCTTTCTTAATTATTGACATTTAATGTATTAAATTTGTAGTTTTGTTTATTAAATCAGTAGACGAGATGACATTTGTATTTTACCCCAGATAGTATTTTAATTATAATAGCAAAATACCATAAATAGAAGCTTTCAGTGTCATTTACACTTAGAGATTTTTAGGCTTTTGTTTAATAAGGATTTGTATTTATACCCTGAGCAATCCTTTTATGAGCAGTAGAAGTTAAAATAGAATTAATTTTAAGTCATGTTTTTCCCCTAAATAACGGAAGGGGAGTCTTGAAAAGCCAATTACTATTCGATTTTTTTTTTATGATTATGATTATGATTAGCAGGTTTCTCAACCCTTTTCACTCTTGGCACCCAGAAGAAATAACTAGTATTTGACTAGCTCATTAGAAAGAGAGACCGCCCAGCACCCCCAGGCAGGGGGAACCCTGCCTCTGCGTACCTGTCAGCTCCTCTGAAGCAGGCCTTGTGATAGATCCCTTCCCGTGACGTTCATAGAACAAAATGCCTTTTATTAAGCAGCTTAGGAACCTAGCCGTTAGAGAAGTAGTAGGCCATGTCTTATAAATGAGATGATTATTTTTTTTCCAAATTTCATGTGATTTTAGATTTTCTTTTATAGCCAAATTTTTACCCATCTATGGTAAATGGAATGTATAGACAATAAAAGTGGCAGATAGAGAAACAGTTTTATTTCAACTGTTCTTAATAATTCTTTAAAAGTTTTTCATAAGCACCATTGACCGCAAAATCAGTATTGGCATTCCACCTTTTCTTTCTGCTTTTCTAAGTTTGTTGATTTAGGTAGTAAAATAAAGGATAGGTAAGAGAAGAAAGAGAAATAATGCTTCTGGAAAATTGACAGACTAAATCATTACACGGTTGGTAGTTGACAAGTGGAATCAGTCGTGACTGATACCTCTCGCGGGGTTTAAGTCCCTAGCACCCGGTATTCTGTGTTTTCAGTGTGAGAGTTCATGGTTGTCCCATTGGGTAGTGAGTTCAGTGGTTTAAGAAAAGCCGCTTTCTTAGCAGTGGTTGTTCAGTTAAGCCATTTGCCTTCTTTGAATCTTTTATATTTTCTGTCACTTCTTGAATGGTGAGCCCCATGTATTATTCACTGTATAAAATATGTGTACCTGTTCTAACTTATGTCACTTTCAGAGACCAGGCTCTTGGCTGAATACAGTTTTGGGATTTGGACTATAAATCAATGTTCAGGTTTTTAAAATATTCAAAATTTTGATCCTATCTCCTTTTATTACTAAAGAATTCATCTTTTAAATCTTTTTTTTCCCCTGTGTCTTGCATGAAAGACTAGAATATAATTTTTATTCTTAACTAACATTTGTGTAGAGCCTGTTAATGTGTAAAAACTACCACGCACTTCACATAGAGTGACTCTGCTCGTCGTAACAGCTCTCTGAGGCAGGAACTGTGATTATCTCCACTCTCCATTTTACCAAACTGATTCATACAGCGTTTAGTAACTTGCCAATTCAAGCCTACACTCTGGCTCTACAGTCCACGTTGCTTGAAATTATACACGTACGTCTGTTAAACGTGGGAGAAGCCCAGTTCAGCCTCAGTTCTGTCTAAAGCAGCATGAATCTCATTTTCTTCAGCTATTTTGATATAGGTTGTCTTGGGCTGATTATTTATCTTGTGAATATTTTAGTCCTGTTAGCTTTCTTGAGATTTTAAAAAATTACAACTGCACACATTAATTCAGATTTAGAAATCATATCTTTGCAAGAATGGTTTGATTTTTATCACCCCTGTTAAATTTATTCCCATATGTAAAGCCTCACACATTTAACTGTCATACAGTAGGCAGACAGTGATTATTAGTCTTTTCTTCTTTTCTTAACTGTGGGTATAGCATGTCATGGGTGTAACACAGTTCTCTATTTTGTTTTTAATAAAACTTTTTATTGTAGAATAGTTTTAAATTTACTGGAACTTTGATAATATAGTACAAAAAGTTCCCATATACCCTTCACACAGCTTTTCTCAATGGTAATGTCTTATATTTATGTGGGACCTTGGTCACCACGAAAGAGCCAATACTGAGATATTATCATCTAAATTCCATACTGTTTTTGGATGTTATTAGTTTTCCCTAATGCTCCTTTCTCTGTTCTAGAATCTCATCTGGGATACCACTTACAGCCCTTTACTTTGTGCAGAAAGTTTTGAATAACCCTAAATGTGTTGCATCGTACTTGTCTGTATTAACCTGTGCATATTAACCCTTCTTAAAAGTGAATCATTGATCCAGAATGCCATTTGAATTTCTAAAGGATTGATTTTAAAATTGATATAAAGACATACAAAGTGGTGTACTTTTTCCTCCCCAGTTGATACCAACTGAAACAGACGTGTGTATGGGACAGTGTGACTGCAGCTAGCTAGCATCATTAATTGAAACTAATAAAAATCAGCGAGAGCAGATTAAGCTTCCATGATTCATGCCTTGTTTGCTGCCCTATGAAGTGTGTTTCCAACTAGTGGTGTAGGATGGGACCTTTTACCCACCTCATCGATAGAGGAGAATGTCGATGTGTACCGTTACCAACGGTGCCTCTGATTTATTTTATTCCTTATTGTCACCTGCCCACAAGAGGAGAATGGTGTGTGATAGGGTGTGATTCGTGGTGTGTTGGTATTGGATGAGAACTTCAAGATCATTTAGTTAAAATCCTTTTATTGACGCTTCTAGTTAAACCGAAGTAGCTTTTCTGTGTCCCCGATTCTCTGATGCAGTTATCACAGCGACACAGCTTCTTGCTCGCGTGAGTGCGTGGATGCCAGTTCTTAGTAGCGTCAGGTCTCATTAACAATACACTGCTGCGTAGCATTGAAACAGTTTGGGAAGTAATTTTCTTCTAACTAAACGACTATTTATTCCTCCATAAATCAAAGAAAAAGAAGATTCTCCTTAAGGTTGTAATGTGTGTAAATAATGTGTCTCTGTGAGATTTAACATATGAAATTATTATGATTATTTTATAAATGTGATAGTCTTTTTTTTCCCTTCCTGTCAGGGTCAGACTTTCTATCACAGTACTTATTAGAAAATAAAATATGAGTGGACTACCAACTAGAAGGAGTTTTTTAGTTCTCATCTCCTCAAAAAGGTTAAGTTTAAGTCTTTAGTTAAAACATGTTAATGAGTGTCTTTGTGAAATGTTTTTGTTTTAGTTACTTACACATTGGGCATGCAAAAGCTGCTCTTCTGAACCAGCACTACCAGGTTAACTTTAAAGGGAAACTGATCATGAGATTTGATGACACAAATCCTGAAAAAGAAAAGGAAGATTTTGAGAAGGTAATTAAAGGTGTAGTGATGACCCTTCGTCAGAAAAGTTCATTGAAAGTAGAGGGTGACCCGATATCTTCATGACACCAGAATCCTGCATTCCGTTTGTTCTCATAGCCGCTTTCCCCCCTCCTCTGTATATTCTGTGTCTGGGACCTGAGCCAAGAAATGCTGAGCTGCCGTACCAGAAAAAAACTTCAGTTTCTTTCTTTGTTGCTCAGTTATGAGTTCACCCAAGTGCCACATTTCCCTCCAAGTACCGATTCCTTAAATGAATTGGTCACGAGAGGCAGGTTTCTTTTTTGCCGTATCATGTTTAAGTTCATGAATGAAACAGACACTAAGTAGCTTTGGAAATTGGGATGGTTTCCCAGCCTCCTATGTCATCTTCATGCAGAAGCACTGCAGTGTGTCCGAAGACAGGGCACACGATTGTCGGTACACACAATCAAAGCGAGCTTTTCCAGAGTAAAGGAAAGCTCCCGCATGAGATCGCTTTCTCAGCTGAAAATTTGGAGACTAGTATAATGAATCTCTTTTTTTTTTTTTTCTGTTACGAGCTAATATCGTGCAACTTCCACAACCATTTTCAGGCTATGTAAGACTGATGGTGTATTATTACATTTGCCCAAATGCAGTATCAAGGATTGAAAAGACACACGGAAATGCAACAGATAAACTGGCGGGTCTTTCGGGTTCTCATTGCAGGTGATCCTGGAAGATGTTGCGATGTTGCACATCAAGCCCGATCAGTTTACGTACACGTCAGATCACTTTGAGACGATAATGAAGTACGCGGAGAAGCTGATCCGGGAAGGGAAGGCCTACGTGGACGACACCCCGCCGAGCAGATGAAAGCTGAACGTGAGCAGAGGATAGAATCCAAACACAGGAGCAACTGTAAGGCACATTTAGTGTTCTATAGTTTGGCCGATAGTCTCGCCTTCTGCGTCTTTCGTAGAATGTGGTTTCTTTTCGATGGCGGGTGCCGGTGTGAAACGCCTTTGGGGAAACGAGTCCCGTGTTAGTTCATCTCTTACAAATCCTTTTCCTGTGTCGTCTTCCCCTTGTCCCCGCCTCGCTCGCCTCGCGGCTGCCTGTGGCATGTGAGCGCCTTCGGCGCGTCACGTACCGTGTGCCGTCTTCTGTGTTTCCATTCATTCCGTTTGGTCCCTTCCGCGGCTGTTCCGTACTTTCCCCACATGCTCAGTTTTTCTAAAATGTTTGATGATGACGTTATTCGTACCTAGGTCTTCCTTTCAGCATGTGAGTAAATGTGAGCATGATACATAAGCTTGTTATTTCTCCTGTGTCTTTGAAATATCACAGGACAAAAAACATCTTTCTTATTCATTACTTGTCCCCCGAGCTTCCCAGTCAGGCTATTTTCATTCTGCAATTATGTTCCCAGAGCTTCCACACTATTCAGACCTCTTCAGTGTGACATTTGGGAAGTGTAGTAAATTGGATTATTACAGAAGTATTTTTTTTTAAGTTTCTCTCCATTTTTAGAGCTAGGTAACAACTGGACTTTTAGACCTAACTTGATTCTTTGAGAGCAGATAAAGACGCCATCATATATCTTCATAGAATTTTGTACAGAGAATCGTTGCTTTCTTTTATCCATACGGGTCAGGTTTTCCATGTTCTGCCCTAGACAGGACCTTAGTCACATGGAGCAGAGCTCTTTTTCCTGGGGTTAAACTTGTATCGCTGTCTGTTTTCTGTCGTCTCTCATTTTCTCGGCTCCCAGTGTCCTGCTGCCTTCGGGAGTGACTGCAGGGGCTTTGAGGGAGTCCCCGGGCTCAGGCTCTCAGCCCGAGCCGTGTTCTTCAGACGGGCACGGGCTGCAGCGCCGACGCCTGTGGGCCCCGCGGGCCGGGCCAGACCGGTCTGTCCCCTGGGCATGAGGCGGCAAAGGAACAGGATGCTTCTGCTTCAAAGGCACAGTGTTACCTGGGCGAGCGGGGGCGCCGGTGCTGGGAGAGAGGGCGGCATCGGATGGGAGATGGGAGACAGCGTCCGGCCGCAGGCTTTCTGTGGCCTGCATCACACGGCCGGCGGGACGCGCTGCTGGCTTCGAGGTCAGGTTTACGGAGTACACGTCCCGCGGGGTTTGAGAGACCTCTGCATATGAAGTAACACGTTTACATTTGGCATCCGATGTTGAAACTGTGACAGAACCTTTAAACTAGTGGAGTTTGCTTATAATATAAACCCCAAACATGGGGATTTATATCAAATTACAGGACTATTACAATAATTCGAATTCAGCCTGATTGGGAACACGCTAGATAAACTGTACTCTAACTCTCACCCTATAGCTGTCGAGAAGAACCTGCAGATGTGGGAGGAAATGAAGAAGGGGAGCCAGTTCGGGCAGGCCTGCTGTCTGCGGGCCAAGATCGACATGAGCAGTAACAACGGCTGCATGCGGGACCCCACCCTGTACCGCTGCAAAACGCAGCCCCACCCGAGGACCGAAGTAAGCACAGTAAGTGCGCACCCTCTCACGCACGCAGCCTGCCCTCCGCTCCTCCGATGCTCTCTGTAAATGGAGCAGCTGCGCAGTGGGCAGGACGCCCAGTCTTCGCCCTTGCTCAGGTCCACGGGCTTCGGGGCCATGCCTCTCCTGCCACCTGGAGCCACACTACGTTGTGCGGTGACATCCATCTGTAAACGCCGGCGAGTCTGCCCAACATTGGTGTTCAGAGGAAGACTCTGTTCTTGATGTAGTTAATGACAAACGTAATTCAGTTTGCTTGAGTGTGGGATTAAGATTCGAAAAGCGGAATTTCCTTAACATTATCATGTATGTTGTTTATTGCTTCCAACATCACATACATTGGTCATTACAGAAATAGGACTGTAGAGTTTGTGGTGCCAATACCCAGTTGTTCATCAAATTGCAAATTTGCCTTTTCGCTTGAATATCGAGTGGGTAACTGGTTCATTGTTCTCAAAGTCTGATAATGTTTTAATATACTTTGATTATTATGAGTCATAATCATGTCAGTTTTTTAAAAATTCTTAAAGAATCATATTTCAAATTCGTTTTGCTGTTTCTAATACCTTATCTAAGATAGAAAGGGTAAGATGCTTCATGTTGCTTTTCAAAATGGTCCGTTTCTTTTCTAGCGTTTATCCAACCTATGATTTTGCCTGCCCCATCGTGGACAGCATCGAAGGCGTCACGCACGCCCTGAGGACCACAGAGTACCATGACAGAGATGAGCAGTTTTACTGGATTATTGAAGCTTTAGGCATAAGAAAACCATATATTTGGGAGTATAGTCGGCTAAATCTCAACAACACAGTGCTGTCGAAGAGAAAACTCACGTGGTTTGTCAACGAAGGACTGGTAGACGGATGGTACGTCACTGTCGCCCAGCGTTAGAGGCAGGACACGGGCACTGCACACCGCTGGGTGGTGGGAGGCGGGATGGGGAGGCCTGTGGGGTTGCCGTCCCTGCCCTCACTTCCTCCAGTGCTCCGGGTCCCCTTCCCCTGGGGGTGAGTGCTGCAGACACTTCGCTGTGAAGCGTGGTGCTCGGGGTGGGACGCACGAGGACACACCTTCTGCCGGTCTCAGCGTTTGATGGTGGCGCAGTTGTGAGTCTGGTGTTCTGAGACCTGGTCTTGTGATCATATGCAGAATGGGGACCGGGACCATTTGTGGAAGTTTTAATGCGTGGGTTTGCTGTATCTGAAGGTGTCACCTTGTGTCGTTCCCCAAGTCTGTGTTCACTGTCCTCGGCAGTGCGTGTGTTTCACTGAGAGGTGCTGCTGGAGGCGGTTTTCCTCTGCCGTGAACTTGGGCCTTCTGCTCTTGGATCTATCCAATGATCCCACCAGTGCGTGTATATAATTACACACACCGATGTGCGTATCAGCTGAATGTAATAGCGTTTATCGAAGCTTTCTGCGCTCTCTGCAACCACACGTGAAAAAAATCTCCTTCGCACTTAAAAATGTCCGTTTCCCAGGGACGACCCGAGGTTCCCTACGGTCCGCGGAGTCCTGAGAAGGGGCCTGACAGTCGAAGGGCTGAAGCAGTTCATCGCTGCCCAGGTGCGTCGTGCTTGCCTCTCTGCTCGAGTTTCAAGTGTCTGATCCTACTTCTTTCATCTTTATTATTCTCGTTCTTTCTGTCGTTAGTTCCTTATAATGCAAGGGCAGAATTTAAAAAAAAAAAAAAGACTCTTTGGCACGTTTATTATAGTGGGAAACCGAGAATGTCCTACACTTCTAAGCTAGGGGCAGAGGCAGCCCAGCCTTCTTCCCCAGTGAAATATCTGTCGACTCTGCCCGTTCAGGATAACCAGATTAGCTGGTGATAAAGTGTGTATCCCAGTGGAAATACACTTGCGAGTAATTATTTTCTCTAACATGCATAGCTTGCTAAAGGAAACATTCTGAAGGACCCTTCTTGTCCTGTAAGTCAACGTATTACTGTTTTCTAGGGCTCCTCCCGTTCGGTCGTGAACATGGAATGGGACAAAATTTGGGCATTTAACAAAAAGGTACGTGTTTCGACTCGTCCTCGTCTCTCATGCCTAACGCCCACACGTGGAAGTCTTCGGTGTGCTCACTGTAGAGAAAAGTTTGTGAAGAATATTGTCAGTCTGCAGACTTCAGGAAAATGGAATGTTTTCCTTTTTTAAACATAGAGCATTAAGCCTACTACTAACCAATAACTAACGGCGACTAAAATGAGCAAACCTGGAGTTACGGGGAACAGTGACAGTCTCTTCCTTAAACCTTTGATGAACACCTTGCATTTCATTTTTCTGCTTTCAAGCTGCGAGCTCTCTGTAAGAAGGTATCCCTTAACGCTTCTGTTGGCTTACTTAGCACGTAGCTTCTAGCACAGTACGTGTCATACCTGAGCTGTTACTCAGCTTTAAAGCACAATCACATTTACGCAAAAGACTTGCTCATGCACATCCATCGAAAAATGTTTTTAAAAACACGTCCTCCTGTTTTCTTAGTGGCAAATGGAAGATTTGGCTAATTCCGTCCTACTGTTCCCTTGTGTGCTGAGAGGACAGTTTTCAAGTTATATGTTTCATTGAGCTGTATGAAGGTTTATTAATTATGATTCCTGTCTCATTGATTCCAGTTTTTTAACTGTTAAGCGAAAGTCACATGAGGAATATTGCATATCGACACTGTTAATTACTAAATTGGAAGCAGACGCTTAGACACTATGATAAGGCAAATCATTCAAGTGCCACGTTTTATATTATGGTTTCTGTGATTGTGTTCTGTGAATTCTTTTTTTTTTTTTTTTTTTTTTTTGTATTGCTGCTTGATTGTGCTGATGCCTTGCCTCAAGAAGTAGTTGCTTGTCGCATGCGTCTTAAATTTGTTTTATTTGGTCTGTTTGTGATTAGTCAGTTTTTCAATACGTAAAGGAATCCATTGGTTCTTTCTGTTGCTGCAGTTACTAATACTAAATACGAGTGGAATTTACAGGCAAAGTTAATGTACTTTTTTAATAATCCAAATTTTAAAAGTCGTAAGTTTTCATGAAGGTATACATGTATTCTTAGTTCAAGTATGTGAAATACATTCTACTGTAATCAGTTCTGTAGGGTCTGTTAGATGAGCCGCACATCCCCCTATCTTGTTTCATTTCCTTTTCCTAGATAAATTGCTTCCAGCTCTTCTAGGTAATTGTTTTGGGATTCGTTGCCTGCATCTCTGTGTCGCTACTCGACGTTTCCATTTGGGGCGTCATCACTTGACTTCCATTCTTGGAAGGTGATGATTGAGGTTTCTTACTTTTTCTCATAACTGTTGGTTTTCTGGAGTTGACCAGTTGTTTTTTTCCTCTTCATTTGTCCAGTTTTCTAATTTTGTCTCAAACTCTTTGTCATAACTTTCCTACCAAGACGTTCACATGCCTCAGGTACTGGAGGCGACTTCGGCAGAGCCTCCGCGCTGCCCTGGTGTGAGCGAGGTCGGGGGCCCAGCCGCGCTCCCGCCGCCTCCCGGCGTCCTGGGATTCCCTTCGCTTTCCTTCTGTGGTGGGTCGTCGGGGTCTTGCTCTCCCGTCCCTTTTGCTTATCTTTCGGCTTAGCTCTACTGCGTCCTCTGGTAGTTGCCGAGAAGGGGAGCCTGGATGAAGAAGATTCTTGACACCTCGCGTGTGACCTGTGTTTTCACTTTGAAACTCCTCAACTGCTGCGGGAACATCTGGCTTCCTATCTGGAAACTCACTCCTTCAATTCTAGGAAGTTTTCTTGAATTTTCTCATTCTTTTTTCCTTTTTTTTAACGCCTCCAGCACCCATTGAATTCTTTTTTTTTCTTTGTTTTTTTTTTTTTTTCCTCCATATTTTCTTCTCTCTGGAACTCTTCTCGAGCAGATATTGGGCCTCCTCGACTGATCTCCAATTTTTTTGTCCTCTTATTTTCTATCTCGTCTTCGAGTTATTCATTTATGCTATCCTATTTCCCAGATCTCTCTTTTGTTCTCTGAACTTTCAAAATAACTTCCTGTTCCTGTTCCATGGTCATAATGTTTATTAATAGTATTTTTTCCCTTGTACTATCTTCCTCCAGGTTATTTTGTTTTTTCCTTTGACATTAGAGGCATTTTCCAGATGGTTATCTGCACGTGTGTCACGTGAGGGACTGAAGGAGTGATTGGCAGCCCTAAGGAAGAGATTTGGGCTTGTCAGCTGCGCCTCAGTGGGGGGTGATCTGGCTGGAAGACCTGCATCAGTGGCCGCCCATCTCATGTTAGAGTACGCAGTTTTCCCGGGGGACTTGGCTGCCGGGCCTCAGTGCCAAGTCGAGGACCTGGCATCAGACACTCACTCGCTGCCCCGTCTCACCTCGGCGGCCCCGGGGTCTGCCACGACCCGACACACCCCGGGTTTCACAGATCAGCTTCCATTGTCTTGCCGAGTCGGGGAGGGCAGTTCCTGGCTGCGGGGACCAGGAGGCTGCTTCCTGGCGGCTGTCACTCCCAGCGTCCCCTCGCTGCTCGCTCTCCCTGTCTACGGCTCCTTCTCAGCGTGCGCCTTTAACGAAAACCGAACCTCCGTGTCTGCGTAATGGGGGGCGGGAGGACTGGGAGTAGATGAGCGTTTTTCAGGCTGCTTTGTCTTCCTGAGTCTGTGGGATCGTTAATCATTAAGAGCCATCTTAGGGATGTAGCATGGTTTAGAGTTTGGGTCGCTAGTGGAGTGAGTCACCCCGCTTGCGTTCCTCCTCGTTTCTGTTGGCCTTTGGTATCTTATCCTTCCTTCACTTCCGCTCCCTCGACCCTTGCGGTACACGTCTCTCATTGAGGGCTCATGTCACTTTTAGCCTCTAATTATTGTTTTCTCATTTTGTAGCTTGTTCTGTCTTCCTTGTGAGTAAATGTAAGTGAAGCGTCAGGGAACTGAATGTAACGCCAGGGCGTTGTGAGGTCAGCACCAAGGGCAGAGCCGAATCGTCACCCTTAGGACGCTGTCCCTCAGTGCAATGTTCCTTTAAAGCATCTTCTGCCAAAGGACAGGGGGGTTAATTCCAGATTGGCTGGAGCCCTCTACGTGCTTCTTTGGGGAAAGAACTTAACTCTCATCTCGACCCCCTTGCTGGCTGCCCTCAGCTAGTAACCAAAGTACGTGGAGACTTCTCTCTCCACTCCCCCAAGAAGGGAAGTCTTCCCTTCAAATGGAAAAATCTTGAGTGACCCCAGTGCACAAAAGTGCATGTGTTCTAGTTTGAGTGTGGTGGGGACCGAGAGCCCTGTTCTTCTCAGTCACACACCTGTCTTTGTCCCTCTGCTTGGTGTCTGTGCCCAGCTCCTTGTAATTCTTAAGACTCTGGAGTACTTTGAAAACCACTGGTCCAGGGATTCTTAGAAGCGTACAATTTAGAGCTGAAAAAGACTGAACTCTTTTAATCCCAGGTTTCCCAGACTTATCTGACCCTCACCATCCTGTGGAATGCTTGTTAAAAACAGATTTCCGCACTTCAGACCACGGGAATCCTAACCTGTAGGGATCAGAGGCCTGGAAGTCATGCCGGCCAGTGCTGGAGCGAGTCCAGTCGTTCGTCAAGAGTGAGGAAAGTCTTCTGCTCCTTTGTCAGTTGAGAAAACTGAAGGAAGTATCTCAGGCCGGGTTGTCTAGTTTCAGCTTCTTGAAAGCACTTGTATCTTCCCAGCTTAAGTACTGAACTGAGTGGGCACAAATGAAATCTTTGCTCATTCTGGCCCAGGAGAAGCTGAAAGAAAGAACGCGTAACCAGTAAGGATGACCTTTAAGCCTCAAAGAAGGAAAGAATGAACCAGGAAACTTGGAGAGGCTGGTCCTGATTTAGTGCCGGCGTGAAGTATGAGCCGTTGAGGAGCAGCAGACCGGGGCGACTAAAGTAGCTTCTACTGCTTTCGTGAATGACCCTCGGAGGCAGTTTCTTCTCCAAGCTCATTCAGAGTTTCCACAATATCATTCTTTTCAGAAGCTGAAAAAATTTGCAAAGCAAACCAGAAATCCAGTTCAAAACCAGACACACACACACTGCAGTTTAATTAACCGCACCACTGCGTCCCGTCTCCTAATGGAAGAAGCTAACTTCTTCTTCCCGGCTGTCTGACCGTACGTTCGCTTCTGCCTGCATCCTTCCGTGCGCTTCATTTATGTCTGAACACTGCTGTTGGCTTCGTCGTCGTGGGTAATTTGAAATTGAGCAGCAAAGTGAGAAGCATCAGATCCGGCGGTGCTGCTGCTGTTTTGGAGGTAGCGTAGGTGAGCGCGGAGTGACCCTCATTCGGTTAGTCTGCAGATCTGGTGGATTACCTGTGTGGGCCAGGCCCTCGTCGTGCTGGGAACGCAGTAGGCCCTGTCTGTAGCATGCAGACGAGTAGAAGTATTTCATTTATACTTTTAACCTATAGAATTGCCTTATTATAGTGACCTAATGCTATTTTGCTTTTGCTGGTGATGTGTTATATAACACGGATTATGAAAAATTATACAACATCTATGTCTATATTTCTTTAATATGTACTTCCTGAACAATGCAAAATTGAGGATCATGTTTTCCTGTAGGATTAATATATAACCCCTCAAGGATAATTTTTCCTCACCTTCTAATACCAGAGTTAAAAATTATTTTCAAAATATTTCTAATATAATGCTTTAACTAATTGGCTTCTTCTCACCTGTCAGTAGTTATTCTTGGAAGGGAACTCAATCCTTCACATAGTCTTCATTTATGATTGTTTTTCCCTTTTCTATTTGACGTTAAAATGTTGGAGAGTTACTAGATAAACCAAAACATTAGTAAATGCAGTAACAAAAAAAGCCGGTTAGTTTTCCTGTGCTTTCATTTTATTTTACTTATGAAATTGTAAAAGATGCATCCAGGACGTTTTAACACGAGGATGCGTTCGTTGCAGGTCATTGACCCGGTGGCTCCACGGTACGTCGCGTTGCTGAAGAAAGAGGCGGTCCCAGTGAACGTCTCCGGAGCGCAGGAGGAGAAGAAAGAAGTGGCCAAACACCCAAAGGTCACCTTGCAGTTCTACCACGTCGTCCTCTCTGTTAGAGAAGGGAAAATGGGCCGTGGTGGCCATGGCGTGCGGGCGCCCCTTAGTAGTCAGCATTACTTGTCAGGATTTGATGCTAACTGAAGTAAATGTTGCTGTGGACTTCTTGCGGAAGAAACTTGTTCTAGTGATAGTCTGTAGCACGTCACACAGAACTGTTACTTACAGTTGGTGCTTAGCATGTATCAGAACTCATCTCCCTGGAGGTATTTTGGAAGATGAGGTTGAAACAGGTAGATCCTTTCACTGAAGCTTTGTGCGTTCTCTGTGTATTTTCAATATGTAGCAAGATTCTGTTCATGGAGCCACCTATGTTACTGATAGACTGATAACTCATAACCTCACTCATAACTGTCATTCCTAGACTACTCACTGCGAGTTAATGTGCATCATGAAGCACTACAGTGTCCTGTTACAGCCTTACGTCATTGCCTTTCTGTGTATGACGTTAGCTACTTTTTAATTTTAAAGATTTGAGATATTTTAAGGGGAACCCTAATACGATTTGGGGAGAATGTGCACGTGCCTGATTCATTTGGCTTCGCCTTTATCTTATTTGACTATGCAGCTAGGTGACTAGTGGTATTTAATGTATGATATCACCCACTACAGTCAGCTTAAATGTGAAGTTTACTGAACATTTTAAAATTTGAATGGTGAGAATAAAACTTTGTAAAGGTGCTTGTTTGTTAAAATGACTATATGTTCAGATAGCATTAGTGAAATTACTGTTCATTATTGAAAAAGAATTAATCGATTAGGAAATGTACTGTAATGAGTATCTGGATTACTTAGTTTGATCTGTGGCATTTTCATTATCCTTGTTCCTCTCACAGAGCGTTCTGTATTTAGCCCGTATGTAAGTTATTACAGCATACTGATTTTTCTCACATGCATTGGTGCATCCACTGAACAGTTATTGAACAGAAGCTGTTTAACATTTATTTCAAAGGGTCTTAACACTTTCTTCATTCTGATTCTGCCCCCCCCCCAAAAAAACCCCAGAAATTTAACAAGTATAGTGTTATTTTTATTCCCCAGATCTTTTCTTTTTCATATAATACATACTGATAAGGCAGGGAGTTTACCTATACATATAAAATTTTATCTTTAAAATTTGTTTCTAAAATACGAAAGATCCACAAGTCCCTGCTAAGGTGGCTTCTGTTGTCCTACAATGCTTTGCAGCCACTGGTCAGAAATGACTTTATTTTCTCCTTTGCTGCAAAAGCAGTGAGATTCTGAGGACCATAAAGCAGACCAATAATCCTATCATCGCGCTGAAAACAGAATGATTTAGGCTGGAAGGGCATCTAAGGGGCAGCCCCTCATCCAGCTCCGTTAGCATTATTTATTGGTCGGTTGGCCAACCCGATATCACAGAGCTGGTATTTAGAAGAACACAGATTGCTTCTGTTGATTGAAGAATAAAATGGAAGCCAGAATAAATGTGCACACTGGCTTCAGTGAGTTGTTGTTTCAACCAGCTTTCTCCTTCTTCACCCATCAGAACCCCGACGTGGGCTTGAAGCCTGTGTGGTACAGCCCCAGAGTTTTCATGGAAGGTGCCGATGCGGAGACGCTGTCGGAGGGCGAGATGGTGACGTTCATCAACTGGGGCAACATCAGCATCACTAAGATACACAGGTGAGAACTTGCCGTTTGCCAATAGATTCGGAAGAAAAATGTATTTTGTGTTTACTCACTCGTTAAAGGTTACCCGATTTAGAGTTCTTCATGTTCCTGACCAGTAAATCTGCCCAGGCAGAGATAGTGAAGGTCTGGACACTGATGTTTCCTCCATCTATGCTCCACGTATGCTCCATGTATGTTCCCGTTTGCTAACGGGGTGTCAGGATCGCTTTTGCTTGTGATAATGAAAATTACTACATCTAGATGTAATAAAAGTAATTCTGATGATTTGAGTCCCGTTTTTATTATCTGACTCATTGTACAGTTGCCTGGCGGAGGGATTCTTTGGACATTATATGTAACATCCTACAGTCTGCTTTAAAATTGATCTTTAATGACAAACAAACTTTCCAGTTATTATATAGTGTGCTACACGTATAAATTTGATTTTAAGGTTACATAAATGGAACATAGTATGCCAAGATTAATTGATGTAAACTCTGACATCTTCATTGTCTAGCTCTTGCATGTGATTTCAAGTAATTGTTAAATGTTTTTAAATATAGTATTTTAGTTTTTTTAATGCTTGCTACAGGTGCTTTAAAATTTGTAAGTATGCTCCTGTTCTTTATCAGGTATATATGGACCTGTTTTCCAGTGGATTATTAGTGTCGTTATAGCAAGGATTATATTTTGAACCCACCAGTATATGTCTGGCCCATATTAAAAGCTCAAATAAATACTTGCTTTGAAATTTTTGCAAAGAAAATTCCTTCTCCGTTTACTACAGATACAGAACAAAATAAGGCATATTCCTGGCAGTTACAGTTTATTTTCTTTGAACATTTTTCAATCTTCTGTCTAGAAACGCAGATGGAAAAATTGCATCTCTTGATGCAAAGTTGAATTTGGAGAACAAAGACTACAAGAAGACCACGAAGATCACGTGGCTGGCGGAGACGGCGCACATGCTCCTCCCGTGCCAGCCGTCTGCGTCACCTACGAGCACTTGATCACCAAGCCGGTGCTGGGGAAGGACGAGGACTTCAGGCAGTTCGTCAACAGGAACAGCAAGGTGACCAGGCCGCCTCCTTTTTCATTCTTTAGAATTTTTCACGTCAGTTTTAAGTAGTCGATTCCTCAAATAGTGTGGAAAAAGTCGGTGGAATTTCATTAATATAAAAATGATGTGAAGGAATAACATCCCATTCTGTGGTGGTGGGAAGGGTGGCAGAGCCGCGTCCGGAGCCGGACACCCGGCCCGGGGCCCTCGGCGCCTCGCCGGCTGCCTTTTCCCGTGCGCCTTGCACGCTGCAGTTCATGGCTGGGGGGACTCAGTCTGCGGGGACACCAGTCAGCTTAGTGTAGTTTTCCGAAGCCAGTCAGTTTATAAACATTAACTTTAAAAATGATAATAAATGTAATATTTTTGTTACTGCGTCACTGTTTCATTCCATGTACTTAAATACTAAATTTTCGAAACATCTGTTTAAAATGGAAATACTCCAGCTACTGGAAACAACTGCTTGCATTTTAGAGTTGTTTTTAGTGCTCTGATTTTGAGAAAGTGTGTGTTCGTCTCCTGTCATCCTTACAGCATGAAGAGCTGATGCTGGGAGACCCCTGCCTTAAGGATTTGAAAAAGGGGGACATTATACAGCTCCAGAGGAGAGGCTTCTTCATATGCGATCAGCCGTATGAACCTGTTAGGTAAATGAACGTGACTGAACATCTAAGTGAAAATGTTTTAAGTTACATTTAAAAAGTTGAACTTCTACTAAAGTACTGTACCTGATCATTCTTTATCCAGTTTGATTTGTTCCTCTATATTTAATATTTCAGACTTCAATAGGAGATAGTTTTGAAACAGCATAATATTAACAAATTCATTTCTAAAATTAAAACCATTTATAATCCATCTTCATATAGTCCAAATATAAAGAAAATTTCTCCAAAGCTTGTAAATTGTCTTGGGGCATTGGATTTTGCTAATTACTCTACCCTTTGAGAAATTCTCAAAAGATAAATGTTTTGCCTGTAAGTAGGTTAGGTGTGCTGTGTAGATGGATTTCCTTTAAGTCAGCTGTGAACCGTTAGCATCCGCTGATGCCATCTCCGTGGCAGGCGGAGCAGACGTGCTTTCGTCCTGGGGTAGATGCTAATTAATATATGTGAAAGTCCATGAGTTGGAAGTTTAAAATTAGCACTGTCAATTTTTATTTACTTGTTTTTAAATTACTCCAAAAACTTGAGTTGAATAATAAGAGATTGGACTATTCGTTTATACTTTGAAAAGCATTGACACAGTGCCATGCCTTAATCTAGGAATTCAGTTGAAGTTGCTGTCCAGATAATTTGGTTCAAGTAAACATTTTCGGCCTTGTGTTTCCTTTTAGCCCCTATAGTTGCAGAGAAGCCCCGTGTTTTAATCTACATCCCTGACGGGCACACAAAGGACATGCCGACATCCGGGTCAAAGGAAAAGACCAGAGTAGAAACGGCGAAGACTGAGGTAAGTGCTGGCCTTCTCGGGCACGCCTGCGACCACTGACCTCTCCACCACCAGGGCTTGGAGTCTCTGACTCGGCAGACGGCCGTTTTCTTGCTGAAAAAGCACCAACTCTTATTTGGGGGTTTTGTTTTCCTTTCATGTAAGATATGTAAATACCTTGCGAAACAAGATTTTTAAAACTTCATTTTATTACGTGAAAAGTAAGAAAGACTAATTAAAAGAATGTTTTTAGAAAAGGGTTTTTTTCCTTCTCTTTGCAACAGCCAGTCTGCTTTAGTCAGGGGGAGCCTTGTGGAGAGCTGAGGGGGTGTTGACGGCCACTGGTTCTCACTAGTTTTATGCATGAAAAGAGAGAAAGTAGGCCTTGCCCAGGATCCAGCAGTCGTTCCTGACAGTCAGGACAGTGGCCTGGTTTTCTGGTTTCCTGTCAGGACCCTTTTATTGAATTCCAGTGCCCCTTGGTGAAGGGCTCCCAACAGTGGGGTCTGGAGGAGGAAAAGGGCAGGAACCGCGTGTCGTGGGTGAAAGGAAGCTGTTTTCACTCGCTTTTTCTTTTTCATTTCGGGGCAATGCTTAACCTCTGTCTGTAGCAATGAGTTAGGATTCTGCCCAGCAGTCACCGTCTGGCAGACAGTCCAGGTCGGGACAGCGTCCTCCTCGCGCGGGGTGTGGATGTGCGAGATGGCGACGGGTCTCGAGAAGCAGGGTCATGGCGAGGCCCAGGGACCTCGCCCTTCTGCGGTCACAGTCCCCTCTGTCAGTGAGGGTTTCGTGGCAGCCCTAGCTCAGTGAGATTCTTAACAGCTCTTTGTATTAAGTAGTTAAGTTTAAACAACTGGATAAATATTTGTGTCCCAATAACAGAGTAGCAATTCAAAATAATGACACATACATTGAAAAAAAAAAAAGATTTCATTTTTAAAATATTTTGTTCTTAATGTTAAATGTTTTCATTTCATTTCTTAAAAGGATACACAAATTGGAAGAAAGAAGTAATACTTTTATTTTTCCTTTGACCTTGGACTCAGATTGGACAGTCCCATTTTCTGTACCCCAGTTTCCCATGGTGTTCGGTTTTTCACACAGCAGCTGTGAAAAATCGAGCTTTGCAAAGACACGACATCGCTGAAAGAAACATAGCACTCTCTCATGTGAAAACTGAACCACCTTGAGCCTGTAGAACACGAGATGTTTGACAGGTGTGGAGGACGTTGCTCTTACCTAAAACATCTCTTGGCGTCCATCTGGGTTTCCCGTGCGCCCTGGAGCACCCTGGTGCACGGTGGTCACTGATGATCTGGCAGCAGTGAAGGAGATGGCTTGGAGGTGCAGTGGCCAAGCCCGGGGAGCTGTAGTGGTCAGGAAGCCGGGGATGAGGGCGTGGGGGCCATAGCGTAGCACGTGAATCCAGGAGTCGCGTTGGTAAGACGGGAGCTCGGCCTTGTTTCGGTTGACGAGGTAACGCAGCGGTGAATGACGGAGCCAGGGAGGACAGGGCACGGGTTTATTAGAAGATATGCATTTGGAGCTGTTTAGAGTGACGACGTCTTGGCTTGAGCTTTTAATGTATACAGATTAAAAACTACATGGTCTTGGATTGTAAAATTTTGCTTTAGCTTGGAACATTATTAAACAGTCAGTTCAACGTAGTTCTGCGGAAATGCTGACGGTGAATTACTACTTCGCTTTTGCTTTCCTGCCTGCACAGGCGACGACGCCTGCCAAGGGGGGGCCAGCGCCGCCTGTCACCGGCTCCCCGTGTCTCCCTCCGAGGATCCCCTGGTCCTTTACTCCAGAGTGGCTGCACAGGGCGACGCGGTTCGTGATTTAAAAGCCCAGAAGGCGGCGAAGGAAGATGTCGACGCGGCCGTGAAACAGCTCCTGGCCCTGAAGGCCGAGTACAAGGAGCGGACGGGCCAGGAGTACAAACCCGGGAACCCTCCCGCCGCGGCCCGCCCCGCGTCCCTCCCGCGTCCCCAGCAGCTGCCCCCGGGGCGGTCCCTGACGAGGAGGTCGCTGCGCAGGGGGAGCTGGTTCGGAAGCTGAAAGCCGAAAAGGCGCCCAAGGTCAGTGAGCCGAGTCGGGCCGTCAGCCGGGAGGGAGCCCCGAGGGGGCGCGTGTTCTCGTGAGGCACCTGCTCGGGGACGCGCCGAGCAGTCAGCGTTCACTGGTGGCCGCTGCGTGCCAGGCTCTGGGGACGGCCAGCGGCTCACTGTCGCGTGGGGCAGAAGCGCACGTGCTGACGTGATCTGTGTCGTGTCGCCGCGACGTGTGCACACGCTCTCAGGAATCCGTGCGGCTCCGAGTGGCAGGGACGAGGGAGGAAAGTCACAGTCAAGCCCAGGGGGTCAGCTTAGCGCTCGGTTCAGAGAGGTACTCTGCTTTCAGAATTTTACTGTATTTACTGTTTTTAGAATGTCTTATTCAATACTGAAGTGGTTTGCTCATCTTAATTTTCTCTTTTATAATATTTCAAGTTGTAATCTTGCCAAACTAGGGTTTATATTTTCTGTGCAAAATGTGTGCCATCCGACTTTAAACTCCAGCGAATGCCTGCTTGTAGAGGCCTCTTCTCGTGGAAAGGTTTGCAGGAGAGCCCCTTAGCTTTTCCCCATTTCCTTTCTTTCAGCCAGTTGGAAATTTCTTTTCTTCTTGATCCCTGTATGTCCTTTATCTTAGGACCAGGTAGCTTTTGTTCTGAAAAGGCTCTTAGTTGTAGGAACAGCATAAACACGAGGCGGGTCAGGAGTATGAGTCTTCTCTCTGTGATTCCTCTTGCCTGCGCCCACTCCGGGTGGCGGCTGCTGTGACACGCTCAGTCCGTAGGCAGCAAAGCATCGTATCCTACAGCAGCCGCACAGGAAAACGTGATCCGCCGTCTCGTAGGTGCCAGTTCTTTGAAGTGGTACCAGTGCTCCCTGCATGCCTTTGACACCCCCCTCCCCCCTATTATAGTTTCCTGGCTTCATGGGCTTCTCTTAGTTCTCTGGAGCACTGTGGTCACGTGGCAGTAAAACTTGATTAGGACGATTTGGAGGTACAAGGTGATCGATGCCCTGGCTTCCTGGTCACACGTCGGGCCTGCATCCTTTGCCTGCACGGCTGGCCTTCTTCACTAGAGTCACGAGTGTCTCAGTTGGGTTGTTTTGTCCTTTTTCATTATTATTACTTTGAAATCTCAGAGGATACTACGAATCGGTGAATATGTAATTAAAACCTCAGCATACATTCTTTTTCATGGTAAATCTGTGAGGGAGTGATGGGACTTCTTCCGTTGGGCCCAGACTGCGTGTTCTTTCAGTGCTGTGTCTGGCGTCCGTCTGGAAGGCTGAAGAAGACAGGGTACAGGCAAAGCCCGAACTCGTGGATGCTGTGATGGTGTGGATTCTGATTCCTGTCCACAGACCCAGGGTGTGGACCCTGGATTTGCTTGGATGCTCTATTGTTTATTTGTCTGTTTGTACATGTAAGATGGAAGGTCACAGTATTACGTGTATACGTATGTTTGTTTATTTTTATAGCTCATGTATAGGATTACGGTATGGTTTGTAGTTTTAACTTTTCTTTAGCTTCTATCTATTATTTTGGGCTGATGTTGTCATTCCTTTGTGCTTGGCTTTCTCCATGATGGTTACTTAGGGGAACTCTTTGGTCGTACTTAACAGTTTTGAGTAATCATTGGAATTTTCAGAAATGGCAGAAAATATTAAATATTTATCTTTTCTTCTCTTTCACCTCAGGCTGAAGTAAACGAAGCTGTAGAGTGCTTGCTTTCTCTGAAAGCTCAGTACAAAGAAAAAACCGGAAAGGACTACGTCCCTAATCAGCCCGCATCATCTCAGAGTTCGGATTCAGGTCCAGCCAGAAACTCCGAGGACTTGTGGGCCGGAAACGGCAGAAGCCAAAGTGCTTTTTGACAAAGTAGCTTCTCAGGGAGAGGTCATTCGAAAACTCAAAGCAGAAAAAGCCTCCAAGGTTAGTATGGCCATTTGTCTATGTTTTTATTTTTTACGTGATAGACTATCTTCTTTCCTGGAACACCTTCTCTATCAGATCTAGCTGACTTCTACTCACATATTTTCAGTCCTCACCTCTTTTATCTTGCCTTTTAGAGAAGCCTTTGTTGATCCCCTCTTCCCCCAACTAGAGTTGACTGCACAGTCTCATGCGACACTGCCTTTCTCTGACGTAATACTCAACACACTGTGTTTTACTCGTTTGTTAAATTGCCTGTTTCTCTCTAGTCTGTTACATCCTTGGGCCTCGGCTGCTAGGACCTAGCGCCTCACAGTGCCTGGCTCATCGTGGGCCCTGGAGGCATAGTCTTTGTTTGATTTATTCTCTTAAAGCTCTTTCAGTCTGAAATGGCAAGTTCTGTTTTGAACCCTGATGTAGTTTGTGCTGATTGTATTATCTTTACATTGAATAGGACTTTCTGGTACAGATAGAATCATATGAGTGGAAACCACTAAGTCATTTCAGGTTTTAAAATTTAACCAGCAATACAGAAGCCTGACTATTGTCATCTTTATAATTGTGACATGCTCAGCTTGTGTAATTTCATGGCTTGTAACATAAATAGCACTTGGATACACGTACTAGTGCTTTCTACTGGAACTTTCTGCCGTGATGGAATGTTCTAGAACAGTTCCATGCAGAACGGTCATCATTAGCCACCTGCAGCGGAGTGCTTGAAATGGGGCCGCTGTGCCTGAGGAAGTGAAATTTTGATTATATTTAGATTAAATTTCGACAGCCACACGTGGCTAGCGACGCGCCTGGACAGTGCAGTCACTGTGCTGTTTCTCGTCACTCTGCTGCACCGTCTGTCCTCGTGTGTCGTGTTCTTCTGTTCGTTTTCAGCAGTTCGTATGCTTAACAGTGTCCCGTGCCGCCCCTGCGCCCTCACTACCTGCGTGCAAAGCTGTGGACACAGGCGCTCGGGGATTCGGATTCAATAGCATCTTTCTCTCCTTTTGGTGACCGCAGGATGAGGTAGGCCCAGCCGTGCAAGAGCTGCTCCAGCTGAAGGCTCAGTACAAGTCGCTGACGGGCGTCGAGTACAAGCCTGTCTCCGCCACCGGCGCCGAGGAAAAAGATAAGAAAAAGAAAGAAAAAGAAAACAAATCCGAAAAGCAGAATAAGCCTCAGAAACAGAGTGACGGCCAGAAGAAAGACGCCTCTAAACAGCCGGGGAGCGGGCCTCGTCCGGCGGCGCAGGAGAAGGGCAGGGGCCCCGCAAGCAAACCAGGTGAGGGGCCGGAGCCACGCGGCGGCCCCAGCCCTGCGGCGGCGTCGGGTTAGGAGCAGACGCGTCATGCGGGAGGCTCGGGTGCAGTGCCAGCACGTAGTCCTGTCACTTGTCTGTCTGTCTGCTCCCTTGCGTGGGGCAAGGACCGCAGAATATAACGGGGTCTGGACACCTCCATCCCCGCTCGGCTCCCCTTCCCCGTCCCTCGTCCCACCTTAACGAGCTGGTGCCTTTTAACACGCTTGGTACCTGAGTACACACGTTGCTTTTGTGCCTTAGAAGCAGAGTTCTGAAATGAAAATAAAATCTTTTGTGTGGATTGAATGTAAATTTCATCCTCAATGGGACTTAAAGTTTGGTTAAATATAAAACAAAGCTGGTTTAAAGACAGAACAGTGGAGCGGATGCTGCTGCAGTTTCTTCTGATCCACGTGATTCTGCTGCCTATAATCTCCACCCCGAAAGCAGAGGGAACTTTGTGCTAGGTTCTTGAATGGCCTAACAAGAAGGAAAAGCTGTTACTAGCAACTGCTATTTTGAGATACTTAATTTTAGATTTGTTTAGCTGAATCTTCAAATTCTGCTTCTTATCTCTCATCATACACACCATGTCTTCTTAAACAAGAGAATACAGTTATTTTTCTCGCCTGTCAGTGGGATGATTACATTTGCAGAATAGTAGAACAGAGACAACAGCATCTCACTTCTTACCCCCGACTGCTTGTGAAAGGCCACATTCACAGAGGCATTTGGTTGAGCTGTTGGTCAGAGTGAAGCAGCAGATAATCGAATTGTAAATACGTCAGTAAAACCTTTTGCACAGACTTTTTAAAAAATGTACCTTTTGTAAGACATAACTCATAGGTAGATTTCTCTAGGTCGGTCACAAGACCACGGTTCCCTGGATGATTGTTGGTATTTTAAGAAAAGGGTTATTGTCTGGAATAATTTTTTTTTTTTAATTGCAGATCTGATTTATTTTGGAAGCATCTCACTCTGCAACTTTTACTTACTGCAGTTAAAAGAAAACTTTATAGCGTAGATTAGGATATTTATACCTGTGTGTGTATACTTACCAAAGAGCTGTTGTTTTATTACTTTTAACATGTTACTTTGAGACACTGATCTTCCTAACTACAGTTTTGCCTGGATTGAGGTTGACAAAAGATTCATGGTTTTTAGTGGAAAAATAAGATACGAATAGGCCCTGTGATTATTATATTACATTAAAAAGAGATGTCTGCACTAAAACCACAGCTTTTGTTGGGCGTGGCTCTCCTAGTACTTTGTGGACAGCATCTCACCACCTTTTAAGAGAAGCCTGAATTGTTTTCTAGGTTAAAACATCATCTCGCGAATGAGTATAGAAGAGATACAACTAACTCACAATAGAACCAACTCGTGTCGAAGAAAAGCTAATCTATTTTGAACTTTAGAGGTTTATTTCCATTCAACCCAAAAGTAATTGCTGAATGAAGGAATTGATATTTTATTTTCCATATCTGCAGGTTGGGTCTTGAGGCAAAAAAAGAAGAAAATCTTGCAGAGTGGTATTCTCAAGTGAGTATTCATTCCATTGATTTTTATGTTTTAAATTTCTCAAAGGCGACTTTATATGTAGATTCTGAAGTCCAGACACAAAGTAATAATGTTTAATGCCTTTATTAGTACATGATATAGTCATTTAACATGTCACAGTTTTCAAAGTGTGGTCACGTGAAGTATTGGATCCAGAAGTAGCCCTATGAGAGAGCTGATGTTTTTCTTCATTACTGTGAGGTAAAGGGATTAGTCCAAAATCACGCAGATAGTAACTTGAGAAGCACGATTGGAATTCAGGCCTTTTTAGGAGTTTAGGGCTCCGGCGTTTCTCAGTATAGAAAGATCCATTTTACACTCACATTAAGAGGGTGGACCAGTGTGCAACCCTCCATATTTGAAGCTTGGATATTAGACTCTCGGCACTTGTGCTGTAATTTTGGTTCAATTTAGGCTTTAAAGGCTATTTTTCTTTTACAAAGGTCATCACAAAGTCAGAAATGATCGAATACTACGATATAAGTGGCTGCTACATTCTTCGGCCCTGGGCGTATTCTATCTGGGAATTCATCAAGGACTTTTTTGACACCGAGATCAAGAAACTTGGTGTTGAGAACTGCTATTTCCCCATATTTGTGTCTCAAGCCGCGTTAGAAAAAGAGAAGAGTCACATTGCTGATTTCTCCCCTGAAGTGAGTGTGCGCCCTTTGTTTGATTTTGCAGGTGTCTTTCTCGTAAACTCAAAAGTGTGTTTTCAGCTCACAGTTGAATAGTAATTTAAAAGGCAAATTGTAACAGCCAATTTAGAGAAATATAAGTCCATTTAAAAAAATGTAGTTCTACCTTCAGGGCAACTTATGATCATTTCTGTTACGTTAAGTAATTAGCTTGTTTTTACTTTTCTCTAAACGTTAAGGACAGTAAGTATCTATGTTTATTTCACAGTGAACAGTGATTATTTGACTTGCCTTAATTGATACAGCAAAAACAGAATTAGCAGTTTACCAACATGTATGCTGATTCTCTAAATACCACTAAAAAGTGTGTTAACAACAATTTTGTCTTACTAGGTTGCCTGGGTTACAAGATCTGGCAAAGCAGAGTTGGCAGAACCCATCGCCATTCGCCCAACTAGTGAAACAGGTGAGGGTGGCCGCGGAGCACAGAGCGGGCTCGGTGACACGTGAGTGACCGCTCTGGCTGGAGGAATCCCAGCTCTCAGCTGTGACGTTCGTAACCCTCGTTGATGCTGCATGAAGCTTCATGAGTGGCGAGAAAGTTGTGTGGCATTTTATTCTCTGTACGATGTTCATTACAGAGTTCTTTACCATTAGGGCAAAGGTGTATTTTGGTTATCTTTTATTTCATGCTAAAATTTTTCAGAATTTTCCAAGGAATTTTATTCTTGGAATAATGTTTTATGTCAAATTCACGTACGGATTTTGTTAGTCATTTTAATGTTACGTTTACATTGTGTAAGATTTCTCTAAGTGGCTAAGTGATTTCATTTACATCTTGCATTATTCTTAAAGCAGTGTAGAGCTATTGTGATCTCCATTTTGCAGGTAAAGGTCTCTGAAAGGTTAAGTGACAGTTTCCTAAGTTACACACAGTAAGTGGAAGTGCTGTTTGGAACTTTTGAGCCTTTGGGCTCGTCTGTGACTTCCAAAGTGAGCATCTTAGTGGAGGGTTATTTACCCTTCTAGGGACGCTTGTGAATAATGCCATGTTGGTGCATTATTGAAATTATGGCACAGTTCTTTATTCACACCCCAGATTGGCAGAGTTTTCTTTCCCCCATGGTAGATGATCACAAGTAGGTGGCGGTAAAGCCTCGAGAGTAGCAGCTTATGGCAAGGGCTTTTGTACCCCTGGCCGATGGAGCAGATGGCAACTTAAATTGTCGTGCTGATACGTAACTGCTGGCTTCAGCACGTTATTTAACATCTCCAAGCTCGGTTCCCACATCTTTAATGTTGCAATTATAATCTCTGCTTTGTGGGTAGGATATGAGGGTGAACAGGATAATGAACGCCAAGAACTTAACATAGAATGTGGTAGATACTATACGATCTCCTGCTTTGTGTTTTTGAAAACAAAACAGCCAAAAAGCAGTCGAATTAAATGTTGAATGTAAATCTCGTGAAGAACACAAACATGTTTTGTGTTCAGTTTTTGATAGTTTTATTTCCTCGATTAATCTGCATTTTAAGACACATACTACCATTTACTGACCGTTAAGACATTGGAAAGCGTTCACAGAGCAGAGTGTTCTGCTTCCTGTCAAGTGGGTGGCCAGCTTAGCCCTTCGCAGCCTCCAGGGTGGGAAGGGACCTTGACTGACTGGCTGGGCCTGCGTCTCCCTGTGTCTTCCAGTCATGTATCCTGCATATGCGAAGTGGGTGCAGTCACACCGGGACCTGCCCATCAAGCTCAACCAGTGGTGCAACGTGGTGGTGGGTACCCGCCCCTTCTCACCTTTCAGCAGTCATGTCACTGCTTTTTTTACAAAAAGCATATGTCATTTTCCCTTGTTTGTATATTCAAAGGACTGGGAGTGCGGAAACATTTTTGAGGCACTTTGGGTCACAGTCATGATTTCTGATAGTCACGTACAGTTGCTAGTGAAAGGCAGCGTGCTCCCTGTAATAATGACCAGCCTGTCTTCTCGCCTCTCCTAGCGCTGGGAGTTCAAGCACCCCCAGCCCTTCCTGCGGACCCGCGAGTTCCTCTGGCAGGAGGGGCACAGCGCCTTTGCTACCTTCGAAGAAGCGGCGGAGGAGGTATGAGGAGCTGTCTTCCTCGTCCTGTTTTCGTACGATGTTGTATCTCTTTGTCCACGCTGTGCAGTTTTTGTCTTTTTCCAGTTGTAAGTAATGCCGTACGATCTAGCTGTTGGTAGTCATTCAGTAAAAAACTGTAAATTGACATTTGATCTGATGTCAAAGTAACGTTAAAAGAATTTCTTGGTATAAGTTATTTTATTACTTAAATTTTACCTTAAAGGAAAAAAATTAAGTGGATTCAAATGTGCATGGACTTCAGCAACTACTTATTGAAATTTTATTAGAAGGTGCGCTGTTTAAATTTTCTGATGAAAATATCATGAGCAGTCTAATGAGGAAGACTTCAATATATAGGAGAGTTTGAAGTCTCGTGGGTGAAAGTAATTATCCTTCAGGAGACTTTTCACCCTGGTTATTGTGTATCTTTCAAAAGCATCAATTTTCTCTTATAGTCAACATTTTCCAAGTTATCTAACTTCTGTTCACACTGCTTTGCTGTCCTGTCTTAATAACTTCACGCTGGCCGCGTTACCCTTTCCTTAAAGGTTCTCCCCAGCACGGTTAGTTTCAAACACGACTGTTCTGTAGATCTGCCCTGAAGGAACGTACCGTGAACTCGAACCCTTGCATGTACGTGTTGCAGGTCATGCAGATGCTCGACCTGTATGTTCAGGTGTACGAAGACCTCCTGGCGATCCCGGTTGTGAAGGGAAGGAAGACCGAGAAGGAGAAGTTCGCCGGGGGCAGCTACACCACCACGGTGGAGGTGTTCGTGTCGGCCAGCGGACGAGCCATCCAGGTACCGGCCTGCCCTGCGGCTCGTAGGAGAGCCCCGGGGAAGCAGACGCCTAGAAAGCCCGTAGTTCAGGTGCTTTCTAGGCCACGCGGTAACCTCCAGCTCAGCCGTCCATGTTGCTGAGTCTCGAGGCCGGTCGCAGGAGGCCTGGCACCCTGACTCACCAGGGACCCACTGCTGGCCTCCGCAGTCACGCCGCCCGGGGGAGGGGCTCCTTGCAGCTGTCCGCTGCTGCAGTGGGCGCCTGCACCCGGCCTCTGCCGTGTGTGCTCAGGCTCTCAGAACGTGTTTCATATAAAAAAACCACAACGATCAAAAAGCCTAGTGCCATTTTAAGGCGCGTGATCTTATCGTTTTCGGAAGCATGATAGGTTATCGAGATTAAAGCTCATCTTTCTCTCTATTTTAGGGAGCAACATCACATCATTTAGGGCAGAATTTTTCCAAAATGTTGGAGATTGTTTTCGAAGATCCAAAGACACCAGGAAAGAAGGAGTTTGTCTACCAGAACTCCTGGGGCCTGACCACCCGCACGATTGGCATCATGACCATGGTCCACGGGGACAACGTGGGCCTTGTGCTCCCGCCCCGCGTCGCCTGTGTTCAGGTGAGGGAGGCGTTTGTTTGTCACGCTTTTTACAAAACAGGCCGTGTCTGCTGAAGGAGATTTGGAAGGGTGACTTCTCTGGGGATCGTTTAGGTAGGTTTCGCTGATGTAGCGACAACACAGAGCACAGTCCAGACCTTAGCGTCGTGTGACTGCGGATATCGGCGGCCTTGTTTTCACTCTCAACTTTTTTAGCTGCCTTATATAAAACTTCTCTTAGAAATCGTTTTTTGAAGTGATTCCTAATAGGTTAAATGAAATCCGGTAGCTCAGCCGGGAATGCACCTCCTGGCGTGGACAGGCGGTGGCAGCTGAGCGCTGGACCCGTGCAGACGAGACGTCACTGTCGCGTTGTGATGCGTATCCTCGCCAGCGCACTGTGACCCCTGCACGCCACGTGGTGGTCTGACTTCATCGCTCCCGTACGTCGTTTCTTCGTGTAAGCGTGTGATGTTATTGTGGCTTCCAGGTGGTGGTGATTCCTTGTGGCATTACAAACGCACTCTCCGAAGAAGACAGAGAGGCTCTGATCGCCAAGTGCAATGACTATCAGAGGCGGCTGCACAGCGTCAGCATCCGGGTCAGAGTCGATGCGCGAGATAATTATTCTCCAGGTTGGAAATTCAATCACTGGGAGCTCAAGGTAAGTTCTTGAGTTGCATCTTTTACTCCCAGTTTGAATCTGTATGTGCTTTACTCGATGCGTACTTGTATAAAACGTAGGACTTTTTAATTGCTTTTCTCTATTTTGATAGTGTGAGTTCTTCGCAGAAACCGACTGTTGAGCAGAGATGCAGTTCAATGCTTCGTAACAGTGATACCTAAGTTTCTCTATCTGCTCAACTTAAAATCTTTTTTGTGGAAGCTTGTTTTTATCATGTTAGAATAAAAATGATCCTGAAGCCCTCGTTTATGATTAGTAAATCTCACGGTTATGCGCTGAAATGTTTATACCAGGAATCATGTAAGTTACTCAGAACTGCTGTCGCTTAGTTCCCATGGTTATAGCTGACCAGCAGAGCATCATGGGTTAATTTCCTACTGGTTCTGCACACAGTGTTTCACACCAGCGTTGGCATTCAAGGCTGGTCTCTCTAAACACCGGCTTCATGTTTTTAATGTAATTTTCACTTATTGCACATTGCGATTAGGAGATGATCTGTATTCATAATTCCATTTTCAAACACCTAGGACTGAACTTTTGTCCTAGTTCTGAAGCAGGGAACCTTGTTAGATCCAGCAGTTAGGGGTCAGGGCTCTCCGAGCTCACACCGCAGCGAAGGGACGAGAGGTCGTGCTAGGACACAGCCCGAGGCGTCCAGCACGGAGGCGCCGCAGTCCGGGCGCTGTCCCGTGGTCGTTCCCCGCCTCGCTGGCGTTTGTTGTTTGTTATAAATGGCCCCTGAGGTAATCTGTGCTGAAGGGAAGTGGTTATGTGGATACCTAGTGCAATTAACTTTCCTGCCTGAACCATTTGAAAACAAGATGCTGGCTGGACACGCTATCACACTACAGCCAGCAAAATCAGGGTGTTCGCGTCACTGCCGTCTAAACCCATCTGGTTTTGCAAGTTGTCGCACTCGTGTCTTTAAAGCAGAAGGACCTCGTTCAGAGTTATGTGATGCGTGGGGTCAGATCTCTTCAGTCTCTTATCTCTTACTAGTTCCTCAGTTCTTCTTTGAACGTCATGATCTTGACACAGTACACTCATTAGCCTCTCAATATTTTTATGGACCCATGGTTTTTATAGTATTCACCGGATTATAATCTGTTATTACCATTCTTTATTTCGCTGCTCAAAGGGTCTTCGATGTGACCAGCAGGATCCCCTAAGGCCGACTTTCGTGTTCTTGGGCACGACAAGGCGTCGCAGGGCTTATCCTGTGCATCGCCTGTTCCGGCCCTGGCGCTGGCCGAGTCTCTGGAAGCCGCGTTCTTTCCAGCAGATTGGCACCTGGTGCGGGTCTGCTCCCCGCACCTCCTCAGGGGGCAGAGCTGTGGAGCATGGGTGTGCACGGGCGCACACGCCCCACACACACTCACATGTTTTCACGTCTGGCTCTGAAATTCAGAAACCACGAGTCCACGTTAATGCCTGTGACTCCAGTCAGAACCCGCATTTTGACGCCCTTCCTGGCGGTGAGAAGCCGCGCTCCGGTTTCCTGTCATGTGCGTGTTTTGACTGTCTAGACAGCTGTCCCCATGTTCCTCTGGCAAGCCCCTTCTGAGCTAGAACCACTGGGGCAGTGTTATGCCTTCTTGTCAGAATAGGTTTCTGTACCGTTTCGGGTATTAATGTGCCTTTTTACTGTTTCTTGGTTTTTTTATGACTTAAAGCTGATAAAGTTGTGCAGTAAGTCTGTATGTTCGGTTGGAGACATACGTGACCGTCTTAACTGCCTTTTTTGTTTCCTAGGGAGTTCCGATTAGACTGGAAGTTGGGCCACGTGATATGAAGAGCGGTCAGTTTGTAGCCGTCAGACGAGATACTGGAGAAAAGCTGACAGTTGCTGAAAACGAGGCTGAGACTAAACTTCAGGCCATTTTGAAAGACATCCACGTTAACCTTTTCACGAGGTTAGGGTCTTATTGAACAAACTCAATCCCGTCTGATCTCGGAAGCTAAGCAGGGTTGGGCCTGGTTAGTGCTTGGGTGGGAGACCACCTAGGAAGGCCAGGTGCAGTAGGCATTAAAAAGAAAAAAATAAGGGATTGTAAGCTGACAAGGTCCTTGCAATCTGTGAGGTCAGGGCTTGCCGTGCCTAAAAAATACATAGATATCTAGATATATATAGCCTACATCACCCATCGTCAAACCTTACTGGACCTGTGATATCCATACCGAGGAATTTTTTGCCCCAACCGGAAGTAATCTTTCTGTAAACTCCCACGGTTCTTAATTTGCCAAGTGCTTTCTGCTCCCTGCCAGGTTTGCATCTGTCCCATAGACTAATTTGGGTGTATTTTAGATCCAGGCTGTTATGACATAAATTTGAGGAATTAAGGTATTGAGTCTTACCTGCCGGATACACATTAGCAGCCTGTGTTGTCTACGGCCACGCCAAACACAGGTACCCAGGCCCCTCCCTAGAGATGATGATGTAGTTGGTGTAGAGTGGGCCTGGCAACTACACTGTTAGAAGCTCACACAATTATGACACGTGGCCAAGGCTAAGGCCCTCCTGTTGGTGCGAGGGCCCGGGGGAGGCTCAGGGCTGCCCCGACATATGGAGAGGGGTCTTTTAGAGCCACAGGTCTCAAGGCAGAGGCTCTGGAAGATTGGTGGTGTGCGCATGGCACCTTGTGTTCATCCTGCCCACCTGAAGCAGAGAGGGAGGCCCGCTGCCCCTGGACGTAGAGGTGGGAGTGGCCGAGGGCGTGCTGCCTCTTGCTTATTCATTTATTTTCTAATCCCTGGCGCCTCACTCATATTAGGCTTCAGTAAATCTTGCGTTTAAGGAGGGAACTTCCTTCAGCCTTGGCGCTGACCTGTGTGTTTTTTAGGCAAGCGATTTTGCGTTTCTTGGTTTGTTAGCCTTAAAATGGAAATATTTGATAGTCTCGTGAGGGGTTACTTCAAGGATGTGTTTGGCTTGCAAATAACGCATTTGAAGTTCATCTAAACTTAGAACAGGTGGTGTTGTGAGAGATGAAAGATGAAGTTGCTGTCCCAACAGTGCATTTAGTGCAGGGTTTCGTCTCCAGGGATCTCTTCAGAGTCACCTGGGGCTTTGGGACAGGAGCACACATGAGCCGCACATCTGGAGATTCCGACTGATTACTTCTGAGGCGGGTTCTGGCGTCTGGAGTGTTGAAACGCTGTCCGTGTGCTCCAGATGCTCAGCCCTGCTTGGGAATCCGCTGCGTTAGTGCGAAAAGCGGTTTTTTTGGTTGACATTTTTATTCAGTAAATTTGTTAATGGAAGTTACATAAAGGTGCAGCCCCTCTCTCCCCTCCAAGACTTAAGCTTGGGAAGTGGCATATTTTTCCCCTAAATCTCACTGGCTATAAATTAGTCACCTGGGCCCATCTTGCTGCACAGAAACAGCGAGGAAGGGGAAGCAGGCTTGGTGGGCAGCTGGCACCGCTGGCTCGAGCGCACGTGGTCCTGGTCCTCGTGTGACGTGTGGCTTTCAGCGTAGAAGAGAATAATATTTATCCCCTTTACTAAAACCCGAGACTCTTAACAAAAGAAGTATGCAGTATGTGAAAGTTTCTTGATGATGTACATTTATGTTTTTCCTTTTCTAAACATTTTGGTGCACTGGTGTTTGACTCTCACAGCAACCTTGTATGGTAGTTAGACTTATTTGAGTATTTTTCCAGTTTTGTAGAAGCAGAAAATTAAGATCTTAGAGGTTTAAAAAAATAGCCCAGATTCTCATAGGTAGTAAGTGGCATAATAGAATTTTGGCCAATAGAGATTTAACATCAGTAACAAAAGTAACTATTACTTGTTCAAATTGAGTTCTCACTTCCTAGTTATTGTTCTTTCATTAAATTAGGTTTATTTTTATTTTTTTAAAAAAAGAGCTTTGTTATAGTAATAAAAAAAAATGACGTTTTCTTCTCCGAATATTTTTTTGATAGGGGCTTCTGAAGACCTTAAGACTCATATGGTTGTGGCTAATTCGATGGAAGACTTTCAGAAGGTGCTAGATTCTGGAAAGGTAAGAGACTTCTGAAGTTTTGAATATAAAAACATTTCAGAAATGGTATTTTATGACTCACGGACCTTAAGTGATATTAACGTCTTCTTCAAGTCCAGTCACACAGAACTACTTTGTGTCACTCAGCATGGCACAGTCCTTTCCCCTGGCTTTCCTGCAGCATCTCAGCATTCTATCATTTTTGGATACCGCTGTGAAGTCATGTGCACAAGCATTTTCTCAGGCTGGACATGCTGGCTAACCAGCATGCGGTCTCTATGAGCCCTCATATTTTCATTATTGAACATCTTCATTTTGTTTTTTCAGCTTGTTGTAAGTTCCTAAAGCAAACCTCATTCTGGCTTTGGAAATGTAATGCGCAGATGTCTCAAACGAGGTGAAAAGTCCGTTTCTTTCAACTCTTGACTATATATTTACTCAGACATTAGCTGATTGAACTTTCTGAGTAATAAGGGTAAAGTAATGCTCATTTCTACGCCTGTTTTCAGAATAAGTGGGTACTTCTGGCTCCTTAAACTACATAATTTTTCTATTAGCCTGAGGCTCTTTAAGATCTTATCAGCTTTTTGTGTTGTGCGCATGCAGACGTTCCTGGCCAAAACTTTTACTTTTCATAAAGACGAGGTCCTGCTTTGCAGTTATGAATTACTGGAATGAATCACTTACAGACTTTAGGATTCTGTTTACACCAGCCATGCCTCTGCACCCGCGTTATAAACGAGAGAACCGGCGGCCACAGTCTAAATGAGTTACCCCGGCTCTACGGGAGCGCCTGGCGCTGGGTTTTTAGACCCCCTCTGACCCAGTTGAATGCACTTTCCCCTGTATCTTTTTTTTTATGCTGAGAATGTTAAGGCAACGTTTGCATCGGTTACGGTCGTAACCTCTTAATGCGTCTCTTATTGCATGAGCTGGAGAAATGTTCATCTCTCTGGCTGTCACTGTACTAGGATAAAATGAGTATAAAACCGATAACCTCAAAATGCCCTTCAGATGCGTGACACTTCAGTCTTTAACCTTCTGTTACTTCTCTTACTCTGTTGCCTTGTGATCTTCAACCTTTCTGGTTTTCATAGTTTGTCACTGACTCAAACTACGTACTTGTAAGAGAAGGCTAGAGAACAGATAACTGTCTGCTGCAATGTGTGTTTTTACTTTCACTGTCATTTATTTAGGATTGTTTTATTTTTGTTCCATTAGTTATTGAGTTTTGAAGTTTCCCGTATTAGAGAAATGTGGTAGTCACCTTTCGCAGTGCAGTCTATTAAGGCATTGCATAAGAGTTCATAAATCAATAGAGCAAATATGAGTTAATCCATTGCTTTCAAAGCAGTGAATCTCAGCAGATAGTAGTGGAATCCTATCTTTTACTATAATATCAGATACTCTACTTGGGAGATCTGTTCCAAAGCAGAATGTAGTATTTTACTTGTGTGGCCGACACAGAGACAAAACGTACTGCTGCTTGTGTTCAGCGGTTTCATCCCCGGCTCCCCTCGTGCTGGTCGGCTGAGATGTGGCCACTGACCATTGAGCAGCCTTTGAGGCCGTTGCAAATAAAACCGTATTATTCACCGGAAGGGGAAGAGGTGGGAGGGTCTTTGGAACTTGAATGTAGGTGAAAGTTTGATTTTCTACTGTTCCCTGTTAGTACAAATGAAAAAAATATTTATATGTGACTTACAGGCTTGATTTTAGTAAATTTTTCCAAGGGGATGGTCTCAATTAAATGAAAAATAAATGTTATTTGTAGTATATATTTTTTAATGTTGATGTGCATGACCAATCTATTGATCACTGTGATTTTTGAGTGTTGATAGTTCATGTCATTAACATTTTTGGCTACAGAATGCAAGATACTATATATTGCAATGGACTTTATCTTTTTAAAACATAGATGTTGAAATTATAAAAAATAAAAAGCTAAGAACGTTGCCATGGCTAGATAAATAGCCTAAAAATGTCTACTGTCCTTTTATATTTGAATTATATGCATAAATAGAAATTTAAGGTTTTATCATCTAAACTTTATTTTGAAGCTAGAAAGAATTAAAACGTGTGGGGTTTTTTTTGCAAAATTGTCAGTTTTTAATTCAAATACAATTAATAATTTACATTTTTTCATATGTTACACTATTTTAAATTTTTTAATTATTAGAAATATCTTCTCAAGGCTTAGCAATTTTTTCTTAGAGAAAAAGAAACTTTACTATAAGATTTGTTAAAGTTATAAAAATATAGCTGTGAGTCAGAATTTTCTAAAAAACAATTTAAATTTCTTTGTAATTAAATTTTAATATTTTTATTATTGCATAAAGACAATGATTAAAGTTTTCTCCCCATTCTGTCTTTCGTAATGAATTTTAAACAGTACTTTTATGAATGCACTTCTTTTTCATGCTTTTTGTTTGTATAAATGCTAATGATTTACCAAGTTTCAAAATGGGAAAGTTAACTGGTTATTTAAGCTCTTAAATCTCTAGGTTTGTTTTTGCTTGCTTTTCATTGCACAGTTCCTATATTAAAATTTTGCAAAATATTTTTTACTACCATCCTTCCTACCATCCTTTCACCCACTCATTCTTCCTCGCAGGATTTGCCTCTAAATTTATCAGCTTTTTTTGTCTTAGGAAAGATTATCAAAATAACAGGCTGACATGTTTTGCTGAATAAACATAAGACACAGATAACTAACTCTTCCTCGCCCTACGGTGATATTCACCCAATGGGTACTCAGTTTTTAAATAATCTCTTAATCTCTGTCCATTTTCACATTATGCTTTAAAAAGCCTTTTGAAACTTGTTTAACCAAGCCCCAGGTGCCAGACATGTTTTCTGGAGGGACTGGGTGTGGGATGTGTCTCGGGTAACTGGTCAGAGTCCATGGGGAGCCGGGCACCTCTGTAGCTGCTTCTAAGCTAGCGTTTCTGATGAGTGGGGGTTTTCCACACCTTCAATCTCCCCACTACCAACGCTGACCTCTGGGAGTTTTTTACAGGACCGTTACATAAATGTTATCGCAGACGAATCTCATCTTGAAGTAGACATGCCATGAAAAATTTAGGATTCACAACTGAGAGAAATCTTCATTCTCGTCCAACATCTACATTTTACAAAGGAAACTCAAGGCTAGAGGTTTTCTAAATAGGTAGTGAATATCAAATTTAGTATAACATCTCAGGTCTCTTGATTCTGCCTCTTACTCTGTATGGTCTGTGAAAGGAAAATTTGGGAAGTGCCATTTTCCTGACACAAAATGATTTTTGACTTTCAAATACCCTTGGACTTTAAAAAAGGTATCACTTAACCTTCAACACGTTAAACACAGTGCAGCGTAAGGCAAGGTTCACTGGATTGCTAATTGTTATTGTTGACGACACTTTAAAAGTCAGTTTGCTCTTTGTCACCTCTCTCTGTCCTCCTGATGAGCGCTCAGGAGGCGCAGGCGGCGGTCCAGACGAGAAGAGGGGGCCTCACTGCCGCCCCCTCCGGTCCAGGCACCGCGGCGTAGCCACTTCTGTAATGCGGACACGGCATGGTGCTCAGAGGTCTGCGCTGTGTCCCCATGTCCTGTGACGTGTGGGTTTGGGATAGCGGGGAAACCTTTCTTTTCTGTCTCTCGCATTTCCGAGCACGTTGCAGTAGGTTTGCAAGGGCGCCACAGCCTGAGAAGGCTGGGGGACCCGTGCTGTGTGCTCGCACGTTCTGCAGAGAACTCAGGTGTCCCTGTCACAGCCTAGGAGGAGTTATAAACGCTCAGTGTTCCTTTTCTCATTAGATCGCTCAGATTCCGTTCTGTGGGGAGGTCAGCTGCGAAGACTGGATCAAGAAGACCACAGCCAGGTACGCACGGCCAGCGGGCGCCCCGCGTGCGCGCGGCGGCGGGCCGGGGACGCGCCGCGAGAGCGCTGTCACTGTGCTGTGTTTTCTTTCCAGGGATCAGGACGTCGAGCCTGGCGCCCCGTCCATGGGAGCCAAAAGCCTTTGCATCCCCTTCCAGCCCCTGTGCCCGCTGCCGCCCGGGGCCCAGTGCGTCTGCGGCAGGAACCCCGCCAAGTACTACACCCTGTTCGGCCGCAGCTACTGAAGGGTGAAGCCGCGCGCCTTCCCATCCCCAGCCCGCCTCGCTTTGTAACGCTCGGACTGCGCCCTCCCCACGTGGAGGCAGTTTTATGATTTTTCTAAAATAAACGTTCTGAAGGGAGGGCCCATGACACAAACACCTATTCCTATGCCTCGACGGTGGGGAAGAGCTTTTCTGTAAACCAGCCCACTAATAAATGTCATGAACTAATGCCGCGTCACGGAGTCCTTTGTTTCTGAAATACCTGAATTTTACACCACGGGAGGAGCTCCTGCGAAGAGATGAAAATAACTGAAAATGGCGTCTCTTCGTAGGAGTTTCCTGATGGGTGGTGGTCAGAAGTCTGCTGCTTTGAGGGAATTCTATAGCAAGGAATTACGTTAAGGAAGGCGTCCTTCACCCGAAGCCTACTTGCCATGAATTAACTTTTAAGATTCAGCTAAAATATCAAAACTTTCAAACATCTTCAGTGGCGATGCTTTTCAGGAGGGTGCAGAAACCCGAATCCAAACAATATCCTCTAGGAAATGATCACCATTTCACTTGCAGGTGACAGCCATTAACTAGGTACCTGATGGTCACAAAAGCGAAGGCGTGCCTAGCGTCCCCTGCAGCAAATAGGTCGAGGTGTGTTTACTAGGACCGACAGCGACAGCAGGTCAGGTGGCCTGCCGATGTGGAGACTTAGTTCCGAGAGCCAAGCAGCACACCGCGCTCCACGAAACAAGCGAAGAGAAGGAATTTTGCCCGGAGAGCCTGTCACCCTACTTCTGTCCGATCCCGGCTACTAATGCGAGTCATCTTTCTGATGACTGGTGTCCAGGGCTGGTCAGCAGTATCCAAAGGGATCACACAGCCCTTTGGCCCTTTGCTCGTCACTTACTGTGCCATCGGTGTAGTAAGTCTGAGCGCTCTGCGCGGTGTCAAGCGGAGCGCAGGGAAACCAGACGTGGTTCTTCCTGGCTTCCTCTCGAAGCAGCTCTGTTTCAGGTGCAAAGTCAGGCGATGAAGTGGACAAAGGGGAAGGAGCAGCGAACAGGCTGAGCACTGGTAGGGGGAGGCCATTGCCTGGGTCACCCTCACAGACAGCACGACGTCATTCCCACCAGTAGCAACACACCGAGAACTGTCCCTGTGCTTGAGGTGACACCCGAACGTTAAATCACGGTTCTGTCACACCATCAGGCTTGAGGTAGCAGACAGACAGACACATTTCTTGGGGCTCAGTAGGGGATGTTACGCCAGTGCATTTTCTCAACTTTACTGGAAGGTTTGCGTTTGGGACGTCAATAATACTGACATGATGTAAGAAGATTTTACCAAGTCTCATGGAATAGGGATTTTTCAAAATACACGTTAGGCGTGTCGCCAAAACCGAATTTTGCAGGAAGAAAGACCTTTGGAGTAGTTTCTTACCTCCTTCAGGTAAATGCTCAGTAAAGTCTTCAATCACTGTATTTGAAATTACAACCCCGCCCCTGCACCAACACCCTCTGCTTCATCTGCCTCCATCACTCTCCATCGACATTTAAGACATTTCCTGACTTATTTTGTTAATTATCTGTCTCCCCAGCCCCCACCAGAATGTGAGTTGCATAATGGCAGTAATGTGTGTTTGTCCCTCATGCACTGCTGTCTCCCCAGAGCCTAGAACACGTCTGATGGTCTGTAGGAACTCAGTAAATGCTCGTCACATGGTTGGACGAAAGACGTAGTCTTGGTGCAATTTACTACACGATCTGCTTACATTAGAAGTCTTAACTGTTAGAATATTAAGGGCATTGGAGGTCATGTATGAGATGCTAAGGGACTTATCAAGGCTACCTGTAGGTTGTCGAGATTTAATCAAAGTCAGTATATTGGGGTTCTCCAGATAAACCGAACCGACAGATGGATAGATAGAGATTCGTTATAAAGATTTGGCCCACACGCTCGTGGAGGCTGAGAAGTCCCCAAGTTTGCAGTGTGACAGCAAGCAGGAGCCCTAGGAAAGCCGACGGTAGAGTGTCAGTCTGAAGGCCCACAGGTGGCCATGCCGAGACCCAGGAAGACCTCACGTTTTAGGTGAGGCCTGAAGGCAGGAAAAAGCCAGTGTCCCAGCTGGAAGGCATCGAGAGGACCCAGGAGGGCCTGGTCCGGCCTTCAACTGATTGGACGAGGCCCACCCGTGGGGGGAAGGCTGCCTGTTTTACTGGGTCTCGATTCAAATGGGAATCTCATCCAAAACGCCTTCAGCGAAATCCTTCAGAACAATGTTTGACCAAATGTCTGGGTCCCTGGTGTCCCAGCCAAACTGACACACAAAATTAAGCATCACAGTCAGACTACCTTCAGGGAAGAAAAGGTCAGGAGTAGTCATCCCAGGCCCTTTCCCTGGAGGACCGTGTATGGGCAGGCCACTGAGAACAACAGAGGCCGCTATTGTTTTAGTTATTCGGGAAATGGCAAACCATTAAGGGATAGGAGCGACAGATAAGGTTTTTTTGAAAGTTTCCTTGTATCGTTCAATCGTAATGTGGCTTTCTTCCTGAAACCAGTGGGCGTTACGTCTCCAGTTCCTGCAATTTCAAGGTGTGTGATCTTTCCCGAGCTTAGGGAATGTTTTCCTCGCCTCATTTTCCAGAATGTTCGGGAGTCAGGCGCCTGCCTGTTCATTCCGGACTGGCGGGCAAGGCAGTAAATCACCCTCACCTCACGTCTGGCTTTCACTCACTGTAGCTCTGATCAAGAATATTCCCTGTTCCATGCAGTGAACAGCATTAAAACCCAAACAGGATATGATTGTCTGTCACAGGACTTGTCTCGCCAGAGCAGTTACTGCTCCCTCATCAGAGTGTGGAAGCCGGGAAAGGCCGAGGCCACGGATGAGCCAGAAGCACAGGGACTCTTGACTCCTGTGATTAAACACACAAACAAATAGAAGAAATCCCTAGGTCTGTATCTGAAGCCCGCATCCTCCCCTTCCACGGGTCCCCCGCTCACGTGACTTCTCCTGCTTAATCGCCCTTTAAACGGCTTTATGGCTTTATAGCGGCCCATAAAAGGTGATTTCCAAATATGACAAGCGCTGAAAGGCTGAAGGGGAGAGTCTTCCAGGAGTTGCAATCGCTAAATCTGCTTCTCCTCCCAGAGCTCGGCCTTCCCAGAAAAGCAACAGTTGCTGCCGAAGAGCCGAGAGCCATGGGCCGGTACTCGGGCCGCAGCTTCCGCCTCATCTTCATGAGCGTCCTGAGCATCCTCCTCTTCGTGATGGAGCTCGCGATCGCCTACCTCGGCAACTCGCTGTCCTTGGCCTCGGACGCCTTCGCTGTCCTTTCCCACCTGCTGTCCATGGTGATAGGCTTGTTCGTCCTGAGGGCCAGCGGCATCACGCGGCACAGGAAGGGCACGTTCGGCTTTCTGCGGGCAGACGTCGTGGGGGCTTTCGGCAACTCCATTTTTGCCGTGGCGCTGATGTTCAGCATCCTGATCGAGGCCATCAAAAGGTATATCAACCCCGAGAAGACGGAGCAGCCGCTGCTGGTTCTCAGTGCTGGGATTATCGGGCTGTTCTTCAACGTCCTCAACTATTTCATCCTGGACTGCTGCTACTGCACGGCACGTGGGCCCGGGGGAGACGTCGAGACAGGTGAGTGGCTCCTCAGGTGTTGCAGCCACCTGTCAGACGGCCGGCGGGTACGGTCTCGGGGGCCTCTGATGGTGCCATCGCGGGAGCTTCCCCGCCCACTGTTTGTTCGGTTGGCCTCGTATCCCTGTGACTTTTCATAGGGTCTTTTCAAAAGAGTCACCTGCAGTCCGAAGTTTCTGGCGAGCGGATTGGCAGCAGGCCACTTTTGTCTTGGGAGTGGGGCGGGGAGGGGGGGTCTCCTTTAATTTTTACTCACGGGGAATGAAAAAGAGTTCACACAGACAGGGAGGAAAGGTGCTAACCGGAGCCTTACAGGGAGCGATTTGAAAGAAAGTTGGACCGTAAGGTTGAGAGTGGTTACTTTTAATTAGTTACTTTTGTGTCTCCTTCAATGAGTTACTTTTGTTTACCCAGATGTGGCATGGCTCTGTGTGAATTTGAAAATAAGATATAAGTGTCCCTGTAAAATATGTTAAAAAATACTGCACTGTGTATAACCAGTTCATGTCGGGCAAAGTATTGATCAATTGGCTAGGCTAATAAACTCTGAGGAATATATTCAAGGATTATTTAATAAAATGAAGAGAGAGGAAAAAAATAAAGGAGATGACCTAGAGAACCTAGTTCTCTTTTGGATGGAAATTTTTGTATGTATTTATTGCGTATGTCTGTCCTATTTGAGAAAATGGAAAACTATTTACAGGTGATTCTTTAGGGGGGACCTAGGAGTGGGCACCAAACTTACTAGATCATATGTCAAAAGACAGAGTTTAAAATTCTTGGAAGAGAACGATAAATCTAAAACAATAAATCCACAAGATAAATGAATCGATGGAACTGTGTTCTTTTACTGCCACAGATAGAATTGTTTTTAAAAGTACATTAAAACCTTCCGGCAGAAAAGTAACTTCCTGTGCTTTTTTAAGATGTCATACGACATGAGCAGATCAGGTTCAAAATCATAGCTCCCCCCCAGGGCAGTGGTCCACTTACTTCACTAGCCTGTGTGCCCACCTGCAATGTGCAGGTATTAAGGGCGAAAACAGATCTTAGGGTTTAGCCCTTCATAGGTACTTGGCAAAGAGTAATTCTTGTTTTTCTAAAAATCACATCACAAGCCTTTGAATTATGTGATAATCCTGTATTGTTGAATTCTAATGACTCATTTGGATTTTAAAAATTTCAAGATTCTCCTAATTTGGTGCTGATCAGTTTTCTCTGACTAGAAGGGGCGCTATATACCTGGCCTGGGAAGCCTCAGAGCCTACGTGTGCATTTTTTAAATTGTATTCCTTTTGTCTTTACTGCTACTGTAAATTTTGTCAGCTGGGTCTGTTCCTTTATCCTCTCTCTGTCTAAATTTTCCTATTGGCAAAATGTACGTTATGAGAGCACCTATAATGTGTGTTAAGTATATAAAAGGCAGCAAACAAGAAACTAGAATCTATATCTTTTTGTACTTAAGGAATCAACTAGGGCCTCATCTTTCTTAAAATACAAAAGTTAGCGTGAGACTTCATGCCTCGTTTACACCAGTCAACACGTAAAAATTACTTCTCGAGGTGCCACGTCGTGAATTTCACAGACTTGATATAAAACCAATGTATATTTTTATTGCTAAGTATAAATTTAACACGAGAAAACAGACAGCAAATCCTTAGTAGTGACCAAGGAACTTCCATGACGAAACTTACCATTGATATTTTCAGTTCTACTTGAGTCTCTACTCTCCACTTACACATACCTACACAGAACAAAAGCCATGTAGGCACAGCTTTGACCGACATGAAAACTAGCAGACAGCCATAGTTCTGGTTTTATAAATTGAATGGTTATCGGATAGGTCTTATTTGGGAAGCAGAGCTTCCCATGCTGAGATAATGAGGGCCGATGACAAAGATGTCACTCTGTCCATACGTGTTTCTATGGTCTCTTCTTTTGAAGAGCTGATGCTATGTAGCATTCTCCTTCAAATAGCTAAGTACAGTCGCAGGTACTACCCACATATATCTAATGCTTTAAGATCCGTGTTCTTTGTAAATATTATTTTGGTAGCTTTAGGTGTTGCTGAGTTTTTATATTAGAACTTTTACAGTGTTTAAACCCTCCAAGTAATTTTAGGAGAGCTACTTATTAGCTTCTTAGCATTTATGTCTAGAGTTATGTGTGTATCGCTTTGGCTAAAGCATACTTTTGATATCCTTCCCATCACCTAAATAAGCTTAAATTAAAAAGTAAATATTTAGGTTAGATAGATCTCATAAACTGACATTAACTCAATTTCAAATGTCTTATAGTCTAACAAGAAATGTGATTAATACATACACACCGATTTATACTAGGAAGTTTAAAATATGAGGGGGAAACAATGATTCTTGATGTCAAAAGAGTCAACCTAGATTTAGGATAAAGAATTTCCATATGTCTAGCATCCCAGCTTGAAGCATTTTAAAGTGCCTATCAACTAAAGGCTGGTGGCACCTGCTGGTTTATGGTCAGAGTCAGGTAACCCATCCCTTCTGCAGAGTCTGCAGCCAGAAAGAATTTCCTTAGCAACGCTTCCCTTTCCCCCTGGTTCTGTGGCTCTTTTACTTATTCTGCTCCGTCTGTCTGGTGTAGGAGTTGACAGCAGTGAGAGTTTATGCTTGAGATCATAGAAAAGTGAAAAATAAGACCACAAACTTGAAGTGAAGTGGTAACAACACAGATCGTACATACAGTTCGAGGCTTTAAACATCCCTGGGACTCATGGAGTAAGACGCGTTGGGGCATCAGAACGACGAGCCAGAAATCCTTTTAAAAAACGCCTGAGAGAAAAGAATGTCTGGAAGATCTGGCTGGGATGAGGGAGCCCGGCAGCCTTAGATCCGTACTCAGCCGGTGCGAGCCCAACCCTGGCATGGAAACGGGATGGTGGAGCAGGTATTGGGGACCAAAGTGGCAATCAAAATGAAAAAAGCACAAATTACAAGCATGAAAGAAAGAAAAAAAACCCAAACAAGCGAAATGAGTGTTAAGTCCAAACTTTGGATATTTGGGAGTGTGTTTAGGGGAAGAGAGTCGTGCAGTGTTTGGGGTGGGGGGGCGACCACGCGTGGATTCAGACCCTCGGGAACGCGTGGCCTCACAGTTTCCTTTTTCCAGACTCGGGGACTAAATCCACTTCGTTTACATGCTTTCCTACTCCTTGTTTATTGTATTCGATTCTCCTTCACTTTCACACTGTCTTTTTATGTTCGTCTTTTGTGTTTGCTAATTTTCCAGGCTTGAGTTTTCTTTTGTGACTAGTAGATCTCCCTCTGCCCTTGACTTGCACTTGAACGAATACCTTGCTGCACATTTTAAAAACAAAGGTAATTTTGTGCAGCTCTGCCTGGGATAGACCAGGCTTGCCATTTGTCTGATCTATAAGTGGCAAATTTATATCTGAAGTATCTGTTTATTGTTTTTAATTCTGAAAATTAATTCCCTCTTTTTTTTTACAAGGTGCTTTTCCTTTGAATTTATTTAGATTATTTTTGTTTTGATTCCAAATTGTGCTTACTTTCTCTCTGAGGAGAGCAGGGGCCGGGGCCGGAGAGAGAGAGAGAGAGAGAGAGAGAGAGAGAGAGAGAGAGAGAGAGAGGAAGGAGAGAGAAGGAAGGAAGGAAGGGAGGAAGGATGAAGGGAGGGAGGAAAGGAAGGAAGGAAGGAAGAAAGGAAGGAAGGAAGGGAGGGAGGGAGGGAGGGAGGAAGGAAGGAAGGAAGGAAGGAAGGAAGGAAGGAAGATAGGAAGGAAGGAAGATAGGAAGGAAGGAAGATAGGAAGGAAGATAGGCAGGCAGGCCAGCCAGCCTTGAGCTCCTGTCGCTGGCTTTGTCTACACTCGCTTTCTGTGAGTGGCCATTGCTTTTCCATCCTGTGCCTCAGGGACTGCCCCCCCCCCCGCCCCTACCCCAGAACTGCTTAGGCCTGTGAACGCGGCTCCCTAAGGAGGCTTCTCTGTCACTCTGACATGTTTCCGCAGCTGGTTTTGGAGCCGAAGCTGTTAGGAACCTTCGAGGCCTGTCCGGTTGCCCCTGAGCCTGCTTTACGCCCCTCCAGACAGTTGTCTTTCCGAGGCTTCTGAATGTTCAGGCCTTGAGTGGCGTGTCCTCCTGCTAAAGCTTTCCTTGGGAGGTTCGGGAGAAGCTTCCAGCGTTTTGCTCCCTTTGGTGTTTGTTCTTCCGGAAAACTCAGTCGCGTTAGGAACGTTTCGTGGTTTATCCAAGCTCTTCCCTTTCCTTCTCTCCCACATGCAAGGCTGGCGTTTTTGTTGAATTTTTTTTCCCCTTTTACTTTGTCATTATTTTCTGGGCCAGGCACTTGTTTTTCCAATGTAGGGTGTTGTTTTTTTTTTTTTCCCTCATCACAGTGAGAGAAACGAAGTCAGTGTCTCATGGGTCTGCCAGACGCAGCCGTTGGCCAAACAAGTCTTGTCAACATTCACCTCTCAGAGTGGCTCACCTCCCTCGAAAACCATTTCCCAGCTAAACCAAATGTCTAACCGGGACTGCACTCAAACGGTCGTGTTCTCTCCTCGACCCCTCATCGCGTCTCATTGTCCCCGTGCCCGTGTTGGGTCCCGACGCCGTTTCTCGACCTGTTCTACGGGACACAGGCAACCCCCCTCCATCTACAATAACGTTTCCTTTGAAGCTCACTTAATAATCCCTTAAATATCGATGCTAATCTTCCTAGCCTTCTCCTCTCAAATAATCCAAACTTTCTGGGAGCTTTCTCCCGCTGTGCCCACCTGCCCACAGCGGTTTCCTGTCTTGGTCACTGCGTACCGAACCACCACAAATTCGGTGGCGTGAAGCAGCCATCGTTTTATGGGCCTCGGGATTCCGTGGGCTGGAATTTGGAAGGGACACCGTGGCAAGAGCCTGCCGCTCCACGGTTCCCCGGGGCCGCAGCTGGGAAGTCGCAGAGGCCGGGGGCTGCCTCCCCTGGAGGTGATTAGCTCACGCGTCTGACACTGGAGCTGGAAGGTCTCTGTCTCTAGGACGGCGACTGGGCCGCCCACGCGTGACCCTCCGGACAGCTCGGTTCCCTCACTCTCGAGCGGCCTCCACTCCTTCTACTCTTCCTCGTGAGAGTTCCCTCTGACGAGGGCGACGCTTCGATGACAAGATGAAAGACGCGTCATCGTGCAGCAGGGCGTGCGGGGCAGGGGGTGTAATTGTGGCCGTGTTGGGGAAAGCCGCCTGCGCGATCTGCCCTCCAGCTAGGACTCGCGTCGTGCCACATACGACCTGCATGTCCCGATCCCTGGGACTCCATAAGTCTCGTCCCCTGGGGCGTGGGCGCCAGGTCCAGGGCGGACGAGGCTCCTCGGGTGACGTCCTCTCCATCCGAAGATCCATGAGCTCAGGAAGCGAAGCACCTGCCCTCCTCACACCCGGCACCCGATGGCGGGCTAGCTGCCTTCGGACAGTGGTCCCAGTTTTAAGAGGATGATGACTTTCAGTAGCTCCCCGGGTCTGGTCTTGTCTGGTGGTGGTGGTGGTGCAGGCCAAATTTCCATCAGCTATCCGCCATCTTGACTTTCTGCCTCTGGAAATTTCTGTTTCCCAGGACCCCAGCTTAGCTCAGCTCAGCTCATCATCTCATTCTATCTCATCTCCTTTTAAAGACTATTTAGGTGTATGTGCATTTCCTTTTCTTTTCTTTTCTTTTTTTTTTTTTCTTTTTCTTTTTTTTTTTTTTTTTTTTTTTTGCATCTGCCTGGCCTCAAGAAAACTCTCCCTTCCTCTGGTTTGGTCTATCTGTCATTTCTGAGCACAAACAACTCTCCCTCTCATTTTCTTTGTGTAGTAAGGCTGAAGCACATAGAATAAAACCAGTCTTCAAGACTCACAGTCACGAAGTCCTATTCAAACAGCCCTGTACGTTAAATAAACCCATTCTATTATCTGCCGAGGTCAAAATACTGCCTGGCTCACACTTACTGCCGACTTAAAACCCAGCAGCTCCTGCCCTGGTCTCACCTGGAGCCTCAATCACTGTATGTTACTTTGGCCTCTAGATTCTCACCTTTATCCTCAAGGTTCTTGCCAACTCACCAGCACATTAGGGCTTTAGGGACTAATAAATAATATGTTTTTCTTACTCTCCTGAGCTTTGAAGCAATTAATAGATAACATATAGATACCGGTTAACATAAAATATCAACCATATTATAGATATCGAAGGCTATGGCTTAGCTGTATAGCAATCAAGAGCTTTTTAGTAGTTCATCCCAGAATCAGACTCACCCCACCCACCGGGCAGAGCCTGCCTCATTTCTCACAGATCGGGACTGCAGGTCCCCGTGGGAGGAAAATCCGAAAGAGAAAACCCAGAACTGGTTAGCTGAGCGTGCTCCACGCTTTCGGCCACGCTGACTAATCTGAGCAGTTATCCTGCCTCTGGGGAAAGTTGGGGACGTGATGCTAAGAGGCCATGAGCATCACTCCCGTGGCCGTGCCCTTTGTGGACATGTGACGTTTGGGGAATGGGAGGCACCGACGAGAACCACGCAGACCGTCTGCTGGGTGACCTATTTGTTTTGATGGGGGAAGGCAGACTTGGGACAGGCATTCTGAGACAACAAGTCTAAACTGAAGCCGCCGGACGCCTGGGCCTTGGATCCCTCCCCTGCCCCTTCCCACCTGTTAGCAGACTCGGATCTAAGCGTCCTGCTCAATAAATAGCAAAGCTCCAAGACTGCGAGATGCTACTGAGAAAAAGTTTAAAAAAGGAACCAGCAAAAAGGCATATGAAAAATGCATGGAAAAAAATAATAATTACCCCAGGTAACAGAAGACGTTTTCAGATAAAAACATGAATGAGAGCTGTCAGAACTCAGGGAGAAGATGGATGGTAAGAAAAAGCACAGAAATGAAAACTCGCATCGGAAGCAGTGAGACAGAGTAAACCCTATCAAGTGCAACCCCAGACATGGAAGACGGGCGTGAGAAGTGGGCCAAGGAGTTTAAAGTGACTAAAAGGAAGACAACAGATCCGGACAACAGCGGAGACACTCCATGTACCTACTAGGTGTTTCCTGCAGCAGAAAGCAGACAAATGGACCAGAAAACATACGCAAAGATATAGCAGAAGAATTTATTCTGAACTAAAGGAAGACACCAATCTGCAAATCAAAAAGAGAAAATTGATACGGAGCAATCAGTCCATATATTCTGGAGACGTTTCTGAATCTCGAGCATAAAGAAAGAATCCCATAGGCATCCAGGCAAAACAAAACAAAACTGTCACCTACAAGGAAACAAAATTGGAGGCTGGATTCAGATTTCTCCACAGCAATATGCAATGCCAAGGTAAAATGAATCCATATCTACACAGTCCCAGGAGATACAATATTGTTTTATCTCATCAAGTTTTTTCTTTTTTTTTTATACTAAGAATTTTGTACTCGTGAAGCTCTGTTCATCTATTATGGGCAACATCAAGACATTATAGAAATAATTTATAAAACCCAAGAACCCTTCTTAAAAAAAAAAAAAACAACAACACGAAATGAAGTCCAGTCAACCAAAATACGAATCGAGATGAGTTTAGAAATCAGACAATGGCGGCGTGAAAAGACCGTGGGCGTTAAACCCATTTAACTCTAGAACTGTGGCTGAACTGCTCTCAGAATTCTAGATACCGAGTAGAGTGTGAATGTTTTAGACACTAGTGGGAAGATCTTCGGAAAAAATCATTGAATAAAGTTAAATCTCCCCCTAAAAAAGTATTAAAGAATTTATGGAATCTTGATGTTAGATGCCTAGGGGAAATGGAACTCATATATATATATATATATATTATAAATATATATATATTTTAAATAAAAAGTAAAAATAGGATTGTCTTTCTTTGGAAATGATAGAATTGTTTACCTTAAAAATACCAGGAAATCTATGAAACAACTATATGAAGTAATAACTGAATTTAGAGAGGTCAGAGAATAGAAAGTTAATATAAAAAAATCAATTACATTCTATACACTAACAACAAACAATTGGAAAATAAAATGAAGATAACAATCTCATGCATTTATGATAAAAGTACACATTCGTGTACTATTATTGTGTGGCCATTTGGCGAGCTATCAACAACTTTAAATGCCCATACTCTTTGACTCAGTATTTCTAGGAATCTATCCTGCAAAAAGTGAGCAATGATATATGCACAAGGGTGTATTCTACAGAATGTATACGTGAACGATCGCAACTACGACCACAATGATGAAAAAATGCAAGTAGATAAAAAGGAGAGCTAAATATTCATCAGTGGGCATGAGAGATGCTTAACTAAACTACGTACATCTCTACAATGAAAGAGCATGTGCAGGTAGCAACCCCCATGGCTTCATCATTACAACAGTGACGATGCCTTCGTTACCCTTGACGTTCAGAACTTGTCCCTGCACTCAGTAGTACAAGGTTCTTATTTGCATTTTACCAGTTAGGCTCAGAAACTTAGTGAATTGATCTGAGTTGTATAATAATTTAGTGTCAGAGGTCAAGACTCTTCTCCAAATATCAGATTAATATTTAACACAGCCCCTCATTCCGTGATGATAGCAAAGTTGTGTCTCCCAGCCTGGTTCCCTGACCTTCTCCACTCTCCTGCCAAATAATAGCAGATGATAAGGTCACAAGGAATGAAGTGCAGCTATGACGGCTGAGAAACTTGGAGTTTTATATTTGTAAAATATTTTAAGTATTTTTATATTCATAAGGTGTTTTATTAATCGATATTTTACATTAGTAATACCTTCTATGAATCAATAGCTAATTAGGTCTAAGCTAATTAGGTTATTTGAACCCAGGGGAAGTAGATGATCTTATTTAAAAAATCGGGCACTCTAAATAACTGTGAAGGGGACACCATGGTGTTACTTACTAGAAATCAACGATAGCTCTGGGAATAATGACGACCGGAAGTTAGGGAAAGGACCATCTGTGGACCACCTACGGAACTCACGTTGGTCACTATTCTATTTCCTTTGACTCTTGCGACCACTGCCAAGAGAGTGAGCTCTGCCTTCCGGCTGCAGGTAAGAACACAGATCCCGGAGAAGCTAAGTGACTTGCCCAGTTGTAGCAACGGAAAGAGCCAGGTTTGGGGCCCCGGTCTGAGTGGCCCCCAAATCTGCATCTCTCCACTATGTAACCCTGAACATTTAACCTGTGCATTTGGCAGATAAAGGTAAAGATATTTATTTATAGGTTTTATTTTAACCTCCCTCCTTGCCCCAAACACACAATTTTTCCCACAATTTCTTGGGCAAATGACCCTTCTCATTTTCATATAGTCTAAAAACTAAGGCGAACCTAGTGGTGAAGAAATCTACTGTTTGTGTGATATTATTTCTGATAAAGAACACATACAAGAGCATTTATAAATTATTACATGACGTAAGGCTTAACTTAGAGCCACGACTATTATTAGGTTTAGAATTGATGTCAAAGAGGAGTTCCCATTTCTTGCAACTTCTAATTCTTTTTGCCTCCGTTTAACTTGGAAATGGTCCGAAGCTGACATTTCCCCCTCTTGCTCACCAAGCCGGAAGAATCACACCCCAAATGCTCTCAGTACATGGCAGGGAATTTGGGATATAAATGTTTCTTAAATTCCCAGTTCTGCCTCGAATTCTTTCTCCTCTTCCTCCCGAGAGCTGTAGCCCCTTTCGATTGCCTGTCCTCACTTCCTCTCCCTGCCTCTTGGATCTCACGCACGGGGGTTTCCCTATGTGTCTGGATGTGCCCTTGTGATCCAGAGATGGTAAAAGGAAACAGACCAGGCCCCATACGATAACATGGCATCGTCACTGTCAAATGCATCAAGGAGCCCAAACCCGTCGACCCTGGAGCAATATAAAAATCAATGTCATTCTTTCACACTGTGCCCTGGAAAGTCGGTAATTCGGGTCCCTGTACTTTGTATGTGGTGAAGCGTTGTAACTCAAACTATACTTGGTATCTTAGTCCATTCAGGCTGATGTAGCAAAATGCCATAAAGTAACTTATAAGCAACGAAAACTTCTTTTTCATAGTTCTGAAGGCTGGAGTCTGAGATCAAGGTGTGGAGATGGTCAGGTCGCATCCATGGGCCAGAGCCTTCTCGCTGTCCCGGCGTGGCCGTAGGGGCTCGGGGGCCAGAGACGTCCCTTTTAGAAAGCACAGATCTCCGTTCACGAAGACTCCATTGGCTCCCACCTCCCATAGATCCCACCTCCTAATCCTCTCATCTGTGGGGGTCAGGGGTTCCACACGTGAATTTTGCAGGGACACAAACATCTGGTTCCAGGTCTGTTTGACTCCCGCGCTCACATTCCTAACTGCTAAGCTATTCTGCCTTTCGAGTTTTCCTAAAGTAAGTGCAAAATTCAAATTATCCAGAGTCTGGTCTTTTCTCGATGCGCTGGTCGTGATAGTTGATGACATGGCGGTGTTTGCTCCTGGACCAGTGCTCGGAGCAGACTGACCACTTTGCTGCAGAATCAGTGGCATTTTGGGGAAATCGTGGAGGGGCCACTCCTGGGCAGGCCGATGGGCACAGCTCAAAATCCGTGTTAGAGCTGCCTCCGTCCACCCGGCTGCAACGCACCAGGCTTGCCGACACGGTCTCCCTATCAATCAACCAGCCTTGACAGCTGCCTAGCTTTTCTTTTTCATATCTCACGCCTGTGTCATTAAAGAGAGTGATCGCCATTGGTAACGCAGCTCTTAATGTCTTCTAAAAACCTTTGAGGGACAAAGATGTATACTTTTGGGTATAAAAAGGACCTTTGTGTTACAAACGTACATATGTACGTTTACATATCTTTACATATTTATATACAATACAAATAAGTAGATAAATGGAACTGTATGAATACTTACATATAATCTTATATCTTATCTATCTAATCATTGTTCATCAAAACATTTTCTTAAGCACATTTTCTTGACACCCTTAGCCTTTCATAAAGTCCAGAGCTAGGCCCCGGGCAGAGCAGCCGAGACGCTTAGAGCTCCCTCCTTCCTGTATTTGGTCCCCGGCCACTGGCTTTCTCGTGCCCTAAACTGTCCTCTTGAGGCAGTGACATCATCCTTGTTATCTGCCTTGATACCTTTCTACCGATCCCAGGCTTTTCTTTCAGTCGTGCATGACAAAGAGACGCGGCTGGCAGGGAGAGCGTGGTGACTGACCTGTCACAGTGGTTGCCAAGGGGACTTTCTCTCTCACCTGGACTGCGTTGCCAGCCGTCAGGTTAGCCTGTTCCAGAGGTTTCCCGGTTCGAGGGCAGGAGGAGCCAGGAGCCGGGAGGGAGCCACGCGAGCTCCGGCGTGTCTCTCCTTGTGGGAGGGTGGGCCGTCGGTGCGCTCCCACGGTCATTCCGTGTCACGTGTGCTGTGAGACGAACACGCCGAGGGGGAAACGTGGACCTTTGTGCCCCTGCCTTTCCCTCCTCCCGTCCGGTCTCTTTCTCCTCACCCTGCAGCCTTGTATTTTTTTGTTTTTCCTGTCAGCTTTTTTCTTTTTCTTTTTTAATAAGCAGCTAACATTGTTTGAGTGCTTACGACACGCCGTGCAGTGCCAGGAGCTGTTATAATCACTTCACACCTGTTAACCCTTCTCATCCTCGCAGCCGTACGAAACGGCACTTTTCTCACCCCCTTTTTACAGCAGGGACATCGGCCCAGACAATTAGGGAACTTGCGCAAGGCCACGCAGCTTCGAAACCGTCCTCGGCCTTTCTCGCCTTACTTCTTTTAAATGATCGATCATTTTCATACTCGTTTTCAGGGAATGCTCTAAAGGATACATTTCCTCAGGTTCCGCGGAGTGGAATATTTTTCTAGGGGTGGGGAGGGGATGCTTAACAGGCTCCCTGAGTTTGGAGGCTTATCTGGTAAACGGTGGAACCCTCAGATCAAGGACGTTTTAGCAGAGAGCATTAAAAGACAATGGATTCTATTCTATGCCGATGGATTCTATGCTTTTTTTCGAGTGAGACATTTTAACTCATCTCCAAGACTCAAACTGGTGTGTTGTTTTTTTTTTTTCAGGAATGGGTCAAGTTCAGGGTTTGGGGATGGAGGAGAGAGACTAGAAATCGCCAGACCACCTTCAGATCCCTTGTGGAATGTGACAAGTTTTTAGAAAGCCAGACCTATAAAGAAACCACGCCCCCCGCCCCCGCCCCCGCACCCACCCCACTCTGCACACTGACCTAGAGCGAAGATTCTTCTTCAGAGGTCCCCCTCCTGGGCCGCTCGGGGACGCCTGGATGACTTTTCCTTGGAACAGAGCCTTGTGTCAACAAGGAAGTCTATTTGGAATAGACCTTCATGGAGGTCAGTCGATTGACCTATGAGTGTCAGGTCAAGCTGTGAGGGCCGCATGGGGGTGAGCGGAACATGCTCTCCGATGGAGAATGGGACAGGCACACAGAGGAGGCACGCTCTGCTTTCTCTGGTGGCCAAGTGCATTTCTGAGTGCCGGGTGGCAGCGCCGTGCTTATAACAGGGTGACCTGTGCCCTTCTCCAGGGCTGCTCGCAGTGTCGCCTCTTGTGAATGCAGATCCTAAAAGGGGTGGGGGGAAGGGACGACGCCGCGCCAAGAAGGGGTGGCGGAAACGCAAATGTGCCCTTGAGGAAGGCCGCGGGCAAGAGGAGGGGATGAGACTGCTGGACCACAGTGGGGGCGCTGCGTGAGGGATCCGCTCGGAGCTCTCACGACGCAGAGCGGGAAGCGCGGCGCGGCGCGGGGCAGGGGCGCGGGGCAGGGTCGGCGCGCCGGGGCCGGACCGGGTAAGCGAGCCGCGAGCGTCTGGGCACGTACGCGAAGGTGTCCGCGGCCAGCAGAGCGGTCACACCCACAAGCAGCCGAGGTCCTTATCACTACGGGTCAACAGTCAGCGCGCTGGTGATTGCGGGGCCGGGAGACGCGCGTCGCGGGGTGGATCCCGCCTCTGCTTGGGGACGTGGGGGGGGGGTCTGTGAGGAGGGGCGCCCGGACACGCCCCTTCTTCCCAGCAGCGCCCTGCTCCGTCCACTTCTAGGGGGACACACAGCGGCTTGCGGCCACCTGCCGCGGGAGGCCCGGGGCGCGAGGGCGGGGGGAGAGGCCACCGTGGGAGGCGGCGTGAGGGCTCTTGAGATACGGCCACCGCCCGGCCACTCCCTTAGACTCTGGCCGTGCGGGGCCGGGGCTCCCCGCCTCCGCCTTATAAAGCGCCGGGCGCAGGGCGGCGGGGCGGCCGGGAGGCGGGCACCGGGCTCGGCGGGGTCGGCGGCGCCACCTGCCGCGCGCGCTGCGGGGACCATGGGCCGCTACTCGGGCAAGACGTGCCGCCTGCTCTTCATGCTGGTGCTCACCGCCGCCTTCTTCGTGGCCGAGCTGGTGTCCGGCTACCTGGGCAACTCGATCGCGCTGCTGTCGGACTCGTTCAACATGCTGTCCGACCTGATATCGCTGTGCGTGGGGCTGGGCGCCGGCCGCGTGGCGCGCCGCGCGCCGGGCGGGCTGCGCGCCACCTACGGCTACGCGCGCGCCGAGGTGCTGGGCGCGCTGGCCAACGCCGTGTTCCTGGCCGCGCTCTGCTTCACCATCGTGGTGGAGGCCGTGCTGCGCCTGGCGCGGCCCGAGCGCATCGACGACCCCGCGCTCGTGCTGGTGGTGGGCGCGCTGGGGCTGGCGGTCAACGTGCTGGGGCTGCTCGTCTTCCAGGACTGCGCCGCCTGGGTCGCCTGCTGCGGCCGCCGGCGCCACCCCCGCGCGCGGCGCGGGCCCGAGGGGCGCACGGGCGGCGGCGCGCCCGGAGCCCCGCACGGCGCCCCCCGCGCGGCGCCCGGCCCGGCCCCGGCCGTGACCCAGCGTGTGGCCTCGCTGGGAAGGACCGCGGAGAAGGGCGCGACCGTGTTCGCGAACGTAGCAGGTGCCTTTCGGGTGCATCCTCCGGCCGCGCGGCCCCTCCCGCGGCGCCGCCGGCGCGTCCCTTCCTCCTGCTGTTTCCACGCCCCCTTTTCCTTCCTTCCTTTTTCTTTCTTCTTCTTTTTTTTTAATACTTTTCCTCTGCAGGCCCGCTCTTCCCCTCTTCTGCAAACTCAACGTATTCTCCCCGATTTCTTTTATTCCCCACGTTTCCCTTTTTCTCCTGCATCCTCGGGCCCCCTTGGCTCTCTTCCCTTCCCCCTCCCTTTCTCTCTGTACAGCCGTATTGATTTCCTTGGAAATCAGTTATTATTGGGCAATCGACTCACTGCCCGCACCTCCCCTCTCCAGATGCGATCTGTACCTCTTTCTCCCCCCACTCGGTCCGTCTTTCTGTCCCTTTGGGAGTTACGGGTTTCGGGTTGGGGGTGGGCTCCCACTGCCTTTTGTTTTGTTTTGTTTTGACTTGAATGGATGTGTGAACGAAGTCCAACGATGGACCAGGAGGCTTATTTCAAAGGCAACATTGACTATGGCTGGCTGTGCGTGGGTGCGTGCGTGTGTGCGTGCGTGCGTGCGTGTGTGTTGGGGCAGGGGGAGGTAGAGGGTCTGAGAAGCTAGGAGGCATTTAAAATAACAAACTGTTTTTGAGTCCACTGGTTCTTTTTGTTTGTAGAACGTATACACAACACAAGGTTTCTTCTTTGAATGCAGGTGATGCCCTCAGCACCCAGGACGAACCAGAAGAGACGACGAAAAAGGAGAAAAAGTCCGAAGCACTGAACATCAGAGGTAGGGTTGACGTGGGGTCTGTGGGCCTTGCTTCCCACAGTACATGTGGACCGGGCTGTCCTCTTCATCTTCTGTTTGCCTTTGAATCAGGTGTGTTAGGATGTAGGCGGGTCACATGCATAGACTTTGACCCTGGTCTCTTGCCTGATTACTGTATTGATTCCGAGGGAGGCTCTGGAGGCTAATGATCGACCCTTGCTCCATCCAGACCCATGCTAATGCCGTCTGCTTCAGGGGCTCAGAGATCGGCGGCATGTTCCTACATCCCTGGATTTTGCCTGTCCAAGGATACTGCTAACATCAAGTGCCGCCTGCTTTAACTGTCATTTTGATAAAGGTGGGAAGAGAATAGGTGTGTGACATTCGAGGTGGCATCGATAACGATCCTCGTCACTTTCAGTTATTTCTGCAAAAATCTGCTTCTGGGATGGGTCTACTGGCTCACTTGAATTTCTACTTCCAGGCCCAAAGTGGGGGTGCGCGTGAGGCACGTGGAAGGTACATCACTAACATTCCTTCTACCATGTGCTCAAGGTCACAGCACTAGGCGGAGGCCAGCCTGGGGTGTTCAGGGGTGTGTTTCTCACCAATATGATTTCCAACTTCTTGGGCGTAGCCTGGCTCCATGGTGATTCGGGAAGGGCAATGCCCAATCTCGACTTTGAGAATTTCAACAAAGACCATGCAACCCTTTACTTTTAGATGGTTTGGGGAGGCCTGTGGGCATAGGTGGAAATAATATAAAGAAAAACAAAACATCCAGGAGACATCTCCATTTCCGAGTGTCTCACCTCCATTTTACAAAGTGATACCTGGACTAGATCATAAGAAAAATCAGAAAATAATAACAACACATGAGACCCCAAACATGCTACATGAATTAGCGTTTAAAAATTTAACTGAACCAGGGGGATTTCTAAAGGGTTTCGTTGTGATTTTTTTTTTAGAAGGAATCTGTAAGGAAAAATCACATCCTGTAATTATTCTTTTTTGAGGTTCAGCTTAAAAAATACATATATTGTAGGTTTTTAAGGTGGAGTTCACCATCATAGCCCTTTAACTTTTCAAAAAATGCTCTGTTAATTACTCGTTCTTATCTTTCGTTACAGAGAAAGAAAACAGGTAGGTGGAAAGAAGCAAAGAAGAATTAAGAATAGGTACCAGTAGATATTCTGACATAGTGTGGGAAGCATGACGTAAGGGAAACTTGTATGGTTTTGCTTGTTTTTAGTTTAACGCCATTGGAACTCCTGGGTAGGAATACGTCAGGGGTAAAATGCCTTGCTGTCCCTGGCTGAGCCCTGTGGTCCACAGGTATTGACAAAGGTGCACTGTGGCTTCCGACAGAGGTGAATAACGAAGTGGCCAAAAGATTAGGTCATGAGCTCAAGCTGCCTGGGTTTGGGTCCTGGCTCTGCCACTTAAGGCTACGTGACTTTGGGCAAGTCATGGGACCTTTCTAAGCCTCTAAGTCCCTCATCTTTAAAATGAGGAGAATAACCGTATGTGTCTACTTCTTGGGGTGGTTGTGAGATGAAGCATGTGAAGTGCTCAGACCATGGGAGGAAAACTGGCCAACATTTTCCTGAAGTGCGTGCTTGGTGCCAGGCACCCTTCATGAATGAGTCACCTAGTATTTATAATGATCTGATCAGGTGAGTATTCTTGCCATTCAGGCAGTGAAATGGAGCTGCTGGGCTCGAACCGACCTGCTTTGGTGAGGGTGAGCTCAGAGCATGTGCCGTGGCTAGCAGGAACCTTTCCATATTGCAGGCTGTGTGGGGGGCTGGCCTCACCGTAGGCCCTGTGTTCTCATCTTAGAGCCACGATTCAGAGAAAGACCACGGGATGTTAGAGCCGGACAAGCCTTAGCGAAAGTGGACTCCAACACCTTCACTTTACAGATGAGGAAACAGGGTCCAGAGAGCATGGTGACTTCTGGAGTCACCCCAGTGGGCAGCAGAGGCAGGCAGGTACCCTGGCCTCCTGTTTGCATTTCTGTCATCGCTCCCTGCCTCCAGACTCCACGCGGATGGCTGGCTTGTCCAGTGGACACAGTCCGCTGAGTGCTTACCCGACATTTAAGCCACTGCTTTAGGAAGCAGGATTGCAGGGGAGGAGATTCTTGTGAACAGAATCATTTCTTGATTTTCATCACTAGTTCTTTTATCCCAGTGAAATTTTTAAAAATGCCTTCTAAGAATCATGCATCACCTACCACTGCAAAGCACAGTGCGAACACTCGCTTTGAAAAAAATTCTTGTCAGTGTTCTTTGTAGTGGTCGATTATGTTTAATATGATCAAACATGATGCGTTAAAGATGTTGCAACAGAATGTCAGAAAGACAACGAGCCCTTTGCCTTTCGGTCTAACTGTAAATGGATGAACCGCAGTCCTGGCCTCGTTTGAAACCAAATCTTCTTTGATGAGGTGTTTCATTAATTCGTGTTTTCCTTTCTTAATGCGAAAGACCTCTCATTCTTCCATAAGCACTCGTTAATGCCCCACGCCAATGAGCTGTGCTTCTAGTTCTTCGACAAATTCAATAGCACCGATGACTCTTCCGGGTGCTGGGATGTGCCTCAAATTTCAACCCAGGTCCCATTGCCAATTCATGTTCTATGCCAGTTTATTTGGGGGTTCGGTATTTACCTAGAGACAGCAAGCGAGGGTCCAGCGCTAAGGCGTCCTCTCTTTGCAAAGCCGCCTTGTGAGCATCATGACCAATCAGACAACCAAGTTGTCAAATGGTGACTTTGTCTCTCAGATAATGCTGCCCGATCTGTCTTTCTGAGTCACAGAGGCGATCACTTCAGAGTCGGCTCAGAACCATCTGCTGCCTCCACCGTGAGGTTCTAACGCTGACGTCCAAGTGCTGGCCGCTCTGGTGCCCACACTCCTTTCTGGACATTTCCAGCCTGCTCCTCACCCCTTCCCTCCTCACCTCTCCCACCACACCGTCTCCCTTGCCCCTCGCACTCGTCGATGCACAAAGTACATAGTTGAGGCACAGCTCGTTTAAGTCCTGCCTCTCTGCCTTTCCCAGCCAGGTGACCTTGGGGCAAGGCACTTCCGACACCTGTTATTCTGCTCGCTCTCAATCAGTCCTGTGCGTTTCTTCTCCAGTGGCTTTCATGATGTTGTTTTCTGTTTCGCAGACGAGGAGGGACTCGGCTCTCGTCGCTCACTGTGGTTTGACTTTCACAAGGTCCTGGCTCACGTGAGCTGTCAAGGTCCATGACTCCACATTTAGGGCATTGCGCTGGCCATCGGGTTCCTCATCTGCGCTCTTCCCTTCAGTTCCTTCCCCGACGCCTTCCTCTGAGGCTCGGTCTCCCACCTGCAGTGTAGCTGCCTGTCGAAGTCTGCTCCACCCCTCAGGGTCCTGCCTCCCATTGTCCATCTCGCGAGAGCCTTCCCCGTGTTTCCCATCCCAGGCATTATTAGTCTTCTCTGTGGAGGTCATTGACACAACCTGTCTCAGAATCCTGCCGGTGGATGGTGCTTCCCCAAGGATAACGACCTTCTTTCATCTTCACGCGGGAGGCCAGAAAACACACGGCAACGTCCAGTCTCAAGGATTTAGTGAAACTGATGCTTTAAGCAGTTTTCCAAACTGAAGGCTATGATAGTTTGAGTTGGAAAAGCTGTTTGGTAAAGTCCGATCAGCATTTAGAAAATCACCTAGAATTGAACGAAATAGAATAGAAAATAGTAGCCAATCATACGTAAGGATAGGTGTTGATTTTTCACCAAACATTTGTTTCTGTGTGTGTGTGTGTCTGTGTGTGTGTGTGCGCGCGTGTGTGCACACACGCTAGGAATCAAAATATGCTTCTTACTGTGGATTATGGGGAAAATAAGTTTGCAAACTGTTTTATGTAATTCCTTGGGGCTGCTATATTTCCCAGAAGGAAAACCTGAAATTAGAATTTAGGACTTAGTGGCACAATGGTTCTCTGGTCATACCTCCCAGACTTACATTCCCAACTCTGACCCTTTCCAGCTGTGTGATCTTGGATAAGTTGCTTCGCTACTCTGTTCCTTCCCTCATTGGTAAAATGGAGAGAATAACCAACTCAGAGAGTCCGTAAGAGAACTTAATGTGTAAATACACGGAACGTACTTAGAATAACCTCTGGCGTATACGTGGTAGCCTGTCCAGTTGATGTTATTAAGCAAAAGACAGGAGTTACTCTCTGCCATGGGAGCTGTGGCTATCCAACCAGAAAACACTGTTTTCTTGAGTGTCTACATCGTATGCTGTCAGTGCTAAAATATAAGCAAAGAAAGTGTAGAGCGTGACCCTCAGCCTGAAATTCTTTATAGTCTAGAAGAGGAAACGAGGCTGACATGCAGGAGGCAGTCTCAGAATATCAGACTGTCTCAGGCGGTGAAAATGAGGTGAAGGGCATCTACGAAATATTTGGTCTTTGTATTTTCCTGGTGGTATTTTTTTTTATTGCCCCAGAGAGGTTAAAGCTTCAATCCTCAGTTCCTTCTGGAGGAACAAGGCGTGTCGACCAAATGTTTTGGGTTTCCGTTTGTGGCTCAGGACTGGGGAGTAAGAAGCTCCTCTGAGGGTGAAGGGCGAGAGAAGAGGACACAGAGTTAGCAGGTGAGGCTGCTTCCTGAATTTAAGTTACATTTAGTGTGTTTACAGAATGCCATTTTGCCTACTTGGATGCTACTCAGAATCTTAGGAGTGTTGCCAAGAGGAAGAATTAACCCAATTAAAACATCTTCCAAGCGAGACTGTTCGGTCGTAGCCATGAGGTTGCTTTGGATTATTACTAATCTTCCTGAGGGACTATGTGGGACAGTTGGAGAGACAAAGCAGACTTTTCTTGACGGATGCTTTCTTCTTCGGAAATTCTTACGCGGTGCGTTTGAATCACCTGGGGATCTTGTTAAAGTGCAGAATTGGTTCCAAGAGAGATCAGAGGTGGGGCCTAGGATTCTGCATTTCTCCCAAGCTTCCGGGCCATGTTGGTCTGCAACCCCATACCTCGAGTAGCAAGACTCTGATGTTGCTCTGTGTGTGTGTTGTGTGTGTGTGTGTGTGTGTACTTTGCGTTGATATTTTATAATCCTTCTGGCAACATTTTCCCCAAATTCATTAAATCCCAGTTTAGTTCGCGCCTCAGACACCACCGGACGCCAGATTTTCTCTTTTTTTCTGTTTCGCAGTGGAAACCTCAGAAACCGTTCCCTTCATTAAAGGCGTCCTCAGTTTTTATCATCCGTAGAATTTTAATTTTGTTTTCCTGGGACACGTGGCGCTTCCTTCCGTGGGAAGGTTGATGGAGTCCCGCCCTGTTCTCAAAAAAATAAATGTGGTTACGGATGAAGCCAGGAGTCAACGGGGATGAATGGTCGAAGGACGGCAGAATGACATGACATACTTAGTTCCCTCTCCTGGGAAAGCATGTTTGAAACAGTGGCAAGCACAGTCTGCAAGAAAAACGAATCATTTGCACAGCCTCCTCTTCCGGCTTGGTGTCCTCTGATGGCTGGGGGGCGGCAGCCATGTGGCACTGTGAGGGGACAGCCGTCTTCCCACGGATGTCCGAGTCCTCTGGGGCTGGGGATGGTGGCCTGGGGGGGTTCGTCGGCTGCATAACCGGTGCCACTGTGTTCGTTTGCTTTTCATGCGAACCCATCCCGCCGTTGTAACCAAAAAGAAAACGAGCAGCACCAGGCGCCCACCGCCTCGGACCCCCGAGTCGCGGCGTGTCACGTGGCTCCCCAGCCGGGATCCACGCGTCAGTGCTGCTCTCTCTTTCTTCCCGACAGGTGTGCTCTTGCATGTGTGATGGGGGACGCCTGGGCTCGGTGGTGGTGGTGATCACGGCCATCATCTTCTACACGCTTCCCCTGAAGGCGAGGACCCGTGTAACTGGCAGTGCTACATTGACCCCAGCCTGACCATCATCATGGTCATCATCATTTTGTCGTCCGCCTTCCCGCTCATCAAGGAGACCGCTGTCATTCTGTTGCAGATGGTCCCCAAAGGCATCAAGGTGGAAGAGCTGAGTAAGTCACGCGGGGCCCATCTAGCGCCACTGTCCCCTGCGTGCCCTTCAGGCCAGAGGCCCCGCTCCGTTTCGGAGCGGCGTGTGATCCCTGTGCCCGGACGGACTTCAAATCACCAGGTGGTAGAGACACCACGTCCGTTTTGTAGCTCAGTAGTGTGAGTCACAGTGCCGGTGGCCAAAGGTCCTTCGCCACCTGTGACTCAACTGTAAGTTCTCGCGCCTGCAGTGCTCAGGCAGTACCTGCTCCTGGCCTGTCTCCCTTCCAGTCAAAGATTTATTTGTTTTAACTCCACGAAGGCCACTCTGCCAAGAACTTGTTTTATATTCTCCTCGTTCTGAAACCGTTCAGCACTCGCCCTCTTGATCCCCGAGTTCTAGTTAACTGTTTTTATGGGCACACGAGTCACAGCGTCCCTTACCACATGGTACAAAGGCCAGTGTTGGAAATGCGGGTCATTCGTGACCTCATTCAGCAATGGAACCTGTTTCTTTGCTCGTACGGAAGGTCAGACTGCCACGTTCGTGATGTGCGGCTGAGGACAAACCTTTTAGAGACTTTGTGGTGAGTGTGTAAACGGGAACCATCCAGGTGTTGGTGAGAAACGCACTATGCAGCTTCATATCTAGTGTTTCTCAACGGGGATCATGTCTTTATAGAAGAAAAGGTTTTCACGCAGGTGTGCTGTTGCATCTGCCCTTGCTTCACTTGGGAACCAGAGGACATGAAATAGAGCCCAGGTCTGCCATGAGACCGCAGGTCGAAAGACCTGTTTGATGACAAATACCTGAAATGAGATTCAGTGGATGGTATTGCATTGTCTGGCCACGGCGAGACCAGACGTTCCCCTGTGAAGGCGTGATTTACAGCGTCATTGTGACGCTCACAGCCCTGCCAGCCCTGGAGCAGACTGAGCTGTTGCCTACAGCTGCCTTTTTATGCTGCTTTCCTCACCCCACCACCCCCGGGGTGTTCTTTTCGCCTTTTGGGGGGCCTTTTCTTTGGCGGCTTTGGTTAGTTTACTGTCTCTGAGAGGCCGTTGGGCACGGTCCGCTCTGGCTGCTGTACTGGACAGAGTTGAAATAGTCCATTTCCTGCTCACCTCCTCTTAGCCCAGTGCTGCAGGCAGAGATCAAGGGGTGGGGGGCAGGCACCCACACTGTCTTGGCTTTCCAGGAAAAAGAAGGAAGATAAACATATACAAAGCAATTCGTGATTTATGCCGCCTTTTAATAAATAAATATATATTTAACAACCGATGTGTAAAAAATAGATAGTTATAACAATAGCAACACTTTTATGGCACTTCTATGCTAGGTATTATTCTAAGTGCTGTTCTTAAATGAACTCATTTTAATCCTTAAAATAATCCCATGAGGTACCATTTTTATCACTCCTAGTTTGCATATAAGGAAACTGAGGCACAGAGGGACCAGGTAAGTTGCCTAAGGTCGTGCAGGTAGTAAATGACTAAACTGGGATTTCGACTCTGGCTAGTTACAAGGTTTTTGGCTCGTAATCGATATTCACTACCATCTCTCTAAATACATACCATTTTAGAAAGTCTAAAAAAACCCAGAAGAGGCTACATAGGAAAAATCTCTCATAATCCTACCATCCAGAAATTACCACTCTTAATATTGCTGTATTGGTCATTTCATAAAACAAGCCTTTAACTGCCTAAAAAACTTTCTGTGTGTGTATACACGGATATTTTGTTAAAAAAAAAAAAGGAGCAATCATGCCATGTATACAGTTGAGCTATTTGCTTTTTCACTGAAAAATACCTTATATACCTTCGCCACATTCTTAAATGTGCAACTTACGTTTCCATGGCTGTATCATAGATTCTGGTGAATAATTGATTTAACTATTCCTTGTTGCTTCCATTTTTTTTTCTTCAATACAAAGAACATTGCCCAAATCATTCTTGTACATAAATATTTGGTGATTTCTTCAGGTTAAATTCCTAGTATTAGAATTGCTGGTAAACGTTTTCGATCCATATTCCCACTTATCCCCTTTCGAAAAGGCATCTTGCTCTATACTCCCATAGGCAGTCCATTCGATTGTCCCTTCCCTTGTAAACTCAGCAACCCCAGGAATTTTTTTGTTGTTGTTGTTGTTATTAAATTTATTTTCTTGAATTGCCTTTGATGGGCTAACGGTGTATGGTAGAGGAATTCAGAGAGGAGAAAGAGGATTAGGGGAAAACGGACTTGGACGGGTGAGGCTGTTTCTCTCCCCGTTAGGTTGTAAGTGCATCATTGCCCTGAGAACCCTCGAGGGACCACACCCCTCCCGCGGGAGCTCCATCCTTCCATTCTGGCTCTCACCTGAGCTGTCATCTGCTCTTCCCCTGTTCTAGTGAGTAAACTCTCTGCCGTGCCTGGAATCAGCAGCATCCACGAGCTGCACATCTGGGAACTCGTAAGTGGGAAGGTCGTCGCCACCCTGCACATCAAGCATCAGAAGGACAGGGGCTATCAGGACGCCAGCGTGAAAATTCGAGAAATCTTCCACAACGCGGGAATCCACAACGTGACCCTCCAGTTTGAGGAGGGGCCTCGCAGGAGACGCTGGAGCAGCAGGAGTCACAGTTCCTCTGCAACTCACCCTGCATCTCCAAGGCCTGCGTCAAGCAGCTGTGCTGCCCCCTGGGGCGCTGCCTCTGGCCCACGTCAATGGCTGTGTGGAGCACAATGGCTCTTTCCCTGCGCAGGCGTGTACCGAGGAGGCCTCGACCTAGGAGAAACGACGGCAGTGGCTGTTGAAGTATCTTTGGATGGCTCTGTGAGTGACCGTGGACAAGCTTTTACCAAAAAGGAGGACCAGTGTTATGCCAACAGCACACAGTTTTGATCTGAGGCCCACGGGCACAGACTGTGTAGACGAGACACCCTGGAGCCACCAGCTTGGCTTGTGGAGAGGGCTTTGTGGGCTGTAGACACGGACCACGCTCACAATGCACACACACTCTGTATCGAGCGAGGGGTGGGCTCTTTGGGGTGATAATTGACTGTGTCTGTTAATTTTTATGTGACTGATACGATAGCCCCTTGATATGATGATCCTGGGTGTCTCATGCTGCTCTTTGACTGTTTTAGTTTGCGCATGTATTTTCCGAAGCAAACTGCACTAGCATAGATATCAGGGACATCGAAGGCGGGGACTCTGTGACTGGACACGGGCCTCAAAGTCGTTTTTGTTTTAAACTGATTAGAACGTCTAGCTGACTCTCAGGTGAGCTCACAGCCAAGTACACCATAAAAACGTAAGAACCATAATGCCATAATGGCCTTTTTTTTTTTTTTTCATTCCGCTGGAAGATCCTAAGAGAAACGATAAGTAGTCTTATCATTGCTGACATTTTTTCTTGGACTTATTTTTGAATAAATGTAAAATGGATATCTACTAAGGTGGAAAACACTCTCAGAATATTAGAGGAAGTCGAGTTTATTGGGGGGTGGGAGGAGGCAGGAAGAAAACGCTTCTGACCACCTCGTTTTGTGAGGTGGGGAGAAAAGGAACGTTTGCTTTCTGCAGTGAACTGAACTATAGCTATAGGGAGTTTCAAATGTTGAAATATATATAACATTTTTTTTTTCACGTAAAGTTGGGGGCATTTCTGTTTCCTTACATGTGACACAAGTACTTACTTACCTACTGTTTTTTAGAGTCAGTCCAGTTGGGACTGTTTTCATTTATTGCTTAATAACGACTTACTTATTTGTCCACATTTCCCGTGAATCTTTTTTTTTTTTTTTTTTACACGATCACATTATCTATGTCGCATTTACCAGGGGAAAAATGAGCATTTCTGGGGTAGAAGAATATATGACATCGAGTATTCATTCCTGTCCCCAAATTAAGCTAGATCGATTTTTCTTTAATTGGACGTATTTTAAAGTATTTATTATAGCTGCCAACCAGGAACTTTGTAAAAAGTGTATGAGGGAGAGATGAGAATTAAGTTCATTGCTAACTTCGGTGTGTTTTGAGGAGCTTACACTCTTGTATGTCTCTGACCCATATCACCAAGTTCAAATAAATTTATTGGAATCTGATTTGGATCCATAACCATAACTGACCTATATTATATTGGAGAAGCACCTGCCATGTATTAAACAAATAGTTTAGACAGCAATATTTTAATCAGAACTGTCTCAAATAGGTATGTGAAAATGGGACGTGCCTCACAAGAAAACTAGAATCTTCTTTGATGGGTTGCAAAATTGAAAATGATCCTCTTGTAGACTCTAAGCATCGCGTCCTGTTTAGAGCTGTACAATATTCATCAGAAATGATGGGTTTGGTAACAGAAAAAGCGTCCACATTTTTCAGCATAAATGCCATTTAATAAAACGTCTTAATCTTGAATTCTAAGGCAGAAATAAGCAAGCAACTGTGATCAGGAGGATAAGAATTTTTTATTCTTTGAAAATTTATCATCTAAGTTTAAATTGGCCATGAATTAGGTAAGTAGGAAAATGTCTAAATAGGTTTTATCGCAAGTTGTTTATTGGACGAGGCCTATATGTGCTTTGTAGCTAAAAGGGGGGTAAAATACGACAACATTTTTATTTTTAATATTAAAAGTGCAGCATGTATTCACACAAAACAGGGCATTCTCTATGCAGCTCACCACAGTGATATGTGAACCAAATTCTGCTAAATAAATGTTGGTTTGAAATGCTTGTCTGGAGCCAAGAAAAAAATCTGTCCCCCACTGCCACATTTAAAGGTCTAATTTAATTTCATATCCTTCTTTTTTTATTAAAAGGGAAAAATGACAATTTTTTATTTTGTGCAACTGGCTGCAGGAATACATATTTGCTTTTATCCGAATAATGCTATTTAGTTAATCTCTAAAGTATTTTTCTGGAAAGGGAAAAGCGCATAATTCCAGTATAATTAAATCGAACCTCAGAAAAGTATTCTTGATGGACAGTTATGAACATACCAAGTTATGGAGTAGAGCCAGTGTGAACTGATACCTTTTAAGACGGTTGGATTGAGTGTTTTTAAGAATGTCCAAACGAGCTAGTCAGGTGCAATATTTTTGTTCCTGGGTTCGGTGCTTGACTTAGCTGTTTCAGACGCAGTGATGCCTGCCGTGCGTGTTTTTTACCGGGGTATTCCTGGTCCTGAACTTTCCTTCTTCCAAGGAAATGTAAACATTTCTTTTCTCCCTTTCAATCAGCTCTGCTCGGAGGCAGTGGCAGCCCATAAGCCGTGGATATAAACCACGTTTTTCTCTGGGATTAAAAAGAAAAAAATACCGTCACTCAGTTTAGTTCCTGTGTGCTTAGGTTAATTCCAGAAAATTCTCTCTCTCTTTCTTTTTTAAGAATCGGAAATAATGTTTTAAAAGTCCAGGCCTCCTCTGTGTGCGCCGGGTCAGGAGCATCCATTCTGCAGTGTGGAGGACTTGGGGACAGTACTGGCGGTGATTTCTTTTCCTCCAGTTCCAGAAAAAGAGTCCTTTCCACGTTATTTCAGCATAACGACAGGAAGTACTCTATCAATGTTTCGGGGTTTTTTCTTCCAATTTTCAATTTGTTTTTTGAAAACAGAAAATTTTTTTTCCCCATGATATTTGGCCCTTAGACTATCCATAAGGCTACCAGGCTTTATTATTGATGGGGAAAAAATATTATCCCTCTAACATTTTTGATAAAATCTCAGTAAAATAAGGAAACATTATTTGAAGAATTTAAAACATTCTCCATAATTAATTAATTGTTGTTATTATTTTTCACCACCAGCTGGCCAAACTCTAGTGGCTAAATCAGAAACTTCCAGTTCAGCAGAAATGGGTGCTTTGCATGCCAAAGATTCACCGAGGTAGATTTGGGATTATAATAAGGCAAGCTGCCCCGGGAGATAGTAACAGATTTGCTATTTATTGACATTTTAAACCGGATAATTTCTTGTCATGCGGGGTTGTCCTGTGCACTGCAAGCTTTTTAGCAGCATCCCGGGCCTCTACCCACTACATGCGGGAGCATCCTCTTAAGTTGTGACAACCAAAAATGTCCCCAGACATTGCCACATGTCCCCTGGGGAAGAAAATGCCCCTAGTTGTGAACCACTAACTTAACCTAAAGGAACTTGAAGTATGTTGCTGAGGGAAGCTCACCTTTTTAATACAATCACTTCTTAATACAATCACTTAATTTTCTTTTAAAGGCGAGATCAATCTATTCGTAAAAATTACAGTCGTCTCTAAATAGGAACTTTGGACGTTTAAAGAAAACAGACAATTCGTAAAAAAACAAACACAAACAAACAAACAAAAAGCCCTGACAAATCTGATTACACAGATCGGTCATTCGTGAGGGAGGCGAAGAAAAAAGCATTTGCCTTCGCTAGCCTGTAGTGACCTCTTCAACTCATGAGTGTTCACGGTTTGATGAACCCCCTGCGAAGTGAGAACTGATGACATCAGTACAATCGACTGTTGGGGTTACGGTGTTTAATGTCCCCCCCTGTTTTAAACTTAACGATGGTTTTATTGTGGTTCCCGACAAGCAGCTCATCTTAGTGCCGATGACAAGTTCCGATGTTAACAAAGATTCTTTACCATTTATGGCTGAACTTAATCCTTTGCTAAATCTTATCTTTTTTTTTTCCAAGAGGAAAAAATGTATTTTTTTTTTTTTTTGCTTTTAAATGATCCTGCTTTTAAATACATCTCCACACTTTTGCACACAAAAAAGACTTGTTTAGAAAAAAATGAGGAGACCTGACCCGATCTGTGCTTCAAATTTTGATTGAATAATGATGCCGGACTGCATGCCTGTGCTATACCTGATAAATTGTCACCTATTTGTGCCTCTGAGGATATTTGCACGTGAGTAGCCACAGGAATGAAGTAGGAATGAAATTATTGAATAGGAAACTATCTGCTGAAATGGAATTCGCCTCAGACCATAATCCTCACTGCAATCTAAATGGTGATATGAATTGAGACTTTAGCTAATGCAGATCGTGTCATTTTCTGGAGTTTTATTCTGGACTTTTTTGGTTTACATGGAACTTTCTCGAACGTTGCTAGATGGATCAACTGTCTCCTCTCGGTACAAAGCCAGGCTGGAGACACTGAAGCCTGCTCTGAATTCCACGAGAATAAGCCAGTAAAGGCGATGATTCTCAAGGCAGAGGGACCTCTTCCTGGAGGTCCGAAGCTCTGTTACAGTATTGTGGAGTTTTGTTGCTTCAAATCTTCCTTCCGATCCTCAAAGGCAATTTTGCCGAAGTGTAATCGTCCCATCTGGGGGAATTAGTAACATTCTAAGATACCAGGTTTCAGTAACTCATTACGAATTGTATGTGAAGTCCCCGCGAGAATGTATGCACACCTGCATACCTTTAAAAGTGAAAGATGTTCATGGTGCTGTCAATAAAACATTTTTAAAAAAATAAACAGACGGCTGAGATGTTTGTGGCAATTCAACAGATAAACTCGAAGTGACCGACGTCACTTGTCTTTGTCACTTAGTCTGGAATTTATTGCTCGGCACCTGTCCGGACAGGTTTTCATACCTTGGAGGTCATTCTCTGTCCCAGTTGGCCTGGTCTCTTCTTCACACCCCTTCTGGACTCTCCACCGCCTGAGGTCACAGCTCCCATCTCGGCAGAAACGTCACCACTTGACCCAGCTGCCTCACTTACTGTAACCTGGACTGACCTGGTTTTCTGATGGGAACTACTTGGCTCTGGGCTACCCAATGGGGTTTGTAGGGCGGGAGGTCCCGGGATTAGGGCATGGCGGAGAGGCTGGGTTTATTTTAGGAGATGCCCTGTAGATTTAGGAGATCTCCCGTGAGCTGAATGTCATCTTTATGAATATCGAATAAGGGGAGCAGTCTTCCAGTTCTTTCCGTTGCTTTTGGTTTATCGATCAAGTAATTCATTAGCATATACTTACTGTAAACCATGAGCAAGTGGTTCTTGCCTCTAAGGAGTTTATAATCTACATGGGAAGCTAAGTAAGGCAATCCAAGCTCGTGGGAGTTTAAAGGGAGCCATCCACAGCCCAGGATGGCCCAGGGGCTGAGGGGGACCTTGTGCTGGATGGATTCTGATGCTCAGATGTGCACATTCTAGACCCCGGGCGGCACCCGCAAAAGGAGAGGGCTAGTTAACATTTCATGATCATCGGCTTCCTGCGGTCATTAGCAGAGGGCAGAGCCCTGGGCTCAGAGTCCAGAACCTGTGACTCCATCTGAAAGAAAACCCTGCCTCTCTCTGCCCTGCCTTATACATTTGTAGTGCATTATACATTTATTTGCTTATTTCCTGTCTCTACCATGAGCATACGGCTTTGTCTAAGCCACCACTGTGTTTATCAGCCCCTATCACAGTGTGTGGGATGATGCCCAAACACAGGGCATGTGATAGCAGCGCCATAAATACTGAATGAATGAATAAATAAGTTCAGCTCTTGATGTTACCAGATACAGGCTTTGGACAAGTCATTGAACTTTATTGTGCTTCAGTTTTCTTATCTATAAAGAAGGCTAATGATGAAGCCCGTGTTACCTTAGTTATGGGGTGGTGGTAGGAATCCTGGTAGATAAGACACATGACAGCAGAGCTAAATGTCAGTGGACTTTATTATCTTAAACTTTCAATCTGGCACTCACACTCCTCCTGTTCTGACCCTCCTCTCGTCTAGGCTAAGCACCACTTAAAGTTAAACGGCGTTGAGTGGTGCTGTGATCCACATGGGTTTGGAAGAGAAGAGTCAAAGATGGCTTCTCAGAAGACAGCCCCTGGGAGGCGGGAGGTGGCGGTGCACACTGGGAAACGCCAGAAATTGAGCATCGTAGCTCGACACCTCCCCCTCCATGCTCTGCGTCGCTCTGCTGATCGGCGTTCAGAGCACCTGTCACCTCGCTTCTTGTCCTACCTGGGATCCACTGCTCTGCCAGCTGTCGCTAAGCGTGCACGGCCTCGGGGCGTCTGCAGACACCCCGAAGTCACTGGGCGTGTGTCCCGGCTCTAAAATCCGCGCTCCATGATGCCTGCCGCTGGTTCCAGCGGGAGCATTGTGTCCTCACTCCACTCAGGCTTGTCCCCCAAACGGCTCAAACCTCACTGCTGTGTTTACGCCGCCTCTGCTCTCTGCCTGTCACTAACCAGCCACCATGCTCAACTCACGTTCCCTTCGAAGGACCCTTCACGTCAGCCCTGTTTTTTCTGTCCCTGTCCCCTTCTCCTGGGCTCAGTTTTAATACCTCACAGTTGTGTCACAGCTCCCTGCCAGCCTCCTGGCCACCTCCAAACTTCTTATCCACCCTCTTTCTTCCCTCCGCTCCAGGACAAGAGACAGACAAACTCCTCGCCCGTCACTGAAGCTCCCCTCCCCTCGCCTGGCCCCCAAGCTTTGTCTTCTTCAGCACAGAAGAAATGCACAAAGATACCTGAGGAAGTCAGGGCACGAGAGGGCGTCAGGGTGGCTTCCGTGTGGGCCAGCAAATAGAGAACGACTTGGGGAAGGGATAGTCTATCACAGCCTATTCCTTTTTTGCTTAAAAAAGACGCTTTCACGTTTTTGAATAACATTTGCCAAGTCACTTCCTTTCTGGTTTCTCTCTCTTTTTTTCTTCCCCCCCCCCATTCTTTGCTTTTCTACATTAGCAGGTCGCTTTGCCCCAAAGGGTGACTTCTTGTGGATGACAGATCGCCACCCTGCCAGGCCTGGTGTCCCGATTTAGGAGCGCACTCTGGAACCGACAGCCCCTGTGTGGGGGAGCAGACCGTGATCTCTCGCCTTTCTGGGAAGCAAAAAAAGACTCTTCTTCGTCTCCCATTTCCCCTCATGGTCACACACGTGCTCACTCATAGCATGAGCTCCAATATCGAGCCGGAATATTTGGCACATTGCACTGGATTTTTAGACTCGGGGACACAAGATATGAATTTGCATGGATTTATAAGCACCAGGCCCAGTGACAGCCTGGGAAGGCGGGGCAGGGGAGGAGTAAATTCTCGAGTGGCTGGTGTTGACAGGTTTGCAGTGGTGCGATAACAACCAGGGCCCCTATCGGCGTCAGAAAACCGGGAGCCTGAAGAAGGCCCTGCCGGACGGCTGTGAGTTTCTGTGGCGGTAACCTGATGTCTACCAGTTTTCAGAAAAAGCTGATGTGACCCTTTTGAAATGAGTCTTACTCGATGCTGGCTTTCTAGCCGCCTCTCTCGATGGGTAACGCTTGCACGACACAGCACATCCTGAGTGGGGCATGCTGATTTGGAGCACGGCATGACCAAACCCAGGCTCTGTGGCCAAGTGTGTTACTGAGAGATCTTATAAAAATTAAACATGTGCTAACGGAGGATGCTTGAAAGCCAAGCGTTTTGGCTCTGGAGTCTTCCCACTGTCAAGCTCAACACTCGTTACCTGCCCGACCTCAGGAAGCACATCGTCTGCAGATAAAAGAGGTTCTCTGGGCCTCCCTCTTGCCACCTGTAAAATTGTCGTGAGGATGCAGGGAGGCAGCCAGGAGTGAAGGGGAGCATTCGCCCTGGCCTGAGGGATGCTGACTTTAATAAGCAGGGCTTCGGCTAGATTTATTCCTGTTTCAACTCTCAGCAGAGAAGCCAAAACGTATCGTGTAGACGAACTGAGTGCCATGGCCCTGTGAGAGTTTAAACTTCCTGAGGGCGAAGGTCATATGCTATGACCTTACCAAAGAACAGTATTGGCTGGATCACATGAACGAAAAAAATCCCAAGGCACCTTGCTCTTAGGAAAATGAAACGGAGCCAGCGTGGACGGAAGGCTTCTTCCCCCCGAATTCTAGGGGCTCCATCCCACCGCACCTCACTTCCCAGCCAAGGGGTCCCCGCCAACGGGACCCTGACTGCTAGAGGGTCCCCAGGGCTGGTCCAAGCAGGGAGGGCTTCACCTGAATCTGGGCGAGCCTCGTTTCTGTCACCGCCCTCCAGCCAAAGCCCCCAGGGACCATGTTCTGTGGCTGAACAAGGGGTTTTCAACGTCCGTGCAAAGAAGAGGCTGCGCAGCATGGAGAGCCACACGTCTCACTGAGGGTGCGTCCTTGAGGACTTGTGACAGTGTTCAAGCTTGTGTCCGATTCTGAGGAAGATTCAGGAAGCGGGGCTTTGCCCTGGGTCAGACAACTGCCCGCAGGTGGGGATAATTCTACGACCAGGTATGTTTTTTTTCTTTTTTATTGAGGAATAACTGACACATCATATTAGTTTTAGATGTATGACATCATGATTCAATACTAGATACATATTATGAGATGATCATCGCAATACATCTAGTTAACACTCGTCACTTTATGCAGTTACAGAAATTTTTTTTCTTGCGGTGAGATCTTTTAAGACCTACTCTGTTAGCAACTTTCAAATACATGATACAGTATTATCCATTTTAGTCACCACGCTCTGCGTTACATCCCCAGGACTTACTTATTTTATGACTGGAAGTCTCTACCTTTTGACACCCTTCACCTGTTGGCCCAGCCCCCGCCGCCTGCTCTGGTACCCACCCATCTGTTCTCTGCGTGGCTGGGGATCTTGAATCCTGTCTTCTCATGTGATGGCACTTAATGTATTGGTTGGTGCATTTCAGCGAAGCAGACCATGGGCACGAAATCCTGCTGGGAAGGCCACTCAGGAGCAGCGTGACTCTGGGCGATCACGACATCCCTGGAGTATCGGTGCCCTCCGCACGTCCTGCGTGAGGTGTGGTACCTATTTCCGGCGGTGCCGGGGAGCTGACTGAGATCTCGCCTGTCCCTGGCAAAGCACCAGGGGCTCAGACGGCCAGCCGTTTGGTCGGGTCCCTCTGGGTATGCCTGCCTCCTTGACTGCCTCCTTGTAGGACATCGGCCAGATACCACTCTCGTCTTTTGCTTCATGTCATGTTCTCACATCATGGGACTAGAAACAAACAAACAAAGAAACACGTTTCATGTCATGAGTAGAAGAGATTCCAAACGCCTCAGCTTATTTCTTCGCTTGTATCACTCATAAAAAAACCGTCCCCGTCGCTGCAGCCGCCACCACCACCTGTCACCGCCACGACGGTGCCAGACAGCATGGACGGGGGAGAGTCTGGCCAACGCGTGGGTCACAGCCGGGAGGTCACGTGGCGTGTGAGCACCCGGACGCCTCCAAGCACCCGGGTCTCTCTCCGTCATCAGTCCCCGCGGAGCGCGTGAATGAACCAGCGAACGCACGAACAAACACAGGCGGCCGCGTGTGGCTCGCCGCTCCCTCGCAGTCTAGCGAGCGGGTATTTTCTTCGTCCTCTGACATCGCACAGGTTGCAGGTCACGCTCTGCTTCGAAGCAGCGGGCGCTCCCAGTGAGGGCTCTGTGGCTGCTCAGCGCCCGCAGAGTTTCGGGGGCGCAGACCGCCTATCTGCCCCTTCCAGACCCCTGGCCTGCGCGTCCACACCCCCTTCCTCCCGCCCCCTCGACGGGCCATCGCACTCGAAACAGATGTTCTGGGCCCGTGGCGCCTTTGATAACAGAGCGTCCTTTGTCACTTTGGGGGCCGCGGTGCCTCTTGTTCCTCTTTCTTCCTCGCCTCCCTTTCTATGTTTTTTTTTTTTCGCTTGAGAACATTTTTTTTTTTTTTAAAGAGAAGTCTGTGCCTTACTTGGCTCCTTGAGTGGGATGAAGCAGGAGGGCTGGGTGGCCCCATGCTGGGCCAGCTGCTCTTCACTGGCCTGCAGGTGATGGGGACCTCGCCCAGGTAGAAGCCAATCACCTCGGGCGTGATCTCCACCTGGTCAAGGCCTCGCCCCGTCGTGGACGTCCTCACGCAGGATGCTCACGGCCCACACATGCGTTTCCACTGCCGAGGGCCCCCTTCCTGGCCTCAGCTGCAGTGACGCTTCCAGCAGCTGGTCAAGGTCAATGCCATGGCAGGTGACCTTGCCGAAGTTCCCTTCCTTTCCTTCTCCACTTCTGCGGATTGTTTGGAAAGGTCCACCCAGTCCTCAGGGACCTTCCTTCCTTCCTTCCTTCCTTCCTTCCTTCCTTCCTTCCTTCCTTCCTTCCTTCCTTCCTTCCTTCTTTTCTTTCTTTATTTCTTTTTTACCTGACTGTAATAAAATGGTTCAGATATGTAGAAAGCATCTGAGATAATAGCAAACCTCAGAGGAAAGTGTGCTTCAGGACATAACCATTTCACACTAAATATTTTTGGCTTCAACTTGGTTTTTTATTTTTAAAATACAAAAGTTTTTTTCAGAGTTGACATTCGATATCCTGTTAGTTTCAGGTGTACAGCGTAGCGGTTAGACATCTATATAACTTACAAAGTGATCCGCGCAGTGAGTCTTGCACCCACCTGGTACCATACGCAGCTATTACAATGTTATCGACTATGTTCCCTGTGCTGTATTTTATATCCTAATGACTGTTCTGCACTTCCTAATCCCTCCACTTTTAGCATCCAGCCCCCGATCCCCCTCCCGCCTCAGCCATCGGTTTTCTACTTGCTTTTTAAATTAACAACATTTTCTGGCTGTCTTTCCAAGTCAGGATGTAATGACCTGCTCTATTGTTATTAAGAGCTCTATAGTATTCCATTGTGTAGCCATATCAACATAAACGTCTACCCTCTTATGGACAAATTTTATTTCCTTTAGAACATCATATGGACTTTAATCTAAGTTCCATTGGCCTTACTCTAACATGTTATGGGTTCTGGTGTGTATGGATTTTTAGTTAATGTCATTAAAATGTTCATTCTTTATGCTTTTTGCACCCAATTTTCTATAATGAGTATATGATACTTACATAAGAAAAATAGGTTTTTAAAAGCAGTATTCATTTTGTGAATGTTTTGCTCAGTCCTGAATTCCAGTGGTATTTATTGCTACTACTGTACCATCTAATATTTGATGATATGTCTTATCTCTTCGAATAAATCGTACGTTCCTTGAGAATCCGGATTGCATCTTAATGACCTCGAACGGCCCCTCTGCGAGGTCTCATTAACTCCTCACCAAACTCCTGTGAGGTCAGTAACGAGGAAAACAAAGCTCAGAGGGTTCGAATGATTCGCTCAGCTCAGTCCTGGCGGAGGCAAGATTAGAACCAAGGTCAGTCAGTCTCACTCCAGTACCTGGCCCTTTTCACCACTCGAGCTTCGGGACGCACTGTCGCATCTAGCACGGGGGTGGACACGCCGTGTGTACGTGTCATTACGGCCTGCCGATGAACCGCCATGGTGCACAGTCCTCCCTTTAAAGACCAATACCGCGGCCTGCAGACCCAAGCCGGTCTCCTCGACGACCAAGACCGCACACCCTGCCCTGACGGTGTAGGTCTCCCCTGACGCTTCCTTTCCGGACAGCATTAGCGACTGAGTTCCCTTCAGCATTTGGTCGTGAGGCAGCACAACGGGGAAGGACAAAAAGGCAGCTGGTGACCAGGTAGAGTGATTTCTAACGATGGGAACTTTTGCTGGGAGACAGAGGGCGAAGCTCGGTGGAGGAGAGCAAACAGCCCGCACTGGGGCCCTGGCTATGGGTGCTGAGATGTGGAGGTGCCTATTAATGAACCCTGTTATCTAACAGTTGTCCATGCGAATCATAATTGCCTCGTCATAAAAGCAGGCTTGCATTGGGAACTGCTGGGAAAGCAAAAGCTCTGGACTTTTTCTTTCTTTCTTTCTTTCTTTTTTTTTTTTTTTTTTTCAAACAGACCATTCCTTGCGAAACGAACCACACCTCGTGGTGATTTCACCCCGGCCTCTCTCTGGAAAGCAAATCACGTCATCCTGTCCAGCTGAGTCCTGGCCTTCCCCTCCCCTCCCCCACCTCGCAGGGTTCCTTTCATAAGCCCCTCTGAGCATGTTAGATATACAGGAATCTGTCCTCAATTACAAGTTCTGAGATCATTAGATTCTAACATCATCGGGTTTATTTCCATGTGCCTTTTCAAGGTCTGGGAGAATCTGGGTTCTCGAATCTGCAAAATGCATGTCAGCTTTTCGGGGTGTAGTTTGGAAAAAGAGGGAGCGTGGTTTAGGAAGAGAGAAAAGAAACAGTTGACAGAGCGAAATTAGAGCTGTTTGCGAGGATGTCTTAGGCCAGATAAAAGCAAATGAGGGAAGTTGGCCTTGGCTTGAGATTGCGCATGCCCAAGTGGAGCTGGGATGAAGTGAGGGCCTGGGCTGTGGAGTGAATGAATGCATTTGGCTCTGGGGGAAAAAGTGCCTTGCAGTGTGAGGATTATCTGTTTAAGGAAACACACACACACACACACACACACACACACACACACACACACCCCAACTCAAAATGAATGAACATGTTTGTTTTCAAAACCGGGGAGATCATGAACATTTCCTAGCAAATGAGAGAAGGAGCGGGACGGGGGAGGGGAACGTCTGGAAGGCTTTTGTTTGCTTTGGCAAAAGGGCGAAGTAAACTCGCCTCCTCCCGTCTGTTCTCACTTGCATACAGATTGGATGCACAGAGCTGAGACAGCCACGTTGTGACCCAGAGAGAGAGAGAGAGAGAGAGAGAGAGAGAGAGAGAGAGAGAGAGAGAGTCCCCCCTTCTACCCGCCCGTGCCTCCCCAACCACCACCGGGATTTGGGGGGCTGATGTTTGTGGGTGACTGAGCTGGTCAGCAGCTGCTGATCTCTGAGCTTCTTTTCATATGAGAACAATAAACCTGGCCTCTTTTAAAGACGCTCAAAACATTCCTCACTGATTCATAGTCTCCTGATTTCTTTATTCCCCCATTCACATCAGCACCAGCCTGTTCACGGGGTCGATATTGGCAGGGGCTGGTACCTCTGGGGACTGTCCACTGTCTCAGCTTTGTCTTCTATTCTCCAGCCTCGTCACATCGTATTTTCAGGGGTCATAATCTTTTCGCTTGATTTCCATACGCTGTTCTACCCGCCTGAAATTGTGTCTTAGTGTTCGATACTGAGAGCAAAAATTCTTTGTGAAAGTCAGGGAAAACCCTGTGTGTGACAAAAGCTTCCGTAGCCTTATAAATATCTGGGGCTGAACACTTTCGGTCAAAATTCTCATCTCATACCCAAACTCTCTGATTGAGCCATATACTCGCCCGAAGAGGGACCGCGGCCTGGGACGTTCAGTCTCGACCACCCACGGAAAGGCTGGATGGAGAAGACGAACATGCCCAGCATCTGGCACCCATGGGGCTGTTTGAGTTTGAGGAAGAAAGAAGGATGCAAGTTTCAAAGACTTTGCGTTGGTGATGGGTGGGGGAGGGGCAGGAAAAGGTGAAGGGGAGGGGGAGTCCTAGGGTAGGTGCACTGTCCCTGAGAAGAAATACTTACTACTCCCTGAAGGCTTGTGGGCTAGTCTGGAAAATTCCTGCATGAGTGGCATGTGGTGGCCTCTGGTGGCTGGCTCCTTTTTTTTTTTTTTTTTTTAATAGCCATTGGAAGTTGATTCGAAGTCTAACAGACTTTCAGGAATGTGAGCCATCTTGTGTTAGTTTGGACCTACGGCCACTAACCAAGTACATCCGTGATCTCTTTCTCCCACTCTTTGGCCCCCTGTAATTTAAGAAAGCTCAGAAATTTTCTCTGGTCAAGGTGGGTCTCTGGAAATAGTAGCCTTGCCAAAAAAAAAAAAAGGGTGTTCTTTTGTTTGCTAAATGGTTCGGGCATTGGCTCCATTATATTTCACTTCTGTCCTTTGGTTTTCTTTCTTTTATCTTATTTTCTATATATCTCATAAGCTTAAAACGACTTCCTCTGATTACCTTTAAGCTTTAAATTCTCACTTCCTATATTCTCCTTGTGGATAGCAAACAGCCTGGTGTGGAGCCACATTCCCAAAGCTGGACCTCGGTATGGAAGTGATTTTAGGCGATGCATGAACAAAACCATTTTAATTTCAATAACATGTTATTTTACAGTTTATCGAAATATAACTATCACATCGAATTTGTGCCTTCAGAGTTGCTCTGTGAAATTCTGCCTTTTTAATACAGTTCCTCAAGTAGCAATATTAAGCCAGATTTCATGAAAATTCTGAAATAATACTCGTTAACCTTGAGCACCTACGACAGTTCTTGAAAGTATCTTAGTTCATTTAATCCTCACAGGACAATCCTATGAGGGAGAGCTCATATTCACCTCCGGTTTTAAACACGAGGAACAAGGCGTAACGCCAGTTCCCCAAGGTCACGAAGCTATAAGAGGCAGCCCTAAGGTGAGAACTTGGTCGGTTGGCTTTAGACCCCACTGTACCACCTCTGAGGAAATAACAGACCGCGCCTGGCACATGATGCTGGCAGAAATCGTGAAGGTGGCATATGAATGAGCCAAGTTCAGAAAGCACATGGTCTTCGGAGTCAGACAGACCTCCAAAGCCAGACTGGTTATTGATCCACTGCGTGTTTCTGGACCCATCGCGGAGCCTCTGTTTAAACGATGGGGATGTAAGCTGCTCGGCATCTTGTAAGTGTTACGGTCTATGCATTCTCTCTCCTCTCTGCCAATCTCAGTTTTGTCGTTCGTAAAACATCAGGATCGGTAAATTCGATTAGGGAAAAGCAACAGCTATCGATGCCTAGTAGGCGTCTGTGAAGAAGATGCACACACGTCTGCCACTGGGCTGGCCTCTCATATGGACATTTGGACATTTATGTTCACTCGGCGCCTCCAGAAAAGGCCCCTGTCTCCCCTTCCCCTCCAGGGACTGGCACGGGGGCAGCGGGGGGCGGGGGTATGTCATTGCTGCCACGCCCCCGCCCCCCCGAAGGAAACAGTGCAGGGGGACCAGAGCCAGGAAGATAGCACGGTGCTTGGCAGAGCTGGGCTGCCGGAAAGGGCTGTATCTCCATCAGCAGCGAAGGCCGTGTGTGAGAGATAGAGACCATCTCTCAGGGGTCCAGCTCGTTCTATGAGTCTGTACGCAGGTAGCTTTAGCACGCGTTCACTTGCTGTAAGTTTCAGCATAAAGTGAGGATCTTGGCCTGCAAGATGGCACCGTGGTCAGGGCCAGCTCAGGTTCAAAATGGGAAATATCTACGGCAGTGTTCTCATGGTAAAATATTGCCAGATTTTACAGCTTTGAACCCATTATCCTATGAGGACTAATACAAATGGCCCCAGACTATTTACCCAATGATTACAGTGGCATTTGGTAAAGATAGGGCCATGTTATTCTTCACAAATGATTAAACTTCTGTGAGTAATACAAGGGCAATTGCAATTTAAGAAAAAAGTTTGTTTTGCTAAGCGTTTTGAAAATAACCAGATGCCCTTCTATAATATAACTGAAGATGACATTTCATGCTCCTTCATTGAAAGGACTTTTCATAAGACCTCTTCCTCCCCTCATGAAATAGGTACCCTTTAACAAAAAGAAAGACAGCTACATTCTCCTTGATCCCTTCTACAGTGTAAGAAAGAACAAAATCTGGGTCCAAAGTTCTACATTCAAGTACATGCTCTTCCACTGAAGACAGCTACTTGACCTTGGGTAATTCGTGACATTGTTCTAGACCCAAGTTTCTTATCAGTAAAATGGGGGTAATGACACTTGCCCTGCTTAGCTTATAGGGTTTAGGTGGGCATCGTGTAAGATAACGTACATGTGAAAGTATTTTCAAAACTGTGAAGTGCCATCAAATACAAGGTATTATTATTTTCTCTGTGTCTTCTAATGAGACACCAGGTCATTTTCCGCTTCTAAGTTTCTCAAGCTTTCTCTTATCTCCTCCCTAAAGCTTAACCCAAAATGGTACAGGAGTTGGAGACTGGAATTCTGCTGTCCCAGTTAAGCCTGATGGCTACTGAAGAATAGTGTGCTTTTGTTTGTTTATTTGTTTTGTTTTATAAACACAGAATGAAGTCTCAATAATTTGGGAAGGAGGCTAGTGAAAATTTTAGGAGGAAAAAAAAAAAAAACCCCAAGGAGTGATTCAAAATACTAACACACTGTTTTATTATGTTTTGCTGTTATGGCAAGGGTTTGAAGTGACTACCAGGTGTGTTCACCCATAGATGAGATGCAAAAGAAACTTTCACTGTGTGTGTGTGTGTGTGTGTGTGTGTGTGTGTGTGTGTGTGTGTGTGTGTGTTGGTCCAAACACATAAGGAAAAACCATAGGAGACACTCTTACCTGTGGGTTCACAGGCTTCTTAAGGGGTCTCCAGATGCCTTTTAAGAGGGTTCTTGAAACCACGCCATGCTTTGCACAATGTGCGTGTGTAATCTTCCTGCGGGGAGAATCCATCGCTTTTACTAGGCTCTCAAAGCATCTGTGATTTAAAAAAAAAACCAAAACCAAAACCAAAACTTATGAACTGGGTCAGAGAACTAACTTATAGATAGGCTAATTTCTAGATAGACTAAAGATTCGTAGAGCACAGATTATTATGTGGTGAACTTAGTCGGAAACGTCTTTTCCAAAGAAATGACTGAGCCAGGTCCTAAGCTAGACGAGTTTCTGCTGGGTCTGCTTATGGGTAGATAAGATTAATTTACTAAGTATAGGGAACCATTACTGTGAGAAATTATGACATCAAGGACTTCACTAATCATGAAAGCTTTAGAAAATTGCATTAGTCATAACTTTTTATTTATCGGTTTAGTAATCAGGCTTCAGTTTCAATACGTATTGAAACTTCCCTGAATAAAATGCAAAGTTCAAACGAACTTATGTAATTTTCAGGAAGCAAAAGAAAGAGTAATGGTGAAAATAACATTAACAGAATTCTGATGTGATGACCCCTTTTCCTCCATTCGTCCAATTTATTGTAGAACTAAGCCTTTTTTCTAATGAAAAAAAAAAATCTCAACTGTTTCCTCAGTAAACGTGTTTATTGATTCCCTGTTCTGCAGACGGCACCATGCATAGAATTTAAAAGTTGCCTGTGATCAGGTCCTTTAATGTCTGAGCAGGGAGTCAGGAGGCAAAGGGACAGTGGACAGAGCTCCTGAGGCCCTTGGTGCAGGGTTCGAATCCCACCCCTGGTACTTTGTCCTTGGGAGATACTGGGAAGTCCCTTAATCAATGTGAGCCTTAGATCCCCCAATATCACTGTGAGAACTGGGTTTCTTCCTTCCTTCATGTGTCGAAAATATTTTACCTCATTTTTCGCTTGCCTGCCTTGCAATTGACCCGAGTCTGCTGAGTCTGCAGTTTCTAGAATTGGGAGCGTCTTGTGATCAAGTGAGGAATACAAACGGTGGGGTCATTTTAGAGGCAGAGGGGTGAGTGTGGGGCCGTCATCATGAGAGAGAGCTCCATGGAGGGCCTGACTTTAGCCAGGCGTTGAGTACAGGCAGGACCGCATGTTTTAATAACCCATTTTCTAAGGTTATTATTATTATTTTAAACTATGTGTTATGTGACCCCCCTCCAAAGTGAATTGCAAAGGTGGTCGTTAGCTCAGCTCAAGTCAAATGATTACACGTTGTAAATTGGTATTAATGAATCAGTGAGGGTTTTTTCCTTTCTCTTAAAATAAGACAGAAGCATAATGAAAATACTCCACTTGGAGAATTAATCAAGCAGGAGATGGAACCATGATCTGTCATGGTTCTTTCAAGACAGCTTTGTGGGACCACCATTTGGTGACAAGCTGTAAATCTGAATGAACTTTATAGTTTGTCAAGGACTCTTGGATTGAGTATACAATATTGGCATAAGGTATCCTGTATGCAGCAAGGCAAAGCGTGACCTATATTACGGGCTCAGAAGTTATTAGTCATCTTTTATAGATGGAAACAAAGTTACAGAGAAATTCAACGATCCGCCTCATTGGTGAGTTAAAAACTTCCTCAGCTTCCATGACGCTGCACACTCAGGTGCCAACCTTTCCGGTTACTTGTCTTCCGTCTCCTTCACAGGCATCTTCCTGGGCTTTTCCCCTATCCTCCGCCTTCCTTAGGATGTGCCTTCGCTTGATCACGTTATGGCGTTATCCATCCCTGGGTGGTGGTCCACGTCTCACCTGCGTGCTCCACGGTTTCCCTGAGCTCATTTCCCCGCTGAGCATCCTCACCTGGTGGTCCTATTAGCCCCTCACGCTCAACATGCAAAAAGCGTACCTCGTTATTCATTATGCCAGAGCCTCTTTTTCTCCCGCCCTCCCTAACTTTGTTAATAACATCCCTGACCTCCAAGTCACTGAGTCACCGAAATAATCCCAGCGCTCACGACATGAGAACCGAAGGCTGCTTTAGTATGTCGTTTCCAGAGTCTTAGCAGAACCTGCAAAGTAGGGAACTTCGTTTCGCTGTTTCTTATTTCCTGCCTCCCTGGCTGAGCGTAGTCTCCGAGAGATCTGGCTTCCATCTGCACGTTGTCAACAGTTTCATTGAGGTGGCCTTGAGCAGGTGATGTCATCTCTGTTTTCCTGGCCTGCAAAACAGGAAGGATAAATGCCCTGAGGCCAGAAAGAAGAGACAGGAGTACAGAGGCAGGGGAACTGGTAGCTGAGAGACTTCCCATAGAGTGGTCTGCCCTCCCGTCGAGAAGGTGGACCCATGCACCCACCATGAGCCGAGGCCAGAAGAGAGCAGTGAAAATTTACGCAGCTGCTCTGAAGTATCGAAGGGTTAGGGGTGACCAGAAGGGAAGGCATAATGAGCTTACGGGGCAGGATCTGTGTGGACAGGGGATGAGAGCTGAGTGGCCAGGAGTGGAGAGCTGGAGTTTAAGATGGCAGAGGTGGCAGTCCCCTGGGGAAAGGGCGGGTCATGAGGCTGCTGTGAATGAGGTTGAAGGTCACTCAGGTTGTCTGGCCCTAGACCCGCTGCTCTGGACCATGAAGCTACAGCTGCCTCTCAGGAGACGACAGTGAGTGCACTGAATGCTGTCTAGCCTCCGACGTCAACTGCAAAGCCAGCTTTCACAAGTCATGCTTTGAAAAACAAACAAACAAACAAAAAACTAGAATACTATTGTCATTGGAGAAAGGAGCTTCCTTATTATATTTATTCCCGAGGGGGTAGAAAGGATTCAGGAGATAACGTCAAATACATTTAGCTTTCAATTTGACTACAGAGAGACCATTATCATGGGTGCATTTTAGCAGCTAGTATATAGCAGAAATGCACATAGAATGGCACACGTAATTAGATAGAAAAAACTGGTATCAGACACAGAGAAAACCACCCCCCTAAAAAAACATATAAGGGCACAGAGTGTCCGTGCACTTTTTGCTTTATTATTGATTAGGCTACATTTTAGATTTTTTTTTTTTTTTTTTTTTTTTTTTTTGGTCAAAGATCAGCTAGGGCAATGGCTATAAAGAAATGGAAATCCTGGGCATTATGTTCTAATGTTTCAATATAGACAACTGTCTTTCAGCTTTAACTAGTTCCTGGACCTGTGTGTGAGTGTGGTACATAATTGAATTCACTCTGAAAACAGAGTCAAGATGCAGATGCCATCAAAAGCATTACCCCAAAGTAAAAATAGCCAATATTGTAAATAAGAGAGACATTTCATTATATTAGAGAAAATAAATTTATTACATATGATTACTAGGTACAATAAGAAAATTGATATAAATGTAATGTTATTTAGATACTTATTTTTGATTCGCGAGTTGGCCAAGAATATTAACCAAACACTTGATTCAGTGGCTAAGGAAAAATAAATCATTGATAGTAATAAGGGCTTGTAGGTGCATTATGTTAGGCAAATGAACTTTTTATTGCCATTTTTTGCAGACAATAATCTCATTACATTTCTTAAAACCTTTGGTTATCCGAAGTTTGCCTGGAAGCTAAGTATTTTAAGAAGGTAATTTTCAATATGTAGTTATAAATATGACACTCCCTAACAAGTTCCAAACCCAAAATGTTTTTAAAATGAGACATTCGTTTGATTGCTAAACCTTCAATGTACTTATCCAGTAATTTAGTTTTCTACAATTGGCTGCAATGAGAAAGTTACAGATTAAATACATATGTACATGTATTTATTTTCTTGATACCGATTTTTATGTCTTACATCATAATAACATGTCAGACTAGCACGAAGATGATATAGGTTTGTGGGTTCAATAGTTTTTTTTCTTATATGTATAAAATAGATTGGAAACAAATTAAAGAATATGAAATGCAATATCTTTTTAAACATCTTGTTTATCTCCTTAGGAACCTATCATCTTCCATTAGAAATCTCATGTCATCTGGAATAGTTTATTTAGCATGATATTATAGCTAAAAATATTTAATCCTTAAAATCAATTCTTCCTTAGTTCAGGGATGGTCAGTTGTCATATGCTGACACAGGTATTAATACCTCTCCATTCCTCTTCCGGGTAATTCTCTGTTTAGGTTGTTTTTTTTTTTTCCCCCTGTAGAATTGAATTTATATACCCTACAAAATTGGATAGAGACTTTTCAATTTTTTTGAGCACACTCTGCATTTTCTCATTTAACATTTTTGAGTTGAGTAATGGGGCTTACTTGGTTTTGTTTTAAAGATGTCTTAGTTGAAGTGAGCTGAGTTTACAATTATTATGATTAAATAGCTCAACATTTCGACTGTGAATGACTCATCATCAGCTTATAGGTTGTGGTGTAATTCAATATTTATATTTCCTGAATACTTTTCCCCTTTGATTTCCTTTGAAACAATCTGAAAAATTGTTTGGTAATGTTATAAGTAAATAAATAAAATTTCTGATAAGGTTATAGTTTTGTTTGAAAGATATCAAAACATATTTGTAAATGTGATATATCAGTATATTAATTTATCTACTCACAAGTAGTTAATACTTTCAAACTGTAAAGAAAAAAATGAGGACTCTTTAATATCAAACGCTTTTCAAACTTTAGCCTTTAGTAAGTAAATCTTTGTTTTATATATGATACTAGGATATTGTTAAGTTCTCAAGATGCAGAGAAATATTTCTGAAAAAGATTGACTTGGAAGACAATTTGAAGTGTCTACTCTTTAATTAAATTGCCCACAGGACTACAGGACTCCAAAGCTTAATCTGGAATTAAGTCCTGATGATTTCTTTTTTCCTCTGAATTAATACATGGCTCTATATTATTTTGTGTGTGAGCTAAAGCCATACTTTTTATTTTACAGGTTTATAAAGGGATTTATCCAAGCAAAATTGGGATATTTAAGCTTGACTCTCAAAGGAATAGGCTATGGTTTATGCATATCTAAACAGAGCTCAAATTTTTCCAAATACTCATTCGTATTTATTAATGCATAGTGTAAAACACAACATTTGAATACATAACTGATTAGCAGTTAGCTTAGTAATTTTTTAATATGGATAAGTTTAGTATGTAGCAATATGAAACCAGCTAAATTTGTAGAAGAAAACAGAAGTGATTCAATAATCACCATTAAAAATTGTCCAACTGTTTTCTCCCACCCTCATTAACCAATTTTCTAAGAAATTATTTTTCTTGAGTCTTGATAACCTACAATTTTAAAAGTTTACCTCTTAGTGTAGTACACTTACTAACATTTTGTTAAATACCTTATTTTCATCTTCATCAACTCAAAACGTCCTCTGTGTTTCACATAGTTCACATTATAAGAAAACTGTATATTCTGCATACATTTTGCCTCTAGTTCCTTAAGACACCTAAAGATAAAACATAGACTTGTAAGTTAATTTCCAGACACTGATGATTTCTCTTTTCCTCTGAATTAGTACATGGCTCTATGTTATTTTGTAACTTTCTGATATAAAGTCTTCTGTCATGCACAAACCACATTGCGTCTAAAAGCTTAGTTTTTGTTAAGATCATAAATGACCAGGCTGAGCTCTCTTCGTCCTTGTTCACGGCCACTGAAAAGTGTTCTTTGGGCTGGACCTGATTTGGGCCATATCACTTATTTCGGGGATAGTCTGTGAGTTTTCCATTTTTCTCTCTTTCAGGAAAATAGTTGCCCTCCTCTACTTAAGCATTAAAACTTAAAATTAGCCTTTAGTTTCAAAAGATCTGTATTTTATCTGTTATTTGTACATTGGTATATTGTCTGTCTGTAAGACCAGGAAAAATGCAAACAGGAAAGATTGAGAAATGAACACCATATTCTTTCATCTGTAGACACTTTGAAAAGAAGAAAAATCCCCACAAATGCATTGAAGAGATTATTTAACATATAAACTTGCACTGGATTTAGTTAAAAATCAATAAAATAAACAACCATTGTGTGTGTGTGTGTGTGTGTGTGTGGAAGAGAGAGATTAAGTATTGAGTGGTTGAAACTACAAAGATATTTTGACCAAATTCTTATTTGTTGTAGAGTTTTTGGCCTCGGTGGCCAGAGACACCGTCCACCATTGCTTGAGAGAGTAACCGGTTGAATGTCTAACTAAAAATAAGCATCTTTAACATTTTAAGGGAGTTCAGATTCATATCAAATACTGTAACTAATCTTTAAAGTTATATTGTTGGCAATTGGTAGCATGAAGGAGAAAACTGATTGAGCAAACAGTCATAATAAGGACACATGATTATCGTTGTTATTGTAGATTTTCATTCTGGCTTTGCATAGTTTGCACCCTGTGGCGCAAAGAAATTTTCCATAGGTTCTCTCGGATTGGGTGAGTTTTTACAAATTCTCTGTAGCGAGATAAATTCATGGCAGCTGCAAAACCTGCAAATGCCAAATGTATCTGTTGAGAAAAATCCTGTGGGTTTTTCTCCTCGAGGGCAGCAGATCCCAGTGAGTTTTGGAAATTAAAAGCAGAAATTAATTCGGAGCCTTCGTCTGTGGCCTTGCAGCGCCCTCTTACGGCCAAGAGCTGGAATATACAATGCATGATGTCTGAATCTCGTATGAGTTAAGAACCCCCAAATGGCTTTATCTTGCTACCGTCCCACTGCTGTCCCCTGAAGACTCAGCAGCAGTCATTTCTGGTGTCCTTCCCAGCTTCCCCGAGTCTGTTTATTTTAGAAGACGTTTGGCAGACTAACACAGGGTGTCATTTTCTGAGATCTGATACTCTGCTCCCTCTGGGAGACTAGCATTTTCACTGCAGACAACGCTCCAAAAAAGAGGGGTTCCCGGAGTGTGGGATTTCTGGGACTACTGAGTTGGTACAGAAGGGCCAGGATTAGAGTGGGGGGGGTGAGGCTGAATTGTGCAAGCATAGGGTCCAATTCCGTCTTGATTTAAAATTTTTGTTATTGGCGCATCATAGATTGTTTGGTATTAATTTTTGTTGAAAAAAGTATGGCACAAAATATTATTTACTTTGATCCCTGAGGTTTTGACTCTTCGGGTCTGTGCCAAGGCGATTGGCTTATTTGTCTCACCTTTGCCCCGATTCGCTTAGAAGGGAGTGGTCTTTTTTGGTGCCTGCCATTCCTAGAATTCTCGTTATCACTCCACCAGGTCGCCACCCACTCACCTCCCCCTTGAACCCGATGACCGCCGGTGAATAAGCAGTTTCACCGTGTCTATCAGAAGTACACGGCATAAGGAAACTGAACCGACAACTGGCCACCAATCCAGTGATGCTGGAAAGGGTTTAATGGGTTCATATAACAAGGGATGGGGAGGTCCTTGGGTGCAAAGGATCATAAAATAATAAAAGTTCAATAACATTTACACTGCTCCCATAAAACTAAAGAACCCACCGCATCGCGTTGTTATCTAAGACCTGAGATGATCTTTCGCTTTGTGCGGCAACGTTTTCAGCACTGGTTCTCCTCAGCATTTCAGACTCTTGGCTTTTTCTCGTAGGATAAAAAAGATGGAGCCAGATTAGGGAAGGCGCCTCCGAAGGGCGCGGGATTGAATATTAACTCCCTAGAGAGCACAGACGGGGGCTTCTGGTGTGTGCCAAGTTCCAGCTCTCTGACGCTGGGAATGTGACCAGAGTCCAACCTCCAAAGGTCAGCGTCTGGGACTTGTGAACTGTACAGTTGTCGCCCCTTATCTGTGGGGGGTACGTTCCCAGATGCCCAGTGGATGCCCAAAAGCACGGACCATAGCAAACCCTGTATATACTGTTTCTCCTATACACACATGCCCGGGATAAAGTGTAATGCATGGATTAAGTGCGGTAAGAACTAAAGAACAATAGCTACTAATAAAATAGAATGATTAGAACAATATACTGTCATGAAGTTCTGTGAACGTGGTTTCTCTGTCTCTCTGTCTCTGTCTCTGTCTCTCTCTGTCTCAGAATATCTCACCGTGATGTAGTCATCCTTCTTGTGCTGACGTGAGATGATCAACCCCATTGGATGAGATGAAGGGAGGTGAATGAGACATTATTCAGTGCAGTGAGAGTCACTTGAACACCAGCACTGTGACATTGTGGCAGTCATCTGACACCCGAGATGGCGATTAAGTGGCTCAATGGGCCGGGAGCATCTCCCGCACAGAGACGCTGGACTAAGGGGTGATTCGCATCCCCAGCGGGATGGAGCGAGGCTGCTTGAGATTTCATCATGCTACCCAGAACGGCATGCGGTTTAAAACTTATAGGTTATTTCTGGAACTTTCCACTGAGTATTTTCTGACCGTGGTTGACTGCGAGTAACTGAACCCATGGAACATGAAGCCGTGGATAAGGGCGGCTGGGCCATTGGGGCTTTTGAGGTTTATGGCAGGGAAGACGAGTCAGCATTATCAGCAGCCCTTAGGATTCACGGGTGGGCCGGTGCTGGCCTGAGTTACACCTGTAATGTGTTAGGGGAGAGTTGACTTTTCTTCCGTTGATCAAAGTGTCCTTGTTTTAACAAAACAAGGAACCCAGAAAGCTTTTAACTGCAGCTGAGCAAGAAGACAGGGCTAGAGCGAGGACAATCTTGAGAAGAACCGAGGGTCTCCATTCACTTAGGTCTTTGCTTTTCTCCCTGAAAATAGATCTCCACCTAATCTGCACCTTATTCCATATTCGTTTGACTGCAACATCTTCATCATTGTGTTTTTTGGGAATTAAAATCTCAAGGATCGAGGTCCAATAAATTCGTTTAAGAGCAGCTTCAAACTCTGGTGGAAGAAATCTAGTTGTCAATAATAAGCCAGTCTCAGAGTTGCCACATGCTTGATGAACAACAGTGGTGGTCATCCATGCATGTTTCTTATTTTCTGTTTGCACAGAAGTCAGAGAAAATTGATTTAATGCTGAATTAGAATTAACATCCAGTCGTTTTTGTAAATAGCATTACTATATACTCATTACTTGGCTATAACAGATGTTGCTTTTCTTGATATCCTTTTCATGGGAAATTTTTTTGTTTTAAAGGAGTCTCTTCTGATTTATGTGGTTTAAATATGGGTCTTATTAATTTTGACTTTCCAAGCTTGAATAATTTATATTGTAATTGAATAGGAACTCAGCTGAAAGTCTGTACTTTATTCGACAAGACTTTTAATGTTTAAAAATGAAGAGAAACTGTTTTAAAGAATATTAGCGGCCACACAAATGATTACATAAAAAAAGAATAACTTGCGCGATCAGAGTATATCATTAAATTTTATCAATTAAGCATTCCTACCAGGCAACACTTCTGCCTAGAAAAAGCAAAGTCAAAACTCTTGCATAATAAAGAAATTTCATTAACCTTGTAATCTCTCGTACATATCCCGAAAGTTACAAAAGTATTTCTACAAAAGCCCCTGTTTGCCTTCAGATGTTTCTATGATTGAATTTCCTATTATTCAACACGGGAGTGAGGCATGCTCCTGGGTTAGGCCCTGTTTCTTCTCTTCCGATGCTATTTATGTCTCATGGCCTTTGGCTCTGCCTTCTGAGCCATACTTCCTTTTCTGTTCTACTTTAAAAAATATTTTTAAACTGCTTTAAGAAAGTTGGGCCCCAGAGACCTCGTTCACTTTTAGTTCGGGCTGGTGGCACTTTATCCAATACAACTCTCTTAAAACTATTGTGGCTTTCTTATGCATATGACTCAAAGCTACTCCATTCAATAAAACCACATTCACGGTTATTTTTGAGATGTGCTCTGAATACTTCTTTACTGCTTCTTAAGGATTAGGCATCTGTGGAACAAGAGCTTAAGATTCTTTGAAGCCATTTGTCTATCTGAGATGGTCTGCTAGGCACTTAGTTCTTGCAGTGGTTTTGAGAAAGGGTCTTAGAGCTGCATCCTTGATTTGATCTTTGTTCTTAGGCCTTATTTTATTGGGAGAATCTTTACCAGTTGGGGAGGCTAAATTCCAGAAACTGTTTGGTTTTCCAGCCCAGCAAGTTCTGGCTTCTCCATTTTCTCTTTAAATTATGTTTGCAATTGGGCTGTTTGTTTTGTTTTGTTTTTGTTTTTTAAAATTTATCTCCTTCTTGCAATACTTTATGCATCCAGGAGCAACCAGCTGACACTTTGAGCATATTTTCCTGAAAATTATCTTGCTCAAGTCCGGAAGTTTTTCCTGTTTTCCAAATTACCATGAATGACAGTTTTACCAATGGTTTCACTCCAAACATGGGTTTCCATTTCCCCCCTCTGTTATAGCTGAGTGTACAATCTTCTTCCGACTGGCCAGTCTCCAAAGCCAAAGCCACGAGTTTCAGATTTTTGTTACCGCAGCACTGCACTTCTGGTACAATTTCTGGGTCACTCACCTATTGCTACGACAATGCTGCGGGGCAGCCATAAAGCCCCAGGGGCGTGCAGCCACGAACATTTATTTTTGCCTCTAGGCCTGTGGTTCGCTGGTTCTGCTGCTCTGAGCTGGGCTCAGCATGGCTCATGCATGCTGAGGTCGGCTGCAAGTCAGCTGGATGACTCTGCCAGTTCTGGCTGGGCTTGCTCATGCACCTGGGTCTTTACCAGAGGGAACTGGTTGACGTGGCTGTGCTCGGCTTGGTTTCCCCACATGGCCTTGTTCTCATGGTGAGGCAGAGTGGCAAGAGAGAACAGAAGCACACGAGCTTCTTGGTGGACGGGGTCCAGCTCCTGGATAGAGTAGAGGAAGAACACTGAGTTTTACTTCTATCCATATAACAGATAATGGAGAGAAACTAAGACATTTGTCTTATCTCTATCTAGACTTCTCTGATTCCTCTGCTAGAAGTAATCTTCCTCTGGGAACATTTCATCTGTACTTCTGGCATTATTATCACCTCCATTGCCATCAGCATCATCACCATCACCACCACCAGCACCATCACCATCGCCATCACCATCGCCATCGCCATCGCCATTCTCCCCCTTTTCCTCTTCATCGTCATCATGATCACAGCAACAGTGAAACAACTGCCATTTGGAGACGCTGTGCTAGTTGCTAATTGAATACTCAAAATCAACTTGCGAGATAAACGTCATTTTGGCATTTTCCAGGCGAGGAGACAGACTCAGAGAGAGAAATGAATTTATTTAAAATTATGCAGAAATTTGAAGCCTGGCCTATCGGGTGATAAAATTTATGATCTTTCCATTCTGCTGTGTGATTATCCACTATAGTTTACCTGGTATTATGCTATGCGTCTTTCATTCCTCTGCTATATTGGATGATTTTCGAGGGCAAGTGTATATTTGATGTATAAGAAGAAATACATATTTGGTCTTCACCCTTAGAACCCTTGAGAGAGATTTTCTATGGGATGAGGTTCGGGTATGTTTTTGTTATTACAGAGATAGTTGAGCCCTGGCTCCCACCTTCAGGTACCTCAGTGGCTATGATCTTTCAACTGTAAGCAGAGAAGTCAGCTTTGCTTGATGTATATGTATATAACTTATATTTTGATTATATGTAACTAGATTAACTTTACAACCAATGTTTGCCAAAGCAAACACTCGGGGAATAACAGACAGCCTCGCTGACCTTAGGCGTGAGACCGGGGCCTGATAAGAGCCTCATAAAAGCTGCCGGACTGGAATTACCGGGACAGAGGACCTGAGGTCACTTTATTCCGCAGAAGGTGTCTCTGAGAGCAGTTTTTCCGGGGAAAGCGCATACCTGGGATGCTCAGGTAGAAGGGACAGATAAACGGGCCGGAATTCCTGTGTTTTCCTTTTGTTGGAAGACTCTTACAGATGTTCCGAACAACCAGCAAACAGCCTCCTGCACCAAACCCCGAGTCGTAGTGCGGCCGATGATCTGCAGAGGGCCACGTGAAGTGCCCAGGCTTTCTCTTAGTTGTCGGTGATTGGGGGAAGGCCGTCTGCATGCACGGGCTTTTTTCTCTAGATCACTCATTTTGGGGTCACCCCCCCCCTTTCCCCTTGAGGTGTATGTCAGCAGAAAGGAAGTGGCAATCGCCTGCAGGCCTCCTTGCATCCCTGTGGGCAAGCAGGAAGGAATTCATGGCAACTTAGCATGGGAGGCCTCTCTGTTCCTGCGGGTGGCTTCTGAGTTTGCCTAGAATCAGGGAGAAGGATACACTGGACCCCGAAGGGCATGGGTTCACGGAAGTTGAAAGTCTGCTTAAGACTTTTGACGCAGCCAAACTTAACTACTAACAGCTTACTGCTGACCAGAAGCCTTACTGATGATGAACAGTCAGTTGACACACGTTATGTAGGTTGTATGTATTATATATTGTATTCTTACAGTAAAGTAAGCTCGAGAAAAGGAAATGTTACTGAGAAAATCCTAAGGAAGAGAAAATATGTTTATGGGACTTATTGAAAAAAATTTTATCTATAAATAGACCTGTACAGATCAAACCCATGTTATTCAAGGTTAAGTGTATTCTCACTTATTTTTGCTGAATGTTAGAATAAAAAATGTTGGCTAATTTGGTAGCTCTATTTATTTATTCATTTTTTAAAAAAATTAAATTTATTGGGGTAACATTGGTTAATATAATTATATAATTTTCAGGTGTACATTATAATTCGACATCTGTATATTCATTCTCTTGTGTGTTTACACCTAAAATCCAGTTTCTTCAGTTACCATATATTTGATCCCCTTTACCCACTTCACCCTCACCCTAACCCCTATACAGAGCTTTAATATAGTAGAATGTTCGTTTCTTGGTTGAACTGTAAAAATTTCAAACAAATGCATCCCTTTTCCCCCAACGACAGTAAAAGACCTGAGTTTATATTTTGCTACTTAGAGACATTGACGTCTGTGTCGAGCATGCGTTTTTGATTTAGAGGGGAATATTCGAGCCAAATGGCAGAGGGCACAGCAGTTAGGTTTTGTCGTGTTAAAGGGGGTTCACTCTCACAGACCGTGTCCTTGATTCCCTCCACTTCTCCCCCCATCCTGAAGAGAAGATAGATTTCTCTGAACCGTCTAAACTCAGTCTTCAGATGTCTTCAGATGTCTCCATTATTATACTTACTGAAAGAGCACCCACCTGTTTGCATTTTTGGACTCTTTTGCATAGATTAGAACTCATACTAGCATTTAAAAATGGAGAGAAAATGGAAGACGTAGATGTATTTTTCTACAAAAATTGCCAACACAGGAGAAAACGTATGTTGCTTAAGATTCATCCGAATTCCAATTTACGGTTTGTTTAAAGGACTAAATCACCAATATATTAAAATATCATTACAAAGCATCTCAAAGATCTGAGTCAAATTGTATCCTAGTAAATCATAGTATTTATTTATCCCTGTTACTTGGAAAGCCTTTCATAGGTGACATGTATATTTTTTTCATTATTAACATATATTTCCTGGCCTTCAGGAAAAAGTGACTTGAACACTCTGCAAGTGCAAATACAAATTTAAAAAAATCAAGTGTGTTTTTCTTTAGGAAATCAATTTTCTTAAACTCAGTGTGAGTACAGCCAGACTGGTCTCCTTCTCTCTCCCCATCGACTCTTCGTGCTTAACTTCTTTGTGCTCTAATGTTATTGTTATTATTGTTATTATTGTTATTGCCACCGAGTCTGGAAAACATGAAGTCACTTAGCGTAGGTGATCAGAGCGGGCTGTGGAGACAGGCCACTTGGGTTTGCACCTCAGCTGCCTGATTTACACCAGCCCAGATGACTCTGGACAAGTTAGTCGACCTCAGTCTCCTCCTCTGTAAAACGAGGATAATGATAATTCCTACTTTCTAGCTTTGTCGTGAGAACGAAAGAGTTACCATGACAGAAAGCACTTAGAAGGTCGCCTAGCAGGGAGTCAGTGCTCTATAATAATAGTAATAATAGACAAAAAAACCATATGATATATCAATCACGTTAATTATTATCTATTACTATAGCATTCCTCATTCCATGAGGTTTAACACGAGAAAAATCGCTTTAAACACTCTGACCCCTGGTGGACAGTTTAGGTATGAATCATTTATGTGACTATTGGCCATACAGTAACAGATAATTAATCACCATGATAATTATTGTTAGTTTTAATACGCGTTGGTAGACTCTGGAAGTTCCAGAGTCTAAACAGCACACATTTAAAGTGCACAGTTTGATAGGTTTTGACAAATGCCCCCACCTGCAAAACCATCGTCACGCGAATATGTCTGTCACTCCCAAAAGCTTAAAAGCAAGATCACCAACTTGGGACCGTCGGCTCTGCCAGTACGAAAGACACTTGATATATTTCAGGACTTTTAAGGACAACACATGCAGAATGTTCCCGAATCCGGATGCCATGTCAACACTCGCCGAGTGAGTGTGCAAACATTTTCTATGGCATTCTTCATTCTATGAGGTTTAACATGAGCAAAATTGCTTTTGAACACTCTGACCCCTGGTAGACAGTTTAGGTATTAAATCGTTTGGCTTTTTTTTTTTTTTTTTTTTTTTTTTTTTTTTTTTTTTTTTTTTTTGACAGGTGGCTGTTGCTGCTGTCTTTGGCTCATTCATGCTAAGATCCTGTTTCAAGAAAGACTAGATACGAGTCTATGGAAGAATATTCTGGAACTCTCATGACTCGTAACTATTACTTCATTTTGAAAGTCCTTGAAATCAAGATTTGAGAATGCAAAGAGAACTTAGATGATACCGCCTAGCGGCAATAACCGGGCTCAAGGTGTACGTTTGTGCGTCACTTAAATGTTGTTACAGGCCTCTCACGTGACTGATCTGACCCTCAGAATAGCCTGCCGTACAGGTCTTGTCATCCCCGTTTTCAAGAAGAGGAGATTGAGGCGTAGGGGGGTGCAATCACGTGCTTTTGAAAATCAGAACGTGTGGCTCCCAGTTCCATGGACTTTCCAGGAGACTATGCTCCCCTACTGCAAACTCTCGTTTTGCAGGGAAGAACAGTGCAGCCCAGGGAGGCTAAGCCCTGACGCCCAGATCACTCCCGACATCCCCAGCGGCATCAGAGCAAGGGCGCAAGGTGGCTGCCCTGCGGGAGGCGTCTGCATCCAGCCGCCTCCTCTCCCTGCTCAAACCCCAGCGATGACGTGGTGACAGATGGATAGCGGATTATGGCTTGGAACTGTGAAAAGCTGGAGCGCGAAGCGTGCAGGACCTCAGGTGAGTCTGGGACAGGTCAGTCGGGGGCGGGGCCTGACCCCAGGTGGAGGGAGGAGATGGAGAGGAAGGCAGGGTACTGTTTGGGAACCTCAGGCCAACACCCTGGTAGCCCCAAAGTTTGTTCCTGGCTCACGTCCTCAGCCTGGATGCTTCGCCACTTCCTTCTGACCTCTGGGGGGACCCCTGTATCCCCCGAGCAGGAAGCGGGCCCTGGGCTGTGGGACCGGCGGGTTTTATGACACAGCCAGGACCCAGACCTGTTCCCCGTGCAGCTTCTCAGGGCTTGAGCCCTGGTGCCGTCTCGCTGGCAAAGTGAGAATGTCTTATTTCCTGGTCTCAGTTCCTCTTTCTGGAGTTTTAATGAAGATCTGATCTTTCTCTGTGGGCTGAATCTTGGCACAAGAGCTTCCTGAAATATAAAACGTCGCCTGGGCTTGCTGGCCCTTAGGTAACCCTTACCGGAGCAACTGGGTTCGAGAGAAACCGGGGCCCTTCCGGTCCGAGGGTTGCAAACCGTTTAACCTGAACTTGCACCAACCGCGATGGTTCTTCTGCACTTGATTAAAGTTTCGGGGACCTCAATTCCTGGAGCGATGCTGCTTCATAAATCTGCTTCCAAGTCAGCACTTCTCTGGATTTCAAATTCAGCACTGTGTCTTTTCACTGCGGTCTGCGGTTGCCAGGAAATGCTGGAATTTTAAACTGCTGAGTGGACAATCGGAGTTTTCAAATTACATTGTACGATTTTCTTTTCTTCTTCTTGTTTTAATCTCCTAGGGGAAAACGGTTTTTGTTGCATAAACATCGGTTCGAAATTTCAAAATCCGAGTGGAAGGCAACTGAGGGAGGCTTACTCTCTACCTGTGTCCTCTGAGAGGTTGCTTTGGAGGGCGGCCGAGACACGCAGCGGAGGGAAGCGTGCCGATATAAACGGCTGGATAAGTAAATAAATAAAGGAGAAGAGACGAATCTTCCTTATAGCATATTCCAACCACCAGGAGAAGGGACTCGTCCCCCACAGCCCCACCCTTTCTTGTTCCTAGCAAAGTGTGGGCCAGACTTCATAACTTATTTCCAATGACTAGAACATAGAAAGGGGAATATAGTAGTTTTACAGTGGAGACACCTGGCTATCACTCCCTTAACCCAATGATCAAGGTCAGCATCCTTGGTGAAAGCCATGCTCTTGCCCATGTCCCATTAGGATGTGATGCCCAAGGGACTTTATCTCTGTAGCATTCTTCCCCCAAACCCTAATACCCAAGACTAACCATGATTAAAACATCTAATAACCTCAGATTGGGGTATATGCTAAACATGACCTGACCAGTATTCCTCAAAATGATTGAGGCCATAAAACACAAGAAAAGTCTGAAAACCGTCAGGGCAGAGTGGGCCCAGGTGACATGACCGAATGTAGTATCCCAGATTGGACCCTAGATGTCAGTGGAAAAATCGGTAAGCTCAAATCCAGTCTGGAGTTTCCTTAATCGATAGTGGCTTTCTACTTACTGCTGGATTCTTAGTTTTGATGAATATACATGGTAATGAATGTAAAACAGTGAGGGACAGACGTGAGCTGTCTGCACTATCTTTGCAACTTTTCTGCACATCTAGAATTATTCAAATTAGAAGTTTATTATTATTATTATTATTATTATTATTATTATTTATTAATTTTAACGAATACAACAGCTGGCTGGAGGAGGCTCCCTCTAGTCGAATCTGGGCCAATTTGAGTATCAAAATTTGATCATCGACCAATCAATTTAATTAATATTTGTGGATTTGTACTAGGATCAGTGAATGACTGAATAAATAAATAAATCAGAGGGATGAGAAAGCTCTTCCTGACATCGTCTTGCCAACTAATAAATGGAGAAGGAATAATGAAGTTGGAAAAGCACCAAAAAGCAGCAATTAATCGCAATGTTAAATCTAGTGGTTGAAGGCTGATGAACGAAGGTGCATTTGCATAGTCTCCAAGTATTTGCAAAGGAAGAACAAAGGGAAACAGTCCCTTTATTCATGGAGAAGGAATTTGGAGACAGCCATGAAGGATCAACTTCATATCACCAAAAATTAGAAAACCCGTTTCCACGTGCTTCTGGAAATGACACACTGAGGACACCATGTCACGTCTGTGGTATTCCCGTCCCCAAAATATATAATCCGAATCAAATAATGGAGAAATAGCAAAGAAACCCAAATTGAGGAACTTTCTCCAAAAAAAAACAAAACAAAACAAAAAAACCCTGGTTACCTTTTTCGTACATAGCACGGTCGAGGAACACAAAAATGGCTAAGGAGCTGTTTCAGATGAAGAGAGACTGATGAGATGTAACGACCAAATGCAGTACGTGATCTAGGATCGGGTCCCGCACTGGGAAGAAACAAACAGCCATGAAAGGACATTATCGGGCAGTGGATGAAATGTGAACACAAACCGCCGACTAGTTAATAGTATTGCGTCACCGTTCATTTCCTTGATTTTTATAATCGCGCTGTGGTTCTGTAAGACCACAAAGTTGTGTTTACGAAATACACAGTGGAGAATTTAGTTAAAAAAAAAAAAGAAAGAAAGAAAGAAAGCCTCCCATCGCTTCGTGGCGAGATAAGATGGAAGCAGGAAGCCCTTAGAAGGCTATTTTAATCATCCAGGCAAGAGACAGACAAGGCTCTGACTGATTGGTGGTTGGCTGTGGAAATGGTGAGAAATGGCTGGATTTATTCTGGAAGTGGAACCAGAAGGATTTGCTAGTGGATGGGTGTGGATGAGGGAGGAGGAGAGCAGAGGGTTTCAGCTGAGTGACCGGGACAATGCGGGGCGGGTTTCATTTGCCCAGTGGGGGCGGGGAGGGGGGACAGTGAGAGGCAGAGGTCAGAGGTCGGGTGTGTGGGGCGATCAGGAATTTGATCATCGAAACACTGCAGCTTGATTCGCTTTCCTGAAGTTTAGCCCTGATAATACTCCCAGTTCCCTGACTGATAATTCCGTTTCTTCAGTAGTAGAAATTGTCCAGCCTTCACGCTGAAGAGCTTGCTAAGTGAAATCTACTGTTATTATCATCTGTGTCAACTGGCCTGTCCCCACCCCCTGGCTTTGTCCCTCCTGTATCTGAAACCCCTGGATGTTTCAAATGACCATAACTGAAGACTGTCTTTACGGCTAGATGCTTCGATGGGAAAAGAAATGTAAAAACAAAAAACAAAAAAAAAAAACCCCATATATTAGTGAGTAAAGGAAGGACTGCATGACATCATTCTTAATAAAACAGAGTGAAGGGGTCCAGCTGGCGAGGACGAGGACTTTGTAGTAATGTGTGTGTGTGTGTGCGTGTGTGTGTACCAGTGAGATTAGGCGTGTCGGACACATTTAAATTCGGCAGGAGGGAGCGTTTTAACTTTCCTCTGCGTACCATGCCCACGAAGCTGATGACACCCGGGTCTGTAACAGCGGATCAATTTAGTGAGGTGGAAGAGCACTTGAAAAAATTAAAAGTCGAAAACGCGGTTATTGGTCATTCCTTCCTCAGACGACCCAGAACCAGCCCTGCCAGTCTGACGTCTGAGACCCTGTTTTCCCAGCGGGAGATTCGAGGCCTTAGACGCCGCGGCTCTGTTTTCTGACGTGACTGACGAAAACGCTGCCTGCCCGGCAGGTCATCTGGGTCTTTAGGACAAAGATCGTCTCCTCCACTTTCGATTTTTCAAAAATCTTATTTTTTTCGTATCCTATGATAATCGGATCACTGCATAGTTACTCATTTACTTCGTCTTGTGATTGACGTTTCAGTCACAAAAGTAGTTTGGAATAAGTTCACGGTGCTTTTGAAGTCAATCGTTCTTCCACATATTCCTTGAATATAACTGTTTGAAAACTGGCCGTTTACGTGTTTGCTAACCAGAACGGCCCACTCCCAAGTCCTGCCATTTACCAGGGAGTTCCCGCATTCTTTTTATTGTTACGGCCCACATGAGACCCGATGAGTACATCCTCAGATACATCTTAGCGTTTGGATTCGCGAAAGTTCTGAAATTCAGAATTAATCCCTAATTTTAAATTCTGATGTGGTGATATGCGCCCACTGAGAATTTTACTGAGTTTGTGTATAGGAAATAAATATTAATAAATAAATATAGGAAATAATTTCGTTAAAGTTAGGCATTTGTGTTTCTTTTCCTAAATCACCACCCGCTTGCTTAGCGAAAGGCAAACAGAGGCAAATGCCTTCGGTGAGTGACTTCTTTTTCTTTTGAGGATGCTTTTTAATAGAGTGTGTGTGTGTGTGTGTGTGTGTGTGTGTATTTACGTATATATATTTATATATGTATATAACTGAGCTTTTTCGGTACCGAGTTACATTGTCAGTTGAAATGACACCGCTCTTATTTAGACCTTCTTTCTGGCTGATTTTCATTTCCTGGTTCTGAGTGGGTGACTTAGCCTCCTCATCTGCCTCGATGGGTCAGTTCGTCAAACACATACGAGGCACAACGTGAGGCCGAGGCCTGACCGTAGGCTGGTCAAGATAGAACGAGCCACTTTTAGGATTAGACCATTGATTATTTACTTTTACAGCAAAAGGAAAAATAGCCGGAGCTTCCCCCTTCACCCCACCCCATTCCAAACCCCTCCTATGGGAAATGGGACGCGGACGAGGCGGCCGGGTCACTGTGACGGAAGTCACGAGTGTCGCCTTGCAGAGGAGCCAGCGCTCCGCTGCAGCCAGGTGGGTCTCCATGCTGCATTTCTGCTTTGAGGGTGGCGGGCCCGAAAGCCCCAGGTGCCATCAGGGCCTGGGAGGCAGTGAGCACCTGCCTCAGGATCGCAGACCGGGAGGCGACGGACAGTGGCCGGTAGCAGCGGCCCCTCGCAGGCCTTCTCGGCCGCCGTGCTCTGGAAGGGTCGCCGGCGTTCTGCAAAGGCTCAGATGAGCTGCGTCAGGCCCTCGTCAGCGCGGCCCGTGTGGAAGGCCGCCGACTCATCGTGGCGGAGCTGTCCCCCGGGCCATGCTTCTGAGGCCGAGGGAGAAAGACTGTAGCAGGGACTTTTTAGCTCCAGCTTGGAGCCCTGGCACCCCGCTTGTCCACTTTTCTCTTAGCTGCTCGGGACCCACAGTGAGGTTTTCTTGCGGGCAGACCTGTCTCTGGCCGGGAGAACGGCGGCACGTTACACCTGACGGCAAGGGGAGGCCCCATTTGTCAGGGAAGCAGAGCGCCTTCCCCGTGCCTCGTTGCGCATCTGCCGTGCTGGGCTTTAGCTGGGAAGCACGGCCCGATGCCTGACGGCTGAGCCTCTGCAGTCGGACGGCTCCGCCGTTCACCAGCGGCGGGAACTGGAACACGTGGGTCTGGCCTCCTCATCTGCAGAATGGGGCCGAGAGCGGGAGAAGCCAAAGCGGTTCAGGTGCTGTGCTCAGACCGGTGCCCGACCCGCGGCCACAGCCCAGAACCCTGGCCCGGGCACGAGCGAGCACGTCTCGTGGTGCTGAGCTCTCTCTCCAGCGAGTGCTTGGGGCAAGCGAAAAAGACGAGGAAAAGAAATCCCAAGCGTGGCTCGTTCACCAGGTAGTGGGATTAAGTGAACACGGACTGTCATCGAGCAGTCAGTTGATGAACGGTGACAGCGGTTATAGGGTGGTCTTTATAAAGCAGAGATCGGCGTTCATGGGATTTGTTTTTTGGTTGGACTGCATTTAATTACAACTCTGAGTTGGCCTAGTGACTTGTGGCTACAGGCGGTGAGCAGCCGGTCACTCGCTAGGGGCCACCATCAAAGAATACTGTCCCCAACAGCGCTTCGTGTAGTGGTCTTGGCCAGGGCCTGTCCAAGGACGCGTGGGGACAGAAAGTAAGGCACAGACATTTCCTGTCGGGAGGCCCCGAGCTGCCCGAATCCCGGGCGCATGCACTGAACCAGACGCCCCTGTCTGGAGCTCCCTGTTCAACTCAGGATCCGGCTCTCAGTGGAAAATTAAAAAACAAAGTCATTATTATATATTAGATTTATTAAAAATGCAACTATTACCAAGAGCCTGTGGGCATGTGTGGAAAATGCCTAATTAAATTAAGCGAAATTAAATCCAGCAGCTAGAAGTAACATTTTCCACTAAAGAGGAGGAGGAGAAAGTAAAGAAAAAAAAAAAAAAAAGAAAAGCCCAGAAGAGAATTCCGAAGCAGAAAAGTGCAAGAAGGGGCCAGGATTCTTCTAGGAGAGGCACCGTGTTGTAACTCTTCTTACGATTGCTGCCCTGAGATCATGGAAAAGTAGTATGTAAATTTGGAACAAGATTGGAACTTTCCAGGCATTGGGAAATGATGTTTATTTGGAGGAAGGTGAATAACACGAGAGCCAGAAATGGCATAGCTACTATTACAGAGAAAGGTTGTTTGCAGTGATTACTTAGAGTAATTATTCTCACGGTGACTACGGGATCGGTGGGGGAACAGTGCTCTGTCAAGGTGCCAAGGTCAAGGCGGGGTAACGTTGTCTGCTGGCAGATTCGACTGTCAGGCTTTTTTTTTTTTTTTTTTTTCCCGGAAGAATTAGGGTCGGGTTAAGATGATGGGTGGTGGGCCAGGTGGGAGCGTCGGCTCCGACTCTGAGAACAACCACGCTACGTGTTCCCAACCTCTCGCAGCATGAGGATGGCAGAGAAAAGAAGGCCGAGTGTGAGCGGGATAAACCCTGGACGGAGCTGTGGCTACATTTGGTTTTTCCTTTTTTTTTTTTTTTTTTTTTTGAGCCGTGTCCCCACAAGGGCGCCCGCGCGTGGTCCCACGTCCCTGAGGACCGGAGGCTCAAGGCTGGACGCGAACGTGTGGCCTGATTCGCTGGATCATTCTGCAAGATCGTCGCCGGCTGTGCCGCCTTTTCCAAAATTAGGACCGTTCTGGGGTGTTTGGAACAAATGAAATGGGCCGGGCAGCCCGAGGGTGAGGGCCATGCTTCCAGGGGCGACAGCTCCCCAAAACGCGTGGTCCACGGTGACCCCTGGCAGCAGCCCCTGAAGCCATTGCTCTTCTGGAGGTTGCTGGCTGCGGCCTGTCTGGCTACCAGAAATATTCCCCTTGTTCTGCATCCGAAACTTCAGTTTTCGTCCCATAGCTGAGAAGTCGCTTATCCTACCGAATTGCACCCAGGCTGTGTCTTTGCTTCCAACTGGCTTGTGCCGATTCGGTTCGACTTACCCAGAATTTGAACATCAGAACTGACTGATGAATCCTTGGCCAAACAGTCTGTGTGTCACTCAAAATGATGGAAACGGTTGCTTAACAGGACCGCTAGATTATCACCAGGCCACTCAGGGATGGCGCTGGAAAGTTCTGAGGTCCGGAAAGAATCTTGTCTTCTCGAACTGGTGTTCCAGGGGCCTTTTGCATGAGAACTGGATTTACTTAGGGGAGAAGCCCGCAAGGACTTTAATCATTTAGGATGTTTTATATGCCAAGCTTGTTAATTGTGGTTTTAGCACTCGTGAGGGACAGGGGAAGTGAATTCTGGCATCCAGGCTGGCACCCCCATAACTGGTGAGGCCCCTTTATTCACCCTCTGTGAACAAGGACTTTCTGAGTTTACACAGAAGAAGCGCCCTGCTCGCCCGCAGTCCTCCCTGGGAGGAGTCGCTGAATCAGGGCCGTATTTAATGCGATCTGATTTGAAGGAACACACTCTGCCCCCTTCCACAGGTGTGGAAGTCAGGTGACAAAGCTGCACCTGGAGGAGGTAGAGGTCTGTTTTCATCCCGGGAGGGTCGGGTCGTATTGTGAGGGTGTGGTCATCCGTTCGGGCTCACCTTGATCCAAGCCCAGGCTGCGCAGTCAGTGTGTGATTTTTTTTTTTAATCCTTGCAAACTGGCAAGGAGTGTGAAGGGCATCAGATACTTATAATCATTTTTGTCTGCTGGGGTCAGAGCTGCCAAATCACTCGAAAAGCCAACAAGCCATTCGACCTGTCACATTGCACGGTGTGTGTGTGTGTGGGGGGGGGGCGGGGAACTGGTTTCATTACTTCTGTAGAAAAACCATGCCACTTGTCAGCTGAGACTTCAGATAATTTCGAACAGTTCTCAGAAGTTCCTTGTGGCATGTCCGTCATTTCCACAAAACAGTAGGAAAGATAAGGAGATGATCTCAGGAAAAAAAAATCACATTTCTTTAAGATATTTTTTCCATCTACATCTTTAATGCCAATAAAAGGAATTCTGAGGACGAGACGTGTGGCTTGATGGCGTCCTGTGTCTGACTCGCCTCCTGACGCCCTCACGAAGTCAGGCTTCCAGAAGTGAACTGGGAGACAGACATGGCCGTCTAGGACTGAGAGAGGAACGTTAGAGAATCCCACACGTTTCTAAGGATGTGGACTGTTTACAAAAAATTCCGTTAGGGCTTCTGGCGTGTGGCCTCTCCATCGCCACTGCTATGTAAACGGAAGAGTCAGATGGGGACCGTCACAGCTCGTACACCGGACACGCCACAGGACTCCCCACACCGGCTGCTGGGCTGCCTTCCCAGCTGGGTGAGGGGGCGGGGGAGTGCAGTGTGGTTTGGGAAAATCGGTGTGGCATGGAGGGAGGGGACGAAGGTTGATGGAGAAGCCCCCACTCCGGCGATGCCAACTCCACGTGGAGGGCCGTGTGCTTCCAGCTCATGGCCTTTGCTGTCATTCCTGCACGTCCCGTTGCAGTAAGTGTTACGGACCAGCCTGCATGCTGAACGTGGTCACGTGAGAGGGTTCTGACAGCGTGGGAGGCAGAGCTGATCCGTGCACGCGGAGCTCAGTCCAGGACATTTATGCATGCTGCCTTTGTGTTAGGCTGTTTATCAGAAGGTGAGAACTTAGCTTTGAACTTGGCCTCATGTTTTCTTCCTTCATCCTGTGCAAGAGCGACAGCATGTGTGGTAAGAGCTCAGACCGAATCAACAGACCTAGATTGGAATCCCGAATCTATGATATGTTAGCTGTTTGAACCTGAGCATGGTGCTTCAGGCCTAGTTTTCTTATCTTCAAAGTGTAGAAAATGACTGTGCTTATCAGCAGTTGTGAGGATTAAATGAGATGATGGGCAGGAGAAAAATCTTTTTCCCTTTTATTAATTGATGTATCTGGATACACACACACACACACACACACACACACACACACACACACACACAGAAGACACACATACCGATAACGAACACTTCACGAAACCACACCCTTATTCTGTGTAATACACTCTTGATATGTTCTGTTCTATTCTATTTCGTATTTCAAAAAAAGCCTGATCACGAGCCACTAAATTAATTTTATAATCCATCAATGGGTCTTCACCAATCGTTTGAAAAACTCAGACCTGGCCCTTAGTTAGCACGAGGACAGGGACACAGGAACAAGCATGGCGCTCTGGAGGGAACAAGGTCAGGTAAGAGGTTTACTGAGGCGCAGTTCTCCGGCCAGAGGAAGGGGTAATAAAATGCTAGAAGTTTCTGAACGAGGGTAGCGTGATGGTTCGCCAACATGATAAACGCACTTTTTCTTCCTTTTTTTTTTTTTTCTGATTAAGTCACAAAATTGAAAACGAAAAGGCAAAGAGGTTGGCAAAATTAGAACAAAACAAAACGTCATGCTCTTTTCCTTAACGTAATTTAATTCAAATTTCCTAACCTAAAGATTGATTTCGGAATGGCTGCTTTTTGATAATTTTGGACAATAAATGCTTAAAAGTGGAGAAGGCCAAAGATGTTCTTTATATATAGTTAGTCGGGGAGATGGGTAAGGGAAAAGATGGAATATCGTGTTGTCCCAGAATTGTGACTAAAACCTAAACCTAAAATAAGAGGCTCAAAGACACCTGCTTGTTAAGGAAAGCGGGGGGCAGCTGGGGCAGTGGCGTCCCTGCAGGTCACTAGGAGGAAGTGGACTGTCCTGGCCACCACTTGCCACCAAGCCAAGCCGGGATAAAGATGTCGAAGAGGGACAGTGGCAGGTTACCTGAGGGTCGCTAGCCTCGCGGGGCCGAGTGTGGTGCTCATGGTGATAGCATTGCTGTCCTTCCGTCCGAGCAAGCGGGGGCCACTCTCCCCTCTCCAGCATCACGCGGAGGGGCCCCGCGGACCCGCATTTGTAAGGCCCAGGTGTGCCTGCTGCAAGGCTGGACGCCAGCATCGCCCCCCCGGCATGGGGCAGCTGCTCTGCCCCTGAGGATCGAGAAAGGAAAGAGATTTGGAAGGAGAGCACAGGGCTTGGAAAAGGGTGTAACATGCCGCACAGGCTGCAGCAGGAAGGGACAAGCGCCCCCAGGGCACTGAGTGAGCTCTGCACGCGGTGGCTGGCCTTCAGCCCCTGCACCGACACCCCATGTGAGAGGGCTGCCCACAGGTCGAGGGACCCCACCAAAAAGGGGCTGGTGGATGGACCATTGGCGCTGGGAGTTGGGAGGGGAGACGAGGTGGAGCTACAGGGGGACTTGTCACTGGGTCCCGTCAGTGAGCTGCATCGTGACGAGTGCCCGTGGTACCTCAGTCGGCACACTCATGAGCCCGCCAGGCGGCTTGGGTCCTCGGCCCACGTGCCTGGTCTTACCGGCCAGCAAGGTAGGCCAGAGGGAGGAATCCGACGACCCCGGTTAAGTACGGAGACGTTTGTCATGCACCAGTCCCCGCCCTCGTCCCATGTCCCTTCCCTGTCCCCATCCCCAAAGGATCTGGAACTGGAGGGGGAGCAGGTGTGGCCATCAAAACATCTTCCTTCTCCCTGCGAGTCCCCGAAGCCATGGGTGTGACTGGCACTGAGAGAGGACACGTTTTGAATCAAATACGAGCCCAGACTTATTAACAGGACGGGACCACGCTTTAATAACTGGAATGTTCTGGAACCTGCCTGAGGTGTTAACGGATTTACTGTCAGGCGGGGAAGGAGGATTGACAGAGCGTGAATGAAAACAGTGGTGAAAAAAAGTTTTGCGTGTTTCCCACTGAGTTGAAATTCCAATGCCTCAATACGCCGGTTACGAAACAAATGTGAAACAGAGTGCCCCGTCCTATGACGCTGTCGAAAACAAGTATTTTTCCTTTCTTGCACAATGTTTTGTTTTTCCGAGACTTAATACAATTGTTTTATTTTTGGGTTTGCTTAGGTTTCTAGTTACATATTGCCAATTCAACCCCAATCATTTTTCCCCCAACTGTCAAACCTTTCAGTATGTTGAAATATGTAAAGTGTTCTATCGAATTCACCTTGTTGAAAAGTCTTTTTCTGAGCCCCTTCTGACCAGCTCTGGTTTGAACTGGTTGCTCTCTGGGTCTGTCACAGAGCTATTATCATGTGATCTCCCAAGAATCATGGATCCTCTTTTTTCTGGATTCTGGGCCTTTGATGTCTCTTAATCACTTCCTTGTTTTGAGGAAGCCTCGTCTCCAGCATCTTCTGCAATGTGTTGGACAGGAGGTCGGTTTTCGAACCTTGCATATCAAAAATGTTTGTAGTCTATCAGTGGTAGTTTGCCAAGTGACTTTGACAATGCCCCACCCCTGCGTACACTCTTGGGTAGTGAGCCTAAGCTTTGGTCAATGGGACAACATCACACGTGAAGTAAGCAGAAATGGGAAATGCTTGTGTATTGGATGTACCCTCTCTTGCTGCTTACTGGGACCCCAAACCCACCATGGGGAGAAGATGGGCTAGTCTGCTGGAGGATGAGAGACTCTCGACCACGCAGCCTACGACGTGAGTATGAGGCCATTCTAGATGGCCTAGCCCCAGATGAACTGACACCTGACTGCCAAAATTCATCATCCAGCCACCCCACTCCAGATGAACCACTCTGACCCACAGAATTATGAAAAATAATAAATATTTTGCTTCAGTTAAGCCAATAAATTTGAGGGGATGTGTTTCACAGCAAAATTGAACGGATACTATATCATGATACTTAATGGGTGCTTTAGCTGGGTAGACAATTCTGCATCGAAAATCATTTTTTTAAGAAGGTTAAAGGCATTGCTCTATTGTCTTCCAAGGTTGTTGTTGGGAAGACTTAAGCCATTCAATTTCTTTTCTTTTCTTTTTTTTCCCATGTGTGTTTTTTTTCTCTTTGAAAGCTTTTCACCTCTAGTGTTTTGAAATTTCACAATAATATTCTTGGTCTGGGTTTTTTCCCCCATCTATTGTGCCGGGTACTTGATGAAAATGGACACTTTGAATCTGAAATATATGTCTTCTTGTTCTGGGGTTGGTTGCTCATTTATTTACTTATTTCTGGGATTTATATCTATCTATTTATTTATGCAGTTGATGACTTCTACCCGTCTATTTTCTGTGTTCTCTCTGAACTTTCTTCTGTTTATTGAATTCCTTGGATTACACCTGGAATTTTCTCATGTGTCTTTTTCAGTTTTCCAATGCTTTGTCTTTTGCTCTATTTTCTGGAAGATTCCTGAAAATTTGTTTCTCACACTTTTGTTGAGTTTATCATTTCTGTTGCCATATTTTTCACTTCTAAGAGCTTTTTTTTTTTTTGTCCCCTCAGATGGTTCTGTTTTAAAGAACATTGTTTTTGTTTCATGGGTGAAATGTCTTATTTCTCTGAGAATAGTAATGAATGGCTTCGGAGGTTTTACTTCCCCGTATAGATCTATCTCGAAATTGTTCTCTCTTGTCTTGGTTATTGACTAGAAGGAAGTTGTACAATTTATAGATGATTTGAAACTGGGAGAAATTTTGAACACATTGGATCACAGGAGAAGATTCCAAATAATCTTTACCAGTTGAAGCAATATGCATCTGACAGTGAAATGTAACAAGTTTGAATATAAGGTTGGGGTAGCCATGTCAAGGATAAGATGGGAGAATTACAGCTTAGAAGTAAGATTTATGAAAGTGACTTAGGGGTTTTAGTTGATAGTTGATTTAATTGGCAGGAAGTTTATTGTACCTCCTGTAGTGTGCCAGTGGACACTAAAAATATGCTAATGAATTCTTAAGGTTTCATTAGTAAAGGCATAATGTTTAGAAGGAGGGGTTGATGGGCTCACTCTACTTTGTGAAGCCATATTTTAGTAATAATAATAGTAGCTACAATTTGTTGAGCGCTTTCATATAGTGTGTGGCATTTTAAAGTGCATCACATATATGAACTCATTTAATCCACACTTATGGTGAGAAAAAGAAGACACAGAGAAGCGTAAGTTCTTGTCCAAGGTCACACGAATAATAACTCGCCCAGGACCGTGCAAACGCTGGAAGAGTTAGATTTTGAACCCAGGCATGGCACAATCTGTGCTCTTGACTGCCATGCAATCCTGCCTCTTCAACTATTGTATCAGACACTTGAAAGTGATCTGGACAGAACAGAACTCTCCGGATGGTGAGCGAACTCAAAACCAAACTAGAAAGGGATTCTCTGAAGGAGGGAGATTCTCTGTGAATGGGAAGACTCACAGGAAACTGATAGATAGCTTTAAATGTTTGACTAGCTACAAAGAAAAAAGAAGAATCAGATTTCTTCTCTCTGGCTTCTGGGGTAAAACTAGGACCAATGATTGGCAGCTGCAAGGAGGCAGGTTTTAGCTAAGTATGCAGAAGACCTAACGACCAGGTTTTCAGACTGCTTGAACTGCTTCGAAAAGAACCAGGTTCGTGGCATTGGAAGTAGTTAAAAGGCACTGGGTTGCTGGTGGTAGGATTCAAACCACAGTTGGGGCGGAGGGGGGGGGTTGGATGAGATGACCATTAAGGTTTAAAATCTTGAGATGTTAGGATTCTATTCATTAGGCAAACAGCCTATTTTGAGAAGCATCTCTAAATTCCGTAGATTTTGGGAGAGAAGGCCGTCTGAAAAGGTCATTTTAGTTATTCCCCTGGTTGCAAGTACATTTGCATCCAATCCAATGGAACTGGTTTAAAATATTCCTCCCTCCGCCCCCATTAACAGGCCCCAAAGAGAAGCATCTGAGAATCGTATGCTCATAAACATCTAGGATTGAATGGACAGTTAGAGATTGCTTAGCGTAACACTCTCTTCACAGCTAAGGGAACCGAGAACCGTGACACGCCCCTCCCAGGTCACACTGCTCATTTGTGGCAGGGCAGGAAGTAAAATCCAGCCCCCTGGATTCTAAGCTCAATTTCCTTTGTGACATACGATTATCATTCACACTCTTTTTGGAAGTTCATTCCTTGAATCTAGCATACATTCTTCACCGTGCGCCTTAACCCCGGTTTCCTTCTGTTTCTGCTGAGAGATGAGGGTTGGCCATTTTTCCTGGCAGCAGAAAGTCTTTTGCTTTGAACAGAGACATGCTTGCTCTCCGTTAGCTCTATGTTGTGCCCTCCTTGGCTGGCATGGGGCGGTGCCTATTCACCTTTGCACTCATCCGAAGTTAGCGAGCATTCTGAAGAAGAAAAGGCAAAACCAGTAGTTACTGTCGTTTGCAGTTTGCAGTCGTTTCTCAAATACTTGTTGGAGGCCAAGGACCAGGTCTGGCTGTTGCTTGCATGCCTGCAGGGCTCAGGCTCATGTCCTCTCTCCGGGACAGGTTGTTGTTTATTTCATAACCAGCTGGCATTGTTCCTACCAGCAAAACTGTAGCTGGGCAGACAAATAAGTCCAAGGGGTCCAAAACTTAAAATAGCTTGTCTCAGGCAATCTTTTTTCCACTGTTCTGTTCCTTAGTTTCCATGCTCTGTGTCAATATCCTGCTCCCCTTGAGCTGGGCTTTGTAAACACACACGCACGGCTCTTTGTGTTTAAATACAGTCGATGAATACCCCCGCGCCCTCCGCTTTCTCCCCTTCCCACCCCTCATTATTAGAACCGTATTCACTGGGGCGTATGAAGAAAGCCCGGTGGCTATGACTCAAGGTAACCACAGGAGGGCAGTAGAGTCCACGAATGAACGAAGACCGGCCCGAAAACCAACTTTCTTCTTTCTCACGAAGCCAAGTCATCAAATGATCTGCAAAACCTGGGGACTTAAGAACAATAGAGGGACGTCATGCATGAAGTGGCGGCATGGCCCGCTTGACCTTCCCTAGTAACGCAGAGGACATCTGGGCTCAAGATTAACACGCCGTGACCTTCGGCACGTTGGTTCCCCCGGTGAATCTGGTTTCTCTGTAAAAACGGGCCTGGGTTGCCCACCAGCCAGGCTTCCCAGGGCACTTCAGTAAAACAGCGTGGAGAAGCACCTGCCTGGTTTCCTTCCACCTTTCACAGTGGTTCCTCACGCCCAAGGCCACTCTTTCTTCAACGCCAACTGTCACTCCTCCGAGAAGCCTTCCAGATGCCCCGGTCCCGGTTCTGACTCCTTCGTGCCTAGTTCTGATTGCCCTCACGTCGTGTCCTATTGATTTGTTTCCAAGTGCGTCCCCTCTCTCCGGGGCAGTGACTGCGTACCCCTGCAGCTGCCTTTTAAGGAATGGAGGAATTTTAAGCATCTCTCTCTTTCTTCTTTCTCCATCTTTTTCTTTATTCCTTTGTACAGCTTCTTGGGCCAAGAACAGGGCTGGGGGGCCCTGCCGACATGGGTGGACAGACCAGACATGTTTTGGTTAAAACGGCTAGCAATGACAGGGTCTGCATGACAGCTACCCAGGTAAGAATTGCGCCCACCGAGCTAGACCAACAGTAGCATGGTGGAAGTTCAGAGAAGGTGTGCTCTATTGGCACGTGTTGGGGTTCAAACGGCTCCTGGCGGTAAACATTAAAAAGACTTTCTTAAAGAAATAGAGAAAAAACGAATCCAGGAGGCTTTTCATTGCATTAGGAATGGCAGGTTTCAAAGTTATAATAAAGTTATAATAAAGTTTGGAAAGGCCAGAAAAGACTGACCTTGAGCTCTCCCAGTGAGCTGAGTGAAAGATGGAGTTATGGTCGAGCTGTGAGCTTTGCGGTCAGATCGAGCTGGCGTCTTTTTTTTTCTAGCTTTATTGCAATATAATAGACAATTAGTTGCTTGTATTTACACATTGTACAATTCTATGTTGTTTTTCGATTATGGTTGGCATACAATAATATGTGAGTTTCAGTTGCACGCATAGTGATTAGAGCTCTATGTAACTCACGGGATCACCCCACTAAATCTAGTACCCGCTCCCCCTTCCGTATCTGTTACAATATTGTTAACTATTTTCCTTATGCTACACTTTATATCTCCATGTCTATTTTGTATCCATCCCATTTGTACTTCTTAATCCCTTTGCCCTTTTTCGCCATGGCCCCTGAAGCCCCCTCCCGTCTCGTAGCCTTTAAACTATTCTCTGTATCTATGAGTTTATTTCCATTTTTGTCGTTGTTATTGTTTATTTCGTTCTTTAGATTCCCCATGTATATATGTGAAATCATGCGATATTTGTCTTTCTCTTCCTGACTTATTTCATCCAGTACAATACCTTTGAGGTCCACCAAGGCAGTATCTTTTCCCATCCCCTTCCTTCTAGTCTTGTGTGTCTTTTAATCTAAAGTGAGTGTCTTGTAGGCAGTGTATGTAGGGGTCTTGTTTGCTTATCCCTTCAGCCACCCTCTCTTTTGGTTGGAGCACGTAATTCTTTTCCATTTGAGGTACTCGATAGGAATGTAGTTGTTACACCATGGTTTTCCTGTTTTTGATACATGTTTTTTCTGCTTAAAGAAGTCCCTCCAACATTTCCTATAATACTGGCTTGGTGTCAATAAATTCCTTTAGCTTATTTTTGTCTGGGAAGCTCTTTATCCGTCCTTTGACTCTAAATGATAGCTTTGCTGGATAAAGTATTCTTAGGTTGTAGATCCTGGGTTTTCATTGTGTTGGATATTTGTGCCAAGCCCTTCTGTCCTGCGTGGTTTCTTTTGAGAAATCAGCTGCCAGTCTTATGGGTGTTTCCCTTGTAGGTAACTAACTGCTTTTCTCTTGCTGCTTTTAAGATTCTCTCTTTGTATTTAACCTTTGGCATTTTAATTGTAATGCGTCTTGGCGTGGGCCTCTTTAGGTTCATCTTTTTGAGGACTCTCTGAGTTGCCTTCACCAGGTGAGGGAAGTTTTCCATCATTATTTCTTCAAATAGCTCTTCAACTTCTTGTTCTCCCTCTTCAGATAACCCCTATGACATGGATAGTTTTCATTTAATTTTGTCCACAGGCTCCTTAAATTATCATTATGTCTTGGCTTCTTTCTTCTTGCCACTCTGATGGAGTGTCCTTGGCTTCCCCATCTTCTGTATCAGTGGTTCAATCCTCTTCTTCATCCACTCTGTTGATTCCCTCTAAATGCCCTTCATCTCAGATCATGTGTTCCTATTTCTCACTGGTTCCCTTTAATAATTTACATTTCCATTTTTATTTTATTTGTATCTCTTTGTTAAACTGAGTTCATCTACTCTTCCCCTAAGTTCATTGAGCATCTTTATAACCAGTGTTTCGAACTCTGCATCTGTTAGATTGCTCGACTCCATTATTTCTGGATCTCTGTTCTGCTATCTCATATGGTTTCTGCTTCTTTGTCTTCCCATTTTAGTTGCCTTTCTGTGTCTGTTTCTATGTGCTAAGCAAAGCTCCTAGGTCTCTCAGTCTCACTAGTGTGGATTTGTGAAGTAGGTGTCCAGTGGCACAGTCCTGAGAGGGGTTCAGCTGTAGGTCAAACTTAGCCCCGGGCTCTGCCCCTCTGGGGTCACCTGTTAAGATTCAGCAGGCAATCCACAGATGCTGCGCTTAGAGTTGCCTTAAGAAACCACGCCAGAAACCGAGGCCAGCTGCCGCCATTGTGGGGCTGGGCGCTGCTCAGCAGGGAGCACCTGGCTCGCTGAGGGCACACCTGGATGTGGCTTGGGTGGGGCCCGCGTTGGGGAGGCGGGGTTTCAGGGAATCCTCTGGGTGGAGCCACCTCTGTTATCCAGTTTGATGTCGTCTTAGCTGTGATGATGCCGCGTCCTCACACTGGGAAGCGGGAAGGGCTCAGCAGGGACAGTAGATGCCGCCAGCACCTCTGCCTGGGAGAGAGCCTCACCTTGGCCTTCACCGTGACAACTCAGTGTCCTTCCGTAAGTTCCCCGTGTCCCTGAGCAGCAGACCTGGCGCTGTGCTCAGAGCGAGCAGGTCTGTCACCGTGAAAGTCCACTCGTGGACACGGCCCCATTAAGGGGCGTCTGCAGCCCTCGCAGCCTCTGCCCCCCTCAGGCCCCGGGGCCTGGGAGTGCACGTCTTCGCTACCTCCTACCTCCTCCTGTTGCCGGGTGATTTCTTCTTTCTCTCTCTAGCCGAAGGGCTTCTGTTCACCTAGGTCCCCGGCGACTTTGCTTGCTGTTTGTTCCATTGTTCATGTGTCTGCCACAACTCTGATTTGGTTGCAAGAGGGATGAGCAAAGCCTCTGTCATCTCCACCACTTTCCCCCTCCTCTGAACTGGCTTCTTCTCTTGCCCACGTGGGAGGGCTGGCAAGGTGCTTCGGCTTTCTAAACTCTAGTGCCTTGTTAGGAAAACAAAGCATTGCCGTAAATATTAAAGAGGAGACTTTGGTCAGAAGTTAAGGTCAATGTCTAGCCCGTGGGAAGGCCCAGAGAATGTGCGAACTTGATCTTGTTCAAGTTCGATAAGTTCCCACAGCGAGGACGAGTCTTGGAGGGGGCGCCTGGGGATCCCTGGAAGGGCAGCAGATTTCCGGGGTCACGGCCATGCTTGTTTGGCCTGAGCCCCTAACGGGGCAGCTCTGGGAGTTCGAATCCAGCGCGCCCTCGCCCTCCGGGTCTGCGAGTGAGAATACAAGGTCAGGGGGCAGGAGGGGAGGATGGCGGCCCAGTTGCCGCCAAGGTCTGGTGCTCCCCACATCTAACTTTTGTTAAAGACTCATTAGGAGTTCATCATCCATCAATTTACCTGAGCGAATCAACTTTTACTTCAAACTTTATCTTGAGAGGTGGCAGGCAGAGCCCTACGGTCTGTTTTACTGGTTCACTGTTGACCAACGGGGACAAGGATAACAGAGAAAGGAAAGAATATCAGGTTCAAGCACAGGTATTAACCACACTTCGCGTTATAGAAATGCGACAAATAAGCCAGCCTCTAGAAATAACCCCGTCACACATGTGTGATGCGTAGGAGCCTTTGCAAGAGTTCTTGCTAAAATGACAGGAATCGGGTGGTGCCTCGAGGCCAAATACCACCTAGGAGCACCAGTCCCAAGCTCCTCTGTGTGGCCCAGAGGCAGGGGAGGGGACCTGGGGGGAAATATTGGGAAATACTGTAGGCTGCTTAGCGTGGGTGTGGGCTGTGCCAATCTTACGCCTTACAGGCTGAAATTTTCAGATACTCGGAAGCTACGTGGCGGTGGCCATTGGAAGAAGCAGAGAAGACATCATTTACCCTTTCCTGGATTTTCCAACATGTAATGGAGCTGGCTAGAAGCTCTTTGTGTAGGTGGCTGAAAGCCTTGTTTTCTTGGAGAACATTGATTTAGCTGCCAGGATGAGAATCCAGCTGAGCCAGGACAGGATGGGGTCTCCAGGGAGCAGAGGAAGGAGATGGGGGGCGGTTAAAGACAGAGACCTGCGCACAGGCAGAGTTAACACTTCACGTTTCATCAGGAGCCTTGAGTTTCAGCGTGTCACGAGTGATGTGTTTGCACCAAGTGGAGGCCACATGACATCCCAGAAGGCTGTGTAGAAGAAGGCTTTATGGTAATCTGAACATAAAAGGGAAGGAAGACTTAAATGATCACACAACTCTCTGTGGTACAATCTTAAGATATCAAAAGAACCTGAAGTCTCATTCATGGCTTCATTTCAGCCAAGTGGCATTGTTAGGCACTTTAAATGATGCAACTGATTTGAATTTTATTGTTTTCCCCCTTTGTTTAGTTTTTATTTAGTTTTTAAGTTTTGCCATTCTATGAGTTTATCAGATTGCGCTTGCTACCTGGACCAGGAAAGAAGGTGGTGATGATTAAGACAATCACGGTGGGGGGCTCCAGAGGGAACCATCCTGGGGCGTAGTCTTCGCACAAAGACCCACCTGGAGGCTGCTTAACAGGAAGGAGAAGGACAGGTACAGGAAAGCGAGCTGGGTGGGAGCTCAGGGCCAGCTTTGCCTGCTTGGGGTGGTGTCTTGGCTGCGGCTCTCGCCAGGTGGAGTCTGGTTTGTCACTCGCCTTGGTTTCTCTGCGGAGTTAATTACGCCCTACAGCAAAGCTCTTTGTCCCAGGCAAGTGTAGGCCCTCACCTTGAAAAGGCTTCCCCGCTGCTTGGGCCCTGATTTCTTCACGCTGCCCCAGCTCCGCCAGGCTTTCCCCAGCGCATACGCTGCTCGTCCTGAGCTTGGCCCACGGCTCCAAGTTTCGAGACTGGATGACAACAGGGTGGGAAGGCCTTTGTTACATTTTCTCATGCCCTTTCTTTAAGCAGCCATTCTGTTCTTTCTAAAGGTGTAATTTGTAGTCTTTGAGCAGGAGACAAGAAAAATCTCTAGCTCAGGCCCTGGGAAATGATCAAGACCATGGTAAATCTGTTCCTTTTTTAGATAGAACAACCCTTTTCCTGGGCATACCCCGCCCTGGTCATACCCAAGTGCCTTAGAGGTCTGAGGTCCCATTCAGGCCACATTCTAATATATCAGAGCTTCCACTCACTGTCGACTGTTGATTGGGTCTCTACCATGCTGTTTGGCTAACGCGGTGCTGGGGGATTCTGAATAATGAATCATAATACTTTCAAAGGGCACATCATCTTTCTGGAAATAGAATAGGATAGTCACGCACCGCGAATCTGCGCAGCACATAGATTTGTAAAGCTCTCTTTCCTGAAGCCTCATAATGATCGTAAGCCACCCGTTGGGTACCCCAGGGTCCTAAACGTCCACATACAAGTCACGCGTCACAGAACGGGGATACGCTCTGCAAAGAAGCGCCTTTAGGCGATTGCGGGGCCGTCGCAGCCTGCACTGACACGGACCCGGATGGCACGGCCTGTGACATGGCACATGCGTCACCGCATGTGACTGACCTTACAGGACAACACGGGGTTAAACCAAGCAGGAGAGAAAACGATGAGACTCGGTCAACAGCAGACGGACAGGGCTGCGGCGCCCCCGGAACGCGGCGCGCTGCTTCATAGACGTTTCTTTTTGCACGTAGAAAAGAGTATCTCTAAAATAGCACTAAAAAGTGTAGTACGGCACGTACGTGAGCCAGTGGCATGGTCGCTTATCGTCGTCATCCAGCGCCACGGGCGGCGTACGCCGCACGCAGGAGCCGCGTGCACGGCCGGCTGCGCGGCAGGCTCGTCCCCAGCAGCGTCACCACCCGGAAAACGCGACCATGCGCGAGCGGCGACGTTTCCATGGCGACGACGTTGCGTCGGCTGGGACGTTTTGGCGGCGCCAGCTTCGTGATGGCGGCCGTGTGGCTGGCGGTAGGAACGTGTCAGCTCCTTCATGACTTTATGGACCATCGCCTTCGCCGGCCCGAAACGTCGTTCTGCGGTGCGTGGCTGTCTGTCCCTGAACAGTTAGGACACCGAGGTACCCGACAGGTCACTCTAGTCACGGCGGGGCTTGGGGAAGGAGCTGCACGCATCCATGCGACTTGCAGAAAACTTTTTTTGGTTGTGTGTGGGGGTTGGGCACCGAAATGGGCTCTGAAGAGTTGTCAGAAAACAGGAGGAACATTCGGAGGTGGAGACGAGAGTGCCACGGACGCGATAGAAAGCAGGAAGGGACCGCGGGGAGAGTCAGAGGGACAGGGGATGTGGGATGCAGTCGTGTATGGGGTGCGTCACTGACGCGACTTCTGTGTGTTTTTAAACTCTCTTGATATTTCTAGACCCTTCTGAATTGAACTCTGGTTTAAGAGTGACTCTCCTAACCCAGATTTTTTTTTTTTTTTGGTCCATGCGCGTTGGCACTGTCCTTGTTTGTCTCTTTAGTTTTTATTAGAGGACATCAGCCTTACCGTTTGAAGGAAATGAGCGGTTTATTAATCAGAATTGTAGAATAGTTTCTCCAAGGTTTTCCAGAAGCTAGAAACTTGAACTCTTCTGTCCAATCTTTTCCCGTGGCCCATCGTGAGACATCGCTTTTACTGAGGATTTTCTGAACGATGGAGGCAGGGTTTCCACTCACTTCACCTTTGCGTTAAGCCACCCCAACAGAAAGCTGTGTTTTTAGGATGTGTTTCGGCTTCTTGCACAGATGCTTTTACTGAATTTCACCATGATGTTATATCTTCAGCCCACACTGAGAGGGATATAGGGACAACAGTGAAACTAAGAGTATATAGTGTAAGGAAATTTTTGAAAAAAATTTTTTTTTTACATCATATAGTGTTCTCACCAGGACAACAACCATAAAGCAATGACGTAGATCCTCTCATGTCTCAATATCAAGACAAACGTGTTCTTCCTGAACTGTAGTTTCTTAGGAGAAACACTATCATAGTAGATATTAAAAAAAAACTCATTGGGTTGGCCCCTGCGGATTTGAAATTTATCGTAGTTTTTGTACACGACGTGGTTCTGATCTTGAAGCAAGCGTGGCATATCTTGGAACTGATGCTCATGGTACATCCTTTTGCAATACGTTGTCAAACATCTTCAGCGGGATTATAATCATGGCCTCAACTTACTGCATTTGACCTAGAAACGCTCATTTGTTTTGTAGCTTATAAAAGAGTCCAGAGAAAATTAATGGTATTCATTTGAAAATGTTTTGCACTTGGGAGGTTACACTGTGTTTCTTCTATCGACCCAAAACTTTTCATCTCGCTGTCCTCACACTAGGTGGCAGAAAGGTCTCAGAGAAGGGCTTCATTCCCTACCAAGGACTTCAGTTGCTTGGCAGGCTTGGAGGTGTGGGGCGGGACAGCTGGGCTGTTATTGCGATGATCCCAGGATGCCCCGCTCTGGTGCAGTGAGCGAATGGGTGGCTTCGGGGGCTGGTCCACGATTCTGGACCTGTAGCCCCACGTATATTCTTCCTGCCTCTATCCTCGTGCCCAGGGGACAGAGTGTGTGGGAGGGGCAGGGAGGGAGGGAGGAAGAGCACCTGAATAACTAACAAGAGAGGTGAGAAGTTACAAGCTGTCGTGCGCAACTCATGAGCTGCAGAAGCCAGCAGTGTACGTCACTGCCGAGGTCGCTCTCCGCTGTGTTGATGGGGGCCAGGTTGGCAGTGTCCCTACTTGGAATTCTGCTCACATGGTACTTTCGGATGGTTTCAGTTGTGTAGTCAGTGTGTTGAGGTAGCCCAAGAATTGAACAGGGTCACATGGCTTCCTTCTTAGACTTGGCTTTGTCTGGGCAAGTCACTTAATCTCCCTAATCCTAAATTTCCTCGTCTGTGAAATGGGGATAATAATAGTATCTATTTCATACTGTGGTTTTGCGAATTAGAGGAGAAAATACGTAGAAAGTATTTGACACGTGCTAAGTGTACAATGTATTTTAGTTGCCATTGTTTTATTGATCTTGGCCAATCAAGTCTAAATTTCAGTTATCTCACCGATCAAACAATAGATTTGAATAATATGATGTCCAAAATCTTTTTTCTTTCATTATTATTTTTAAAATTAATAATTAATTAATTATTTATGGTGACATTGGTTAATGAAATCCAATAAGTTTCAGCTATATTTTAATAGTAAGACATATATCTCTATCTCTATCTATAATCTATATCTATCTATATATTATTTACGCGGTGTGTTCTTCTTCCATAGTTAGATTTCTTTCTGTCACCGCATATTTGACCCTCTTTACCCTGTCTACCTCCCCTGAAATCTTTTGTAGCCTTCAGAGTTTGAAGTTTTTTGTACTGTGTGTGCCGTGTTTATGTCATTTTTATACCCCTCTAGGGCTTTACACGTGGCTGTGCATTTCATAGTTAATCCCGTTATTATTAGATACTTGTTGACTTTGGATGAATAGAAAGCGTAAGGAGCTGTGCTTCCAACATGATTTGTCTTACATATAAGAAGATGATTAGGGTATAAGACATATATTCTATTTTTTCTCTTGTTCATTCATTTAATCGTTACTTTAAAAATAATGAACATTTGCAGACTAAATCATTACTGCATCGCAGGAACTAAGCAAGAAGCCGCCAGGAACAGATAGCATGACTCCTGTCTCAAAGACCGACGTCTGTGGTGAAAGACAGATGGTGCCACAAAATCAAAGTCGCAAGGATCCCGTTGGAGCCCGGGTGGGTGAGCGCTACATCAGGGGATTGCAAGCCACTTAGTGTAGCTGGGGCACCCAACAGTCGTGGGGAGTGGTGGGAGACGGGGCTATGTAACATTTCCTAGGACCTAATGGTGTGCGTGAGATGTCCGAACAGCCATGTTTGAAATCCAGATGTGTATAAAGTTCGGTGTTTTTAATTGATGGAGATCTACCCCTGGCTTTATTTTAACAGTTTGTTTTAAAATCTCTGTTAGAGAAATGTTAACAGGAACCTCTGCACTGTACTTACAGTTTGTAGAACTTTGACGTTATGCCATTTACTTAATCCTAATGACAGGGTCTTCCATTTCACGAGCCCACGTTATTTACCAGGTACCGTGTTTGACACCTGCGTATGTTATTTATTCCTAATTAGAACCCTTTGTTTCAGGAGCCCAAGTTTACCAGTAAAGGGGGTGATAAGGTGGAAGAACCAGACTGAACTCTGTGGGAGAGGAGACCATGTCTCTCCATCTGCCCATCATTCCTCCGGGTCTGGCAAGGTGCCTGATGTGTAGCGGGAGTTTAAATGGTATTCACTGAGTGACCAGATGAAATGATTTGTCCACAGTGGCGTAAGTAGTAAGCAGTGGAGTTAAGTACAAAGGTACTTGATTTTGACAATTTAGATCTGAGGTAATCATGGTCATGGCAAGTCTGTTTTCTGTAACATAGAAGAGAATCAGAATCGGTATCTGTCCTCATGGCCACAGAGCCTTATCGGAAAGGAATAGAAACTTAGTGTCAGGTGGTCTTCATTTACCAGGGATGCTGACTCTTTGGTGGGACGGTCTCGGCCGTGACAGATGGCAGGGTAGGTAACGCTACGCCACTCCCAGTCAGGTGCATGCGATGACAAAAGCAGATAGGATCAACGTGGGACACACGTTCCTGCTTGCCTCTTATTCTTTTGCAGCCAAAAATCTATGACTGTTTACCTTTTGTTGGTGTTGACTTCTGGCTCAAAGGGATTAGGGGAGACTTTCGTTTTTTCTATGCCGGCGAGACATAGGCAGGCTCCAAAGTACAAATAAATACATGTTATATTTCTGAGAAATCTGCCTGTTCAGTCTTAAGTTTGTTCAAATAACCTCTAGTCAAAGATAGTTTGTCATTGTTTCTGCTCAGGTCTTGGAGGTCATTTTGATTGTGGAAAGGTATCAAGAATTTAGGAAAATGTACATAGCTAAAGAACATTTTTGAGACTTTTGATTTTCTCAAGTAATAATTTTCTCCTTGATGAGCTTGACTGCATAATTCAGTGTCAGGACTGGTTTCTGATTGGTAGGCCTAAATTGGGTGCCGTGGACACAGCAATGACAAGACACCGCTCTCGCTTTCAAGGATGAGCGCCGGAGACAGGCTTGTAGGCAGACCATGCCGTGCTTGCTGTGTGTGAGACCCTCTGGGAGAACACGCAAAGGCCTGTGGGTTGACAAAAGAGGTGGAAACGAGGTTATAGAGAGCTTCCCAGCACTGGGGATTTGGGGCTCAGGGAGGGCTACAGACTGCATGTTTGTGTGCCTCCAAATTCATACGCCGGCAGCCTAACTCCCAATGGTCTTTGGAGGAGGGGACTTTGTTTAGGTGACTAGGGATTTGCGCCCTTGTGAAAGAGACCCTGGAGAGTTCCCTTACCCCTTCCGTCTTGTGAGGCTGTGACAGGAAGCTGGCTGTCTGTAACCCACAAGAGGGCCCTCGCCAGAACTTGACCACGATGGCGCCCTGATCTTGAACTTCCCAACCTCCAGGATGCTGAGAAATAAATATCCGTTGTATATAAACCCCCCAATCCGAGCCGAGACAGGGACGACAAGGAGGAAGGGGCAAAACCCCTACTGGATGTGAACGGCAGCAATCTGTTATCTCCTCCTGGTCCCTTTGGTGACCAGGAGCTCCTCAGGTTTTAGAACAAGGGTCAGCCTGCGCATGTCATCACGGCCTGTTCCACATTCCCTGGCCAGAAGAAGCCAAGCGGTAACTGAGCCAGATGGCTCTTGGGTGGAGCGGCTAAAGCTGTCCCCTTCCTCCTCCGCTGACGGTCACCGACGCCTGCGCCTCCGTGCTCGTCCTCGGTCCGGCTCCGGGCTGCTGCTTTGTCTTTGGCCATTTATTGAGCCTGCGAGATGATGCGTTACTCCCCCCGCCTCTTCTTCCCCATTTTTGTCTCCTCGTTTCTGTTCTGTCATTCAACCCATCACTGAGATTATTCCTGCTTATTCTAAGTGCGGTAAAATGGTTAATGCAGACGTGAGCGGAACAGAATTGATGATTTCCGTCTTCCATTAGAGACTGAGGGGCCCCTGGAGAACCTGGGATCCATGACACATTCAGCAACTGAGCCGTTCTCTGCTCTTGCTCCCTGATTTGAGCTTAGTTAATGGATGGAATCCATGGTCGCTCGCCAACGTGGTAGACCAGGGACCACTCAGCCCAGCACTTTGTCTCGTTATTAGAAGCTAAGGGCAGGTAGCAGCCATTGAGAAACTCTGAAATGGCAAAGTTAGGGAACTGGGTTTCTCGAAAATGAGGCACTCAAACGTTTTCTTTCCAAACATCTGCAGGTTGTTAGCCTGATTTATTTTGAATTAAAAAATCTTTTGAGCTGGCTGACAGCTTATTTTAATTCCCAGCTGTTAAAATGTTTCAGCAGTTGGAATTAGGGGCCGCGCCATCACTTTTGATGTGGTGAGAAGCAGTTCAGTCCCCAGGTCCACCTGGGGACCTGTGCCCTCGCCTCGCGGCCCTTCCTGGTTTTATTTCCTTCTGTTTAAGGGTTTGGTGCTTTGAGCTTTTGTTTACGATCCTTTCGCTTGAGGCTTATAGGACTGGTGGCCAAGAGAGTTTAGCGCATGTTCCGGGACATGGTGGCGTTTTGTCCAGCATGTAGCGCTTTGTGGCTGCCTTAGTCTTTCTGGGACAAGTTGGGGGAATGAACAAATACACAAATAAGTTTATATTTAATTAATATTGCCTCTTTCCTTCCCAAAATGCTGAAATAAAGTTTCTACTCAAAGCTGTGCTGCTTATAAATGTTTTCAAGATTTCTCTGCAGAATGTTGGCTCGGCGAGGGCCTCTGACTCGTTTCTCGCTTTTTCTTGGGGGGTGGATGAGCACCTCTCCTTTTCTGTGATTTTGGATACAGGACCTGTGGGATCAGTCTCCTCTCTCCTGATTCCCGCCACCCACTGTAATCACCACTTCAAGAAGCCATTCCTTGTCGCACCCAACTTCCTGGTATGCCATCTGTTATCCGTATTGCTTTGACAGTCGTATTTCCTAAAGAGTTGTCTACACTCCCTCCTTTCTAATCTTCTACTCCCTGATGCGCCTCAGCGCTTTCGTGTACAGTGTGGCTCACTCCCACCACTCTGTCAAGGCTGGGCTCTCACAAGTCATTCAGGGCTTCTTAATTGGTCCTCAGTCCTCTTGTGATCTAATTTCTTCACTTTTTCCTTGACCTCTGTGTATCTGTATTAAGGGACTTTTTAAATTCAAAAACTGGAATGATACGTTGGGACATCAAATATTAGAGTCAGGATTTAAGGCTTCATTCAGTAGCCGTTAGGGATCTGACATGTTTTTCAATCTGTGTGAAACTAAGCAGTAAATAGATTAATCCAGAGATGGAGAAGCAGATGGAAGACCCTCACGATAGTCTAGGCGGAGAAAGGTACTGAGGGTATGATTAGATAATAATAAAGAGAATCGGATATAAAATAAAGATTAGAGAGATATCGAGTCTAACAAATAAGATGAGAATTGGTAACACATGTGGAGAGAAAGTGGCGAGAGAGCCATGTCATTCTTTAGTTTTGACCTTCACTTTTGACCTTCATGGTTTTTTTTTTTTTTTTGCTCACAGCTTTCTCATTTTGAAATGTCTTTTCTCGATCATCTGTTTTTTGAAGCCGACACTTCTTGTCAGGACTCTTTCAAAATAGCCTTTTCATGAAATTTTCTCGATCATCCCAGGTAGATGTTACCTGTAATTTCTAAGACTGTGGTGGTACTTCATATAGCTTACCTTTTATCTCATCGTTTTAGGTGGCCGGTCTCTTCGGTGTGGTTTTCGGTAGATGGCACTTCGAAGATAGGGGGATAAGGGAAGTGGAGAAAGAGTGTTGATTGGTAGAAGGTAACATGGTCTGTGACCAAGGGGAAATGACAAAATCCATTTCCTGGGTGGTATGGCTTTGGGTTTCCATTTATCGTGTTTTTTACCCCTTTTATTTCAAAATTTTTAAACCTATAATAAAGTTTTAAAGTTAGATTCTTGGGAGTTTTAGTTAGAATAGAATGAATAGAAGGAACTTACCCTTTGGTAAATATTAGTCACGCTTTCCACATCTCTCAATGAATTGGAAGAGGGTGCTGATTCTCCTTTCTGGAAATTTAAGAAAGTTTTCTGTTAGTGATTTTAAGTTAAACAATTCTCTACTATTATCTCCTGAGAATCTTTTTGAAGTATTTATCCTTATGCGGCTGAATGCAACTTAATTTGTTTTCTAGAAAGATGCATTCAGTCCAAAAAAAATAATTCTTTTTCCAGTAGGCTTTTCTTTCTCTAAAAATCTTTGTTTTGACTCTGAAGAAAAATGTCATGTTGAGTGTTTGAGTACTATATTAAGGCAAATGGATATTCCCTCCTTCGACTCTTCCATTTTAAATGCGACTAAACTTTTGAGCGTTGTTTTAGAAGCATGGGGTCATATCTCTGGTGGGATTCACCCAGATGCATTTGGGCTGGGAATGAATTACATGGGTCATGGGTGCATTCTAAATGATAAGTTATGGCACATCAGCGCATTATTTCCTGTTTTTTCCTCTTTCTCTCATTGACACCTAATATACTTTGCCTCTTTTCAATGATGAGTGCAATGCTTTGTGTTTTCGCATCCTTTCACGTTGCAATTATGGTTTCACATTCAGAATTTATTAAAAATGCATTTTTTTTTGGTAGAAAATGCTTATTTCAGGACCATCTTCAAAGATTCTGTACCAGGGGTTCAGGACTTTTCAATATTCACCACCACCACCTCACCTTCCATAGAAGATGCAGGTACAGTTGGGCTACACACCTCACTTTGAAAAATAACAGAGAAGCCAGTGGAATGGTGCTTTTATCATCATCAGTCCCCACTTGCCTTGGTCCACTAGGGAGCAACCACTAGTTTTAGATTTTAAGTTTCTTCTAATCCATCTCTGTTGAAGGGTTATTACAGGGCGCAGACCCAGCTGCAGCTCAGTATTTATGAATGAGAGGGTTCTCATAAGTTAACCACCCTTCATCACTTCCAGCCCCTTATTCTGGAGTTGTGACCATTTTGCTTCCCTCGGGTGTACTCAAGTAGCCTTTTCAAAATGTACTCTAAACGATAAATTTAAACAGTATCTGGGTATCAGATGAGGATTTGGACTTAAAGACCCTGAAATTCTATAATCAGTAAAATGTGTTTCCATCATATTATATACTCTGTTAAAATGACATTAAGGTACAGTAAAACCCTTCCTCTGGGAGAATGTGCAGCTCAAGCTGTGAATTTACTTCTCATCTCTTCCTGGTCTTTTCCACTTTCGTGTAAATACTCGTCTTATAATTTGATGTATTTTGTGTATTTAATGCTTAAATATTACAGCTGTTATGGGTACCCGGGCTAGCTATTGGCATTGCTTACCAATTATTAGAAATAAGAAACCAAGACACATCAAAATGTCAGACCCAGTTATGACGGTCCCAGCGGCTGTATGCACAGCAAGGATGGAAGGAGCGAGATGCTATATTTTTATGACGCTGTACCAAGTGTGTTAAATACCTCTGTCGCTTTACGTTTTCCCATTTTATTCGTATTACTTGAGTCACATGAGATGAATGGCCATCCCAGCCTTACAGAGGAGAGAGCGCAGCCTGCCTCGATCACGCTGACAGGTGGCGCACGCAGACTGTGGGCTCTGCCTCCTGTCGTTCCTAAGCCTGTGCTCCTCCCAGTATCCGGCGCTCTACGATGCTCAGTTCAGCTTGGTGGACGCCAGCTGACTCCAACTGGGTTTTGTTCTGAATCTGGCCGGGGACAGACTCCTTGCTAAAGTTGCCAGCCGTTGGTGAGCGGCTAGGGCATAGCTCACAGCTCCTAGGGCGGCGGGAGTGTGAACTGGACAGGTGGACAAAATCAAGGCCGAGCAGAATGGCTGTTCCAAGTGCTACCAAACGCTTGACTGACACTCGCCCCCTGGACAGTCCTGACTTTGTTGCTCTGCCTTCGCCTCTCTTTTCACGATCTCACTCACCCTTCTTGCTGGTGGGCACCCATTCAAAAGAGGCCAGATAACAGATGCGGAGAAATTGACAAAACAGTTGTTCGGTGATTGTTCTTATGAGTGATATACTCAGGCTCTTGGTTAGGGGCCTCTGATCTGAAAGCTTGGCTTCAAGTCCACCGAGAGTTTGATTTAAGCGGTGAGCAGGAGATGGAGTGGGCGTGGCCGACAGCGAGGCCTAATTTGTTCTTTAAGTTTAGCCAATGGTTTGCGAGGCCTATTTGTTCTTTAAGTTTGTCCAATGGTTTGCGGGTGGGAACATCTGCTGGGGAAGCGTGTTGGAGTCTCCTAGGAAACCGGCTCCACCAGACAGTCCTTTAGAAAACCGTCTTCAGAACGGACACAAGTGGCATGAACATCATGACAAAGGGAGCCAGTCGGCTCCGAGCCTGTGGCTGGGTCGGGGACCTCAGAAGCGTTGCTGTTGAGACACAACTTAGAGGTTTGTCGCGGGGCGAGGGCTCACGCTGAGTGATTTTCAAAGCTGTTCGAGGGCATTTATCAGGCTTCGGATGCTAGGTGCTCTTTCCCACGGTGTGAAGACGGAGAAGGCCTCCTGGATTCTCCTCCCTGGGCCCCAGGGCAGGAATTCGGGGGAAAGGTCACCTATTCTTATCCCACAAAAGAAACGTATTCATCAGCTGCTTCAGAGTCTGCAAACAGGGGGGTTGCTAAAGGCTTATCAGCAGCACCCACCCCACCGGCCAGGAGCCACAGGGACAGCAGTGAGGTGGGTGGGGGTCGTCACTCCAGCGAGGAGGGGGGGCTCATTCAGAAGGACGCCTGGGAAAACTGATTCCAATTCCAGCAAAAACATTGCACTTTGAAACCATCGTCTATTTTACTTTACTGGGAGAATTCCAGGAGGGGGTGGCAGGGATGGGTAGGGGGAGAGGAAGGGAGGGGGAAGGAGGGAGGAGGAGGATGGAGGGAGAGGTAAAACAGCCACGGTGGAACAGTCACCTCTGCTCTTGCTTTTCTTGCTGAATATTTTCACAACATAGATTTTCCATCTCCTCTGTACTGTTGAGACACCCAAGATCTTAGTAACCTTGGGCCACAGATTAAAGATGCAGGGTGGGGGAAAAGGAGGAGGCGGTTGTATTTTAAAAGTTTTGTTCCATTTGGTATTACCAGCAATTAAGACTTTGTGTTCCCCGCCCTGGTCATCACAGCAGGCGCTGTGCGGCCACCCTGCTGTGCGCTTCGTTTCCAGCCGGGCCAGCGAGGAACCTGGAGCTCATGGCAGTTAATGGGTCCTGCTGGACCTCAGCTTCCTGTCCTCCCTGCCGAGCACAGCACGGGGCTGCCGTGGCTACACGTATGGTCACACCCTCACTCCCGCCCTGGACCCTAAGTGTGCCCTGACCTCGGTGCGTTCCGCCACCAGGCTGCACTGGAGACCGTCGGGGTGGGAGAAATAGATCTAGCTGTGTACCTTGTCAGGGTGGCAGAGGACCTGAGGTGGCTAACCCTGTGCCCCAGGGAGGGCGTCTTCCTTCTGTCCCCGCATTTGCCCTCATTCTGAAGTGTTCGGTACAGCTCTGCATCCGGCCTCTCGGGAGAGGCAAAATCCGCTCCGCTTTGGAAGGGCCGGGCTTTGCTCATGGCCGCAGAGGTGCTGGAGTCACAAGTCTCCGGTGCGGACGACGCCAGCATTTATTAGTCATGAGCCTTGCAGATCCCACGAGAGCGAGTTAGGTTAGGGCGCAACGAGTGAATGAAATTGTTTAAAGGCTGGAAGGAGATTTAAAGAGAAATCAAATCGCTCTTCGTTTAGGGTTGTGATGTCCTTTTGTGTGGGCGAACCCCACAGGCAAACAGGGATCAGGGCTCCCCGCCTCGACCTGGAAGAGTCCACGCCAGGGGGCTGAGGGTGGTGCCACGTACGTGGGAGGTGGACTGTGAGCCAGCATCGCCTCCCGATGAGCCTCCCGAGGCAGCCTCTGTCACCTCCCTCGGCTGCGATTTAAGGCGTCTGAGGAGATGAGGCCTTTCGCATTCAGAGTCTCTGTGCAACAGAGAGACAGCAGGGCTGGTGTTTTGTGTCCGAGGCTGGGGCAGGGACAGAAAAGTGCTTTGCACCTAGCGGTCACTCAGTAATTAATTACCGAGTGAACAAACGAAAGATATTTTGTGAGAGACTTTGTTGGACAGGCCGTTGCCCCAGAACAGTTGAAAAGGTGCTCGTTTGTGAGGTTAACAGCTGTTGCCTCGTCCCCAGGGTTCTGCTCAGCTGCCACATGCTGTGTGCTGGGGGGTGAGATGCATTGACCGCCATGGGCAGCTTGCAAGGAAGGACCGGGGCGCGGTGTTTGTTTCTGCTCTTACTTTAGTGTAAGACAGGTTTTGCTATTTGTTGTTGTTGTTGTTGTTTTTAGAAGATAGGCTATTTCTGTGGAATTGGAGTGACATCAAATAGTGGAACCCTTTGGGGAAACGAAGTAAGATAATCCACTTGCGTGAAGGGCTTCAGACGATGGCTTAGATTTAGAAAGGGAGGGGCAGGGTTTTTAAGACCCCCTGCTGCTTGGGAAGGGGACCCTGACCCGCTCAGCCCGACATTGGGTGAGATGCACCATCAGCCCTCGGATGAGGCCCCCGACGCACCTCAATATTTGGTGAGATTCCAGGTTGGTCGGATTTGGTGGTGTGACTTTTGAGAGCTCCAGCATTTCCAAACGGCTTGGTAAGGTTAAAAGAAAAAGTGACCGAGAGAGAGAAACAAAACCGAAGATTCATTTTCTCTGACTAATGAGACTCTTGGAAGAAGGCTCTCTCTCCATCACGGTCTCTCTCCATCCCGCACTCTGCCGCCCAGGCCTCGGCAGGGGAGCCGCTCCATCTGGGGAGCAGGCTGGTGGTTCTGCTTTGGCCCCCAGATTCGTCTCCCGATGTGCGAACGAGATGTCGAACAAACCGGGAAACAGTGTGGGACCGACTCCCGCCTGCACGACGAGCCACAGATAGCAGCTTGAGCAGAATGCTAATGAGGGCTGGCACGTGACTCCGACCTCCCTGAATTTCCTTTTTCTCCTGCCAGCGGACATGACAGCCCAGGATAAGGTGCCTGGGAGACCACAAGGGCAAATGTGACACGAGGCAGAAGGCTGTCTCGAGCCTGCCAGCTGCTTTGTGTTTCCTCCTGGGACAGGGGCCTTCTCTCCTGGAGGGTGGAAAGGCAACGAGACCCGCCACACCACTTTAGGGATCAGTTTTCACTTTTCAGATGCAGGGAGCAGAGCCATAACTACCTTGCCTACGTTTCGATAACATCCCTGGGGCACGAGGAAGGGGTAACTCCCAGCAGATAAACTCTGCGCTTGCTCCAGCATTGTCTCCTTTATCTGCAGCACGGGGGTGTTGAGTGATGCCACAGGCAGCTGGAAGGGCTCATTTATTTGACCTAATTATTCCCAGTGTAGACCTGACTCATCATAATGGGCCCTTCTTCAAAGGAAATGAGAGCCAGATTGTCTCCTTGGCAGCGAGGGAAAACAAATGCGATCCACAGAACGGCTGTAAGATTTAAAGAAAGGTGAAACTCGCTCCTGGGGCCAGCCAGCATTTAACGATGTTACCAAGAATAGAGGCCTGGAAAGAGCGCGGTGGCAACTTCTGACATTCTAACTTTCTAAAAATGTCCTTAATAAAATTAACTTGCCCTTGGACGCCGTGGACAAAAGCGACCGCGTACTCAGAATCCGGGGGAAAAGGGAGACCTCGGTTGGGCCGATTTCATTAGTCATCGACTCAATCCCTGTGGGTGCAACGGGGGCTTTTCCCATGGGGACCGTATTATGTGTCGTCCTCTTAGAGGCTCTACTGAAGACGTGGAATTGTCTCTTTTTTAAGGGATGGGGAAGTGGAGAAGAGAGAGTGCCGCCACTGCTGCCATTGGACCAGTTAAACACAGAAAGGGAGCTGCATGTCATGGTCCCTCCGTAAGGACTGCGTTCGCTCAGTGACGCGCTGCTGAAGGTCGAAACTTCATCTCAGGCCATAGCAAATTGTCTGTATTGAAACACAGGCGCGCCGAAAACAAGCATTCACCCGTAAAGATCCGGGGAGGGCGTCCGTTTGGCCGGTCCCTGTGGTGCGGTCCCCGTGGTGCGGCCCCTCCGCCCTCGGTTCAGCAGGCCCCAAAGCCCTGGGTTGTGAAGGCGTCCTGTTGACGGTGTCGCTCAGAAGTCGGCCTGATGTCGCTGAGTAGAACCTTCCAGGACACGGCCTCTGACCCGAGCCTGAGCCCTGTCTGTGATGGGGGGAGCACCCCATGGCTGTCTGCGGAGAAGTTCCCGCTCAGCAAGCGTTCCGACACGTGCGCGGTGTTTTCATCTCTTTCCCGGAGTTGAGGCCAGAGCCCGAGGTTCCTTTTGACACAATTCTGTAAAAAAGCCCCGGCTTTGTGCTCTCCTGAGCTCTGCAATAACATACCAGATCTGCGGCCTGGCCAGTGTTTACTTAATTGGTGGGAGAACTTTTTAATATCAAAAGGAAAACATTTCTTCTGCATTCCACATAGGTAAGCTCTGGTCTGCCAGTTCTACAGGGCTGAGGATTTGGGGTGGGGAGGGGATGAAGCAAAGAAAAACAATCCAGCGTTTTTTTTTCCTTAGGGGCAAAAGGGTGGGGTGGGGGCTTGGCAGACTAGAAAGAGGATCGAGCCCTGGGAGAAGATGAAAAGATCAGCAGACATGGTTTTAAAGTCAGAACTCCGACTGAGCGGGTGCTTGGTTGGCAGTTTGTTCCAAAAATAGATGATTAGTAGCTAGAAGCAATGGTTTCTGTTGCTAATCAGAGGCCCGGTTTATATCATTTCCAACTGTTGGGGTAAGACGCAGAGTAGGCGATCTATCGAAGGGGGAGAGGTTGCTAACCTTCCTGGGCATCGCATCAGACTTCCTGGCCGGACAGAGCTGCTAGCTATGTAAGAGCGGACTTACCGGGGATAAAACGGGCCGGAGCGCCTACTGGTCATTTCAGATACTCTGTATTTTAAATAGTGCTCGTGCACGGGCAGTTGCCCTGTCATCAAGGGATGGGGCCAGGAAGTGTAGGGCGGGCAGAGGGACACACCGAAGACCAGATGGATGAAGGGGCAGGGTCCGATCAGGGCAACCGGTGGCCTCCACGGGCCCCGAGTGGCAGATTCCAGACCAGAGGTGTCCTGAACCTCTAATGTTCCCTGGAGAAGACACTGAGGATGCCCTGTGTTTAGTGGCCGGACAGCTTCGCTCTAAACTGCGTTGCTACATGGGAAATGCTTACACGTTTCTACAGCTTTAATTTATCCAGACGGTGGTCATTCATGAAGGAAGAGGTAGCTCCTTAGTTTGTCAGTTTCCTCAAAGTGGAATCTGCCCAGGACTTTGCCCAGGATCTGCCCACTGATGACGAAACCACGTGGGTTCCAGCAGACGGAGGCACTGGATGGCCGAGAACAGCGCTGGTGGCGAGGATGTGGCAATCAGGGCCCCTAGGATGGGACGACCACACCGATTTGACTTTTTCTCTGGATGCACATAGTGCCTTTGCTTCTCTTTAATACGGAGCCATGCTGGAGGCATTGAAGTTCCTCGCTATGTTCTCAAGTCCTTGAAGTGGATGGTGGGGACCTGCGTTCATCTCCGTAGACTGGACGTGCTTCAGCTGGGAGGTGGCCGACTGAACGTCAGTCCCCGGGCTCGCATTCCACCCCGCAGGTTATGCTGTTCAGCGCGCAAGTTCAAGTTCAGCTCTGAACAGCGGTTAGGCCGCCGATGCTCATGCTCCTTGAGTGCCATCTTTCAGGAGATCACACACTGCATGGTGACGTGGGAAGCCACAAGCCTGGTCTCCACCACGGGCATCCGAAACTCTGCAAAGCGGAATCGATGAGGATGAAGCCATGTAGGGATTTGGGCTCCTTCGTTCCTTATTAACGTGGATTTTCTTTTCGGGTCAAGGGGAACAAAGTCGTGCACAGGTTAGGAGGTTCTTTGTGCCTCTTAGCCTGCAAGCAGAACAAACCTTGTCCCTTTATGGCTAGGGTGGCGTCCAGCTAGTGCATATTATGCCCTGTAAAGGCAGACGTTTTTGGTCCTTTTGTTCACTGCTGTATCCCTGGCACCCTGAATATCATCTGGGACATAGGATTCTATGTCGAATTACTTGTCATTATTCGTTGAATGAACACATAAAATTGAAATCGGACAAGAGCACCCAGCTCTGTTAGCTAGTGACGCTGGACGCTGCTGCAGTAACGGCGCGTTCAGCAGCCGGACGCGTGCAGGTTGATCGCGCGCTTTCCCAGCGTCGCTGTGGGCCCTGCAGCTGTCCAGATCAGCTCCCTCCCCGGTCCGGTTGCACCCTGCAGCTGGCTCATCTCATGGGAGCGCGTGGCCTTTCGCTTGCTACTGTAGGCGAGGAGAGCGTGGAAGGGCCGCAGGCTGACTCACAAATGCTTTTGCCTGGAAACGACGCATGTCACTCCTTTTCACGGTCTTTCGGTTCCACGGGGGAAATCTGGGTAAGCCCACGAGTCTGCGGTAGCGCGCCACGCGAGATCCACTAGTCAGCGCTTGCTAAATGGTGCTGTGACCCCGGTGCCCCTCCTGGCCACTTCGTGCATGCTGGCCACCTGCCCAGTGCCCTCGTCTGCGTGTCTCTGCCTGGAGTCTGTCTTGGGAAGCTGGAGCCTGTTTTGGCCTCTTGCTTCGCCTCCCGCCTAGAAGGTTCTCAGTGCCAGGGAACTGCCCCGTGTCAGCATGAGATTCAAAGCGGAAGAAGACATCTAGCAGCCATCAAGGAGTTCCTATTGTTTTAAACTTCTGTCTCCTTCACTAGACTAAGCTTGTCAGTGGCGACACTGAGTCAAACCAATGACGGGTGGGGGGTTGGCGTGTAAATAGCTCGGATCCCTTACCACACACAGGTGGCCAGGAACCCTGAGTTGCGTTTTCTCCACTGGCTCCCGGGGACACCAGCAGGATTAGGTTCCAGTCATCCACGGCGGTGGCTTGCTTGAAAACGAATGTGTTATGGTCTGCCTTCCCTCCCCTTCCCACCTCACCGTTTTCCTGTCAGAGTTTCTGGGGGTTCCCTCTCCCATAAGCTATACTTGAATCCTTGTCTTAGGATGTTCTTCAGGGGGGACCCCAAACTAAAAGAGAAAGTTGCTTAAATTGTTCTCACCCTGTGTGCATTACAGAGAGAGGAAGAGAAGGAGGAGAGAGATGGAGACAGAGAGACAGAGAGACACAGAGAGAGAGGGAGAGAGAGGAGACAGAGAGACAGAGAGAGAGGCAGAGAGGGAGAGTGGGGGAGAGACAGAACAGGGGGAGTAAGGGGGACGCGCCCTCTGCCTCCATCGTGGAGCTGCGCTGGCGGCTGGCGTGACGGAACGGGAAGGCACGGAAGTGGGGGAAGGAGACCCGAGACGTCAGAAGGACGCCCCGGTACCACGTGGTCGAAGACATCCAGCCTGGACTCTGCTGTGGAAGCACGTGCTGCCTGAAGTCCTGGGGAGACACATCCCCACAGGTTTTTCAGGTGGGCACCTCCCAGGCAGTCATCACAAAGCCCAGGCTCCCTGGAGCATTGTATTTCTACACACTTCTTGGTGAAATTCCAGAAGTGTATTGGGACAGACTGACAAACAGCCGTGGCTGCTCGTAGCAGCAACTCGGGTCTCAGAGTCCAGGCTGGGCAGGCTGGTAGCGCTTGGTCTTTGGTGACTCTTCACCTCTCCTCATACACTCTTTAACTTTTAAGGACTAATTCTGAAGGCAGCTTAGAAGGAAGGTGTTTTTACAAGTTTTTAAACATCCATCCCTCCGAATTAAATAACAGATGTGAAATGCCCAGTGTTACTTCTGGTGCGTCCAGAGACATCTGTCGATTCTGTCTGTTGGAACTCATCAGAGCCCTGGATGGTCCCAGTGACCAGGCAGGAAGGACTTGCTTGCGGAGGGACAGGAGAACTTGAACCCTCCTCCTCCTTTATTCTTCTGGTGGTCAAAAGCAAAGCTCAGATAAAGTTGGCAAAAGAAAACTCAGTATATCGCAGCAAAAAATCTGGACCAGTTTTTCTTGGTTTCACTGCCAGCAATCTTGCAAGACACTAGGGGACATGACCTCCATTTCTCTCTGCTGTCATACCCTAGGGTCAGGGCTTAGGGTGGAGTGAGGAAAGAGGTGGTATCTTTGAAGCCCTCTGCCATTATCGTGAGCAGGAAGAGACGAAAAGGATGTTATTCGAGAATTTGCTCTCTACTTAGTTTGTATGGGCACGGTTTCCTGTGTACGCCTTCTGTACTGCGTCCTCCCTCCCTGGGGGGCTCTGCGCCCATTCATGTGGTCAGGATGATTAGCTCAGCTGTTGAGGCTGCGGGGCTGAGGAGAGCAAAGTCATGGGTTCAGTCTGCACGTGAGTCAATTAACTCTGCGCACCAAGAGACCCGTCCGAGTCCTCAGGTTGCCTCGCTGACTCTCACCTGCTGGCTTGCAGATGCTGTGCAGGGCCTGAAACGGTGGCCACATCACAGGCCATTCCTGGAGACTTCCCCCCGCAGCGGGCCCTCTCATTAGATTCTGGAATGTTAACCTGGCCACACTTCACATCCAGGCCTGGCGTTTGTCTTGAAGTAATTTATGAGTGATTGAGGATTTTACATTGTTGTAAAAACTGATTGTTGATACCTATCTGATAAACGATTCCCCTGTTTGGTGCCCTGTGGTGCAGAGTCAGTGGGATGAGACTTGAGGCAGGAGGTGACGGGCCAGCATGTTGGGGCTTCAGAGGTTGAGTTATTATTATTCATTGAAAAACCTCTGTTGAGTGTCTTTCATGGGGTGGGTACAGTTTTTAATACTCAGGATCTAAGTATTCATTATTTCTAAGAATGTTTTAATGCCTGGTCCATGCTGGGCATCGTGAACCCTCAGGGAACAGCACAGAGTGAGGCATGATCTAGACCCTTAAGACGATCTGGGTTTAGGGCAGTCTGGGGAAGCCTATGGGAGCCTTCTCAGAATAATGATTTTAGAGGCAAGAAGTCCAGCCACAAGATCACAGAAAGCCAGTTCGAATGCGATACAGTTGTCAAAACGTAAAACCTATACGTCGGTGCGAAGTGCTGAGTATGGAACGTGCGAACGTGGCCCGCGCCTGCTCACAGGTCCTTTTCGGGTCACTGCCCCAGCCTCAGCTCCCTGCTGGGGTGGCCCCAGCCAGCCATGCTTTGAACCACGTGTCTCTATCCTCCCAGGCACAGGTGAGAAAAGATGGCGTGAAAAGTTGACATAAGTGGAGCCATGTTAAGCTAGAGCCGGAGCAGCCGTCCGAGAGAACTGCTCGCACAGGGGTGATTGTCTTGTTCCTTGAAGGAGTGTGGAGTAATTGTCTTAACTCCTTGACCCTTTGGAATGTTCGAACTGGGCGGAATAACCTCTGGAGTGGGCCAGAGCAGTGTCTCTCAGAGACAACGGTAAAGACAGTGGGAGGCATGCCTCGAGCACAAAGACAGATGATTCTGGACCTTCCAAGAGAGAATCAGCGACCAGCCGTGTAGCCCAGGAGGTAACACCAGTAGAAATCTCCTTCTTCTGTTCATGTAATTTCTATCCCCGCCTTTTCTCATGAGATCCCCTTGTCTTAGCCCTGCCATTGGGACACAGTTTGGGCTTCTGCCTCAGACTGTGCCCCAGAATTGCATCTCTGTGCTCTCATATAAATGCTCGTTGCCTCTTACTTTGGCGTTTTATTTTTAGGTTAACGATAGGAAGGCTGGTACCAACACAAAAGCGGACTCTGATGTGGGGCGGTAGCCACGAGATGTCCAGAGCGAGGAGCGGCTGGGAGGAAGCCGAGTCAGTGAATGGACAGGGCTGCTGAGAGAGACAAGAGCATCAGTAAGTCGCTCTCAGTGGAGCCAGCGAGAGGGCAGAGAAGCAGGAAGACAGAGTAGCTGCGTGGGGTGAAGGGCAGGGCCTTAGCGTGGAAACCCAGAACCCATCGCACTGAGATCGCTAGGACTGCTTTGGGTTCGAGGCAGTCCTTCAGTGTGTCTCTCTGTTTCAGTTTCCCCATGGGGCCTGCTTGTCATCTGTTCCTGAGCTGTAGGGAACGCTAGCTTCCTGGCTGACAGTCCCTTTTCTTCACTGGCACTCACATTCTTACAGCAAACCTTCATTTCCTGGGGCAATGCAAATGAATCTCTGTTCTTTATGATCAGAAGAGTCAAATGCAAGCGTGGGAGGGTGGGGGTCAGCCCCCAGGGGACAAGGGGACTCTGCCTCCACCTCGGGCAGTGGGGATGGTGGGCAAGGAGTGAGTCCTAGCTCCCTTCTGAGCTGATTTTGGATTTGTTAAAAATTATCCAGTTAGTTCAAAATTTTGGCAGAAAGTTTTGTGGTCATTGAAATATTTGTTCTTTTACATGTTCATGACATTTTAAGTCCATACACTCTGTGGTGTTTGTAGTACAAGCTTTGTTTGGTGTGTCAGGAGAAGGGCCTGGTAAAAGGTCTTAAAAGCAAGGCAACAGGCCCCAAATGGAGTCGCTTGTGCTAAGCCCCGCATCACCAAACTGAGACTTAATTACAGTCTTGGCTCTTCCCGAAATGGAATTTTAAACCAGCTGATCAAGAACCACATGCGGTGACGAGCATTAGTTAGCTAACCTGCCTGATAGACCCCTTGCCATCTCTGAAGAAAAGTAGCTTTGCAATACTCAACCTGCTTTTTAAAAAATTTTGCCCAGCATTGTTTCTTGATCCTGCTCCCTTCTGCCTGTAAGTCTTCCGTTATCGCATCCTGTCAAATGGTGCACAATTTCCACTTGCCCTTTACTGATGACTGTCATTTAGATAACTTGATTAAGGCGATGTCAGGCAGACTTTGCCGCTGTAAGCATTTCTTTCCAATTGTTCTTTGCAATTCTCTCCACACGTTCTTTGTAAATATATTATAGGGAGTTACTTTAAACTATGTAAACATCCCATTCTTCATTAAACTTTACTTTATTTCTTCATTTGTTATTTATATCGAATGGACTTACAGTGTCCTATTTGTCTAATGGGCTATCTCCGTTGCTATCGTTTATTTATGTGGATGCTCAGATTGTCCCGGCTTCAGCCGGCGGGCAGCTCTTCGATCTGGCTTCTGTGTCCTGTGCCACATTCCCGCATCCTTTGCGTATTTCCTTACCCGTCTCATAATTCCCTTGCTCCAGCTTTGGCCATGGAAGCAGCCACTTCTCCAAGGAGCCCTGGTCGTTTGTAGCAGAGAGTTTACCAGATCGGAGTGCTCGCTGTGCCGTTTGCTTTGGGGATGTCGCTGCTCCTAGTTCCTCTCCAAGGACAGAGCTACGGGACATATGTGTGCATGTGAACATGCACAGACACACACATGTGCGCACACACATTTACATCTGTACTGTGTCTATATCTTTTACGTATGTTGAAAACTAGGAGTTTACTATTATAGCTCCAATTCCAACTCAACACCAGAATATGTTCTGGTTTCCTCTCTTTCCATATTTGTAAATCCACACTCTTACAACGAGAGAACCGGCTCTCAGATCCTTACGTATTTACTCATTTCGTCAGCCCTGTCTCGCCAGCCCCCCTTCCCACGCGGGTGCTCCCCGCCCCACGTGGCCAGCAGCACTCATGCGACCCTCCCTCCTCCTGGTTCGCGCTCTGATCTCCCACCATTATCAAAGTTAACGGAGACTTTGCAGATCATCAGAGACGTGTGCATGGTGGTATTTCTGTATCCCACGAGGAATCTGTTTTTGGGACCCGTTTTTTTTCAGGGAATGTGTGATAATGAGAAGGGACTGCAGCCAACTGCGAGTTAGAAACCCAAGTCTTCTGATTCCCTGTTCTTTTTTTTTTTTTTCCCCCTCTAAAGCCCCTGGCATCAGAAGCAATTAATGGAATCCATGGAAGATTTCTCTGGCGTCTCTTACTAAATTTCATTCCCAAATGGGTTTATTTTGGAAAGGAAAGTCCATTTACCCATTTCGGAGTTATCAAAAGGTAAAAAAAAAAAATGCATTTTTTTCAGCAGTTCAGAAATTTTTCAAATGCTTTTTGGTCTTTGGATCACTCAAAAGCAGCTTTGTTTGAGAATTTCGAACTTGGCTTTCTGGGTACATAACCCCGAGGAAGGAATGCGTGCTTTGCCTCGTTTGAAGAAACTTAGTTCCAAAATAACAAATTAGGAGCGTTTAAAAACACTGCCCTGAGTGGACACCGCAGGGTTTTCCTTTGCTTTTGCGATGTGCTCCATCTTGTGAACTTGGGCCCTTTTCTGGTTGGGGGAGTTTAATAGCATTTACATAACTAATGCAAACGTGAGATCGTTTTATAAGCCACGTGGAAATCGACTTGTCTTTTCAGTTTTTACTCAGTAAATCCACGTGATCCCTGAGTAACTTAGGCTCTTGGGCATGGTGCCTGTGTACACATCAGGTGCTCAGTAATTGCTGAGCTGAGGTGAATTGAACATGCATATCCTTGTTTATTCTCTATAGAATTCCCTCCATCTCCGAGTCCCCTTACGATGGTCTAGGACAGGGATTGGCAAATTATAGCCCACGGGCCAAATCCAGCCTGGTGTTTTTAAATGGCCTGCAAGCTGAGAATGACTTTTACATTTTAAACCACTGCATAAAAGTGGAAAGAAGACTAATGTTTCGTGACATGTGAAGATTATATGAAATTAAAAGTTCAGCATTCATAAAGTTTTATAGGAACACAGCCACACCCTTTCATTTAGGAATTTTTATGATTTTTTTTTGTTATTTTTCTGCACTTCCATATCAAATGACTAATAAAAACAGACACAAGTGAAGAGACTTGAACGATACCGCCTATTTTGTACGTCGCTGGCTTTGTTCCTGGTTGTGACAATTTGTTCTCTTGAGTTCTTTATAAGCTCCACGAAAGGAAGGACCAGCTTTTGTGCTCCTTTTGGACTTAATGCACCTAGCGTGGGACCCCAGAGCTTAGCATCACACTGTCTAATGGGCTGCCCGGCATCGGAGCCTCAGAATGTTGCTGGAGACAATCACATGGTCTGTGATGATGACAGATCTCAAAAGGATATGCCCCTCTGCCTGGTCATCTTCCCAGACGTCCCTAGCGAGGTCGCATTGCCATTTCCCTCATGGTTAGCTCCACTTCCGCTCCAGAGAACGTAGAAGCAGCCAGAGGGGAATGACTCCAGTTCTGCCTGTGCGCCTGCTCTGTCGCTACGTGGCGATACAGACCGTAATGTAGAATGGGCTCCATACAGGTAGCGTCCGCCCGTCTCGCTCTGGATCCCATTGCCTCTTTCCTTCTAGAGGACTTGACTCTGCGTTTGCCCCTTCCCTGCCTCCAGCGATCGCTGTCTGTCCTCCTCTCACTCGTCGTCTAGACTTGCCTTCTGCGTATTCTCTCCTCAACCCGTTCATTCTATACAGGCTCTATTTCCCAATGCACGCAGTATGATAGCCATGAGATGCAGAGGCTAAGTCGGGGTTAGCATGTGAAGAAGGACGTGCTGACGTGGTCTCAGCAGCCTGCCTGAGAAGTGCAGGAGTGTGGAGACTCGTGGCGTGAGCTGAGTCGGGGGGCACTCGAGGGCATCTGGGGTTCAGGGGAGTGATGGACGCAGATCGACAGGAAGGAGAGGTGAGGCAGTCCGGGCATGAGTCAGTCTCTGGTTGGCTTCCTTGGTAAAGAGCTTTTTCTCAGGGAAGAGCCACATCCCGTCCAACTAGGTCCCTCTGTCGGAGCAGTGGTCAGCCACACTGTGCCTCTGTTTATAAGAATTATGAGGCTGTGGTTGTGGCCGAGTTTTAGCGAGGCAGGACCTCTCAGGGTCCCGGGCCTGGTGCTAATCGTAAAACGCAGGCAGGAAGTGGGAGCGACCACCTCCCGGATCAGCTTATTTTGACAACTCTCCAGCCTTCATTTCCTTCTTTGTGTGGTGGGAATTTGGATATGTCAGACCTTATCAAACATTTATTGAGCAAGTACTTTGGACCAGGCACAGGGCCAGGGTCTGGGAAAGACAGCAACCACGACAGCCACAAAACACAAACCTTCGTCCTGGGAGAGCTTGCCATCTGGTAGGCAGAAGACCAGCACCACGAAAGCGCTAAATGAAATGAGGTGCGACAAAGTGTAAGACCCTGGCCCCGAAACCAGAGGACTCTGCGTTTTGATTCCATTGTCTGCTAGCTGTCTGACCTTGGAAAAAAAAGCTTAACCTGTCTGTTCGTTCTTTTCGAAAATGGAAATCGTGTTACAGCTGCCTCATAGTGTTATGGGGAGGCTTCACTGTGGCGAGAAGTTAGGGCAGCGTGTGCACATAGCAGCCCGTAAATGCTGGTCCTTGTTTATTGTTGTGATTGTCCTAGAGACATGCTCAGTGTGCCTCGAGCCCATACAGGAGCCTAATAGGGAGGCAAGGACTCATGGAAGGTCCCCTCTAAGTGGTGACACTAGGACTGAATCTGGAAAGAAGAGTAATGATAAGAACTAAATGTGCGCGTGCTTACGACAGGCCAGACGCTGCTCTGAGAACGGAATGTGGATGACCACTTTTGATTCTCAACAGTCCCCGAGTATGTTAATATTGTCTCCGCTATTCCAGATGAAAGACAAGTAGGACTTAAAGAGGCAGAGAAGGGAACGGTGGGGAACCATTTTGGGCAGTGGTGCAGATACTGATGGTCCAGGGAGACGGAAGAACAGCAGGTTAACGGAACTGAAATCCCTGCAGTACGGCTGGAACGTGAAGGGACGTGTGGGCAAGTGGCGTGAGAGGAGGCTGGAGAAACAGGGGGTCAGACTGTCACTCTCACCAGAAGATTTATTGGGTCCCCAACTGAAGACAGTTCAGCGCCGTCTCTGACAAAGCTCTGACCATCCATTTCCTGTTGTATTGATGAGAAGCAGATGTCATCAGACTCTTCTTCATTGGAATATGTGCTCTTCATTTATAAAAACATATCAGAAGATTCTTGGGAATTAATGGAAGAAGCCATTCCAGAAAAGACTTGACCAAGAGATAGATAGCATCTCTCTTTTTACATTGTCCAGTTCAAGTGACTTGAACCCCCACAATTAGAGCCACATAGAGCTGAGTTTGACTTCAGGCTCAGAAGTCTATGCACAAAAGTGGTTCTGTCTCGACTCAGTGCTTTCCCCTGACTTCCTAGTTTTTGTTCTGGTATTTTTTTAAGTTCGCTTAACCCAAAGCAATGAAAGTCTGATCTGACTTATATCTAACTCTCCTGGGAGATATAAACAAGCACCAAAAGGCATTTTAAAGTAACACACATAAAAAAAACACACACAAAAGGAAAAAACACATAAAAGCCACAAACCAATATAGAACTATAACACAAAGCACATGCTTAAGTCGTGACTTGTGCTTGAAACACACATTGGACCCTTTAATTCTTAGGTACCCTAACGCCACCAGACCAGGTGGGTAACTCCTTTGAAGACAGACCACTGGGCTGGCCAAGTGCAAACTGCAGCTCTGCTGTTTGTGGTCCAGACGTGCCCGAGCTCCTCCTGCTCCTCTCCTCCCCCTCTGCCACCCAGGGCTCCCGCTGGGAACTTGCATTCGCAGCATCTGCTGGTCCAGTGACTTGCGACTTTGGATTAGACATCTTTTCTCCCTTTTCTCTCTCCTGTCCTTTATTCCGCCATGCTACAAAGCCTTGAGGTCTCCCCATGGCCTTGAGAATGAAGTAAGGCTATTTGGTGCGACTCTACAATACGGCTCTAGGTCGGCACTCTGGATTGGTCTCCTGCTCTGTACCGCCCCCCACGCCCGCCCTGTCGGCACTACCTTCCTCTTGGCACCAGCGTCCCCTCACACACTGGACTCCTCGTGATTCCCAGGGGCGAGCTCCTGTCTTTGCCTGAGAGCTGCCTCTACCCAGGATGCCTGTTGTCCAGCCTGGTCATGTCGCCATGACGGTCAAGTTTAAATGTTACCCTCTTTCTGAGTCTGCTCTCTGTGTGCACAGAGTGCTTTGTACATGCAATTGTAGCATTTCTAACATTTTATTATAGTAAATGGTTTGTGTCTGTGGCTCTTGTTAAGAAAAGGCGAACCTCATAAGATAGTATAGATGTTCAACAAATGTTTGTTGCATGAATATACAATCATCCCCGCTTATCCGCAGGGGATACATTCCAAGAACCCCTGCTGGATGCCTGAAACCACAGATACTACTGAACCCTGTTTATACTGTTTTTTTTTTTTTAATATACTCTGAGTATTTACCTATGATAAAGTTTAATTTAGAAATTAGGCACAGTAAGAGATTAACAAAAGATAATAATATAGTAGAACAATTATAACAATATACATAATAAAAGTTGAGTAAATGTGGTCTCTCTCTCTCCCTCCCTCTATCTCTGTTTCTCTGTCAGTCTCTGTCTTTCTGTCTCTGCCTCTGTCTGTCTCACACACATGCACACACACACACACACACATACACACACACACAGGTCTCACCATACTGCGCTTACCTTTTCACTTAAAGTGCTTCGTGGCTTCTGCATGGCAGCCTGAATTGCCAGCATCACTACTCTTACACCCTGGGACCATTATGAAGTCAGCACAAGTACTGAGATGCCGTGACAGTCAGTCTGATGACAGAGGTGGCTACTGAGTGACCAATGTGTGGGGAGCATCCACGATTGTGGAACTGCTGGACAAAGGGGTGACTCACATCGTGGGCAGGATGAAGAAGGACTTGAGCGGTTTCATCACGCTACTCAGAATGGCGTACAATTTAAAACTTATGAATTGTTTATTTCTGGAATTTTCCATGTAATAATTTTGGACCCTTCTTGACGCAAGGAACTGAAACCATAGAAAGCGAAACTGTGGCTAACGGGGGGCTGTTACATATATGATTGACCTTTGCTCATCATACTTGGAACTGGAGCCATTTTTCTTTAGCGGGTACAGCTCGTAAGGTGGCCGCACATGCTCTGTTGGCGTATTAGTTGTGTGTTGGGGATGGCTGTGAGCGGGGAAGGGTAGGTCATCTTGTTACAGAGAATTCATCACCAATCCTATAGTTTTTAGCCAAATTACAATCTTTATAATTAAGTAAATGCTAGACACTGGCATTTGGAAGAGGGGATTATTATTCTTTAATTGGTGATAATGCAGACGTTCAAGGAGGTTATAGGTTGGAAAAAAAATCACACAGCGCATTTCATATCATCTGGGAATAAGAACCAGATGTGGGAGAGCTGACTTGCCCATGGCAGGTAGGAGAGAGGACAGTGACTCAGCTGCCTCGAATGACTCAGCATGCGAAGCAGTTAGCCTAGGCCCACTGCCGACATGAACAGTAGGTGACTTGAAGTTGCTAAGCCACCGGTGAAGATCAGCCAAGCCAAACAGATTCGTGGCGTGGGAGCCTCGAGGGGGTGCATACCAGGGTGGTTGCATTCTTAATTAAAGATGAGGCTGGCCCAAGTCCAGAGCTTAGCTCAGAGATAAGTCCAGCTCTTCCAAGAAGCATCCCCCTGAGAGAACCAGTAGGCAGAAGACATGCTCGTGGTTTTAGTTTATGGGACAAAATACATAGGACCATAGGCTAGATACGCTAGAAAGGGCTTTGCGTAAGTGTCTTCGAAGCTGCTCGGTTTGCTACTGCTTTTGCTTCGTCAGCTCTCCAAGTGATTTTCTACTGTTCTCCTGCGAATCCAACAGCCTGTCAAAGTCGCTCCTAAGTTTTTCTGGGGAATACTCAATAAGGCAGAGAATAAAAAAGGTTCGTGAACTTTTATTTGACTGCCCATGTGTTAACTCAGCTCATCCAGGTCATGATCATCATGTTTCTCTGTGCGTGTTCTTATATCTTTTTTATTACGAATATCGAAAGCTCTCTGTGCGTGGAGATGGCCTCTGGTCTTTCCTGCATCATCGCTGTCCACGGCAAGAGAGGTCAGCACTAGCTGGGCTTGTCGAGCAGAGAGTCCTTCATTGTAGGGGCCCAAGATGGCTGCAGAAGGGAAACGGGTGGTGACTCGGCGTGCTGGCAGGGGCGGTGGGGCCAGTGGAAGGAGCATACAGCACACAGCACTTTGCACAGCATGCATGGCTTTTATTTGTCTTTCGATGTCTGTGTCATATCTCCCTGAATCTGTTCTCAACTTTTCAGTGGCAAAGATCTTGCTTCATATTTTTATCCCCAGTGCCATGTCCCGTGGCTGCCATGTACCCAAGGATCAACAGTTGGCTTAGGAAGGCCATGAAACAAGACCAGAAGTTGAGAAATATACAATTGATCATAACTATCTTTCTCCCCACTAATTTTGTGACTCATTTTCCAGTAAGGGAGACCCAAACCATTTTCTCTCGATAACGCCAATTATAAATATGAGGGCTACTGGGTATCATTGCATCCAATTCAGGACACTCTCTACTTCCAGATTATTCTGGGTTGAGGATTATGCAAAAATGGCTTTTAGACCGGACAGTTTCAGTTCAGGGTCAAGACAGTGAAAGGCCCACAAAGCTCTGGCTTCTCAGCGAATCGCTTGGTCTCTTTCTGACCTAAAGTGGGCTTCCACCCTCTACCCCCGTCACCATCCTGAGATCTGGTATTGACCGGGAGCGGCGTCTCCAGAACCAACCTTGATTGGAAAAATATGTTGGCATGGTCTTCTGGGTAGTAGCCTTCTGCTTTGCTTCCTTAACTTGACTGTTGAACTTCCTCAGTCATCAGGGAATTAACAGAAGTCCTTCTACAGCCTTTCCCTTCCATTTCTAATAGGAACTTGGTCTGTCTGGCACATACTAGGCACTCAATAAAAATATACTGTGACAAAATATGTAATATGAATTTCGGAAACAGTAAAGAAAAGTAATGTTTACTGAATACCTAATTGGTGCCGAACATTGGGTTGGAGCTTTCCTGTATTTTTCATTTACCCCTTGCTATAAATATATGAGAATAACTTTAATGTGCAGTGGAAGCCAAGGATCAGAGAATCTGATAAATTTACCTAAAACGATTGACAGTACACAGTGGTGCCATGTTTTAAGCGAAGGCTTGTGTTTGGGTGGGCTTTCAAAATCCGAAGTCTTAGGCTGCACCCACCAAGCTGATAAGCTTATGTTTACATAATTTTTGCATTACTGGTTGATGAACATTTCAACCCGTACGTATTATGATTACCAGAAACACAAAGCGTCAAAGCGAGGCTTACCGTATTCTTTAAAAACTGCTCCTTAATTTCCTTCATTTGGTCAGCTGTCCCTCCCACCACTCTAAAGCTGTGTTTATCAGCCTTGACATGTCGCCCTCTGGAGCTGGCACTTCTTTGTCGCAGGGGGCTTTCTTGTGCATTGTTTGATGTAGATTTAGGTTTCCATCACAGAAACACCTTTTGAATAAATGTCTGACAAAGAGAAAGTCCCACTGGATGTGAGAATTATGACCCCCAAACAGTTGGAGTGAAGAGCTGAAGAAGAGAAATGTACGTAGGGTTGGAACGGAGCACAGAAGGTGGAAAAAATCCAAACAAAAACAGCCAGACCCAGTAGACTTGCCATTTCGGTCTGAGCCAGAAGAGCAAGCTTGAGCCCAATCAGCCTGAAATCCCCGCATTCTGCAGGCAGGAGAAATGCTAAAGTTAGCATGTGTGGCTTCCTATAAAATGGGACTAATCGGAAACAGACATCCTCCAGAGGACACTTGCAGCGTTCCCCGGCCCTGGGCCAGACACTTCAAAGCCCCATTATCAGTGAGTTGTGGTCCCTGTGTTGGGCGATGCTATGAGGAAATGTCAGCCCCGGGTCACAGCTTCCTCTCTTTTCAGTGCGAGGGGGTCGAGGTCGCCGAGGGCTGCCCACACTCTGCTGGCCGGCCACGTGACTGAGTCTGTGTGCTTTAGAGCTCACCTTCCATTCCGTCGTAAATTAGGGTGCTATCTGACAGGAAGCAGGATTTGAAGTGGGAGACAGATGACTCCTCTCCAGAAATTCAACTCTGCCAGAAACCCCTCACCTTTGTACTGAAAAAGGTGCAGAGATATCAGTGGCCCTCCCTTCCTCCTTCAGTGTGGCTTTGAGAATGCTCCCAGCTGAATCGGTCATCAGCCAGCACTGGGTGCCTGTGTGGTGGTGAGCGTCGTATGTTAGCTAGCTCATGGGATCTTGAGGAGGTGATTTTGAAAATATGAGACATTACACATTTTTATTTCCTCAGCCTCTTGTTTTCTCTTCATGTCCAAGCCCTCGTACTTGCTCCAGTCGATCTGAACTGTGAGGCTGAACTTCCTCAAGCCCAAGAATGCCTTCGTTGGGGACCAGATGTCCCCCTTTGGAGTTCAGGTGGCATGACAATGAAGCCATATCCGCATAGCAGGCTGGGGTCTGACTCTGGGGCCAGGCACAAAACTGTTTACAAAGGGTGGCAGGACTTCCTGATTCCCTCTCCTGCCCTCGAGGACGTGTCATCCAAGAGATGAAGGTGACCCACTAATTGGGATCCAGGAGATTATCCTCTTTTTTTTTTTTTTTTTTTTTTTTTTTTGAGAATTGGTTGATTCTTGCTTTGGGGACCTGGGTGAAGAGAGGAGAGAAATAAAAGGATAAGGGGCACAAATAGAAAAATTCCCCCAGGCCAGGTAGTCCAAAGAGGTTCGAGTGGCACCTTTGGGTAAAAGAAAAGTGTCCCTAAGTGGACTCAGTATTATATGCCACTGAAAAACTTCCATCAGAGTTTTGAGTGTCTAGTAAGTCTGTTCTTAGGGCAAATTCTTGGAAAAATTACGAGGTTTGTCCTAAATAATCACTTCTCATTCTCTTTCCCCAGTAAGATGTTCTAATAAGGCTTAAAATGTGACCTCCCTTGAGGATATTTTTAGAACATTCTTTAAAAAAAATTTGTTTGAAATTAAAAAAAAAAACCCTTTGCCATATTGAGGTATATGGTTTATATACAGTAAATTACACACATTTAAAGTATACAATTTAATTAATTTTGACATGTATATATAACTATGAGACTATTACCACAATAAAAATAATGAATATATCCACATCTCCCAAAGTTTCTCCTGCCCTTTAGTAATTTTGCCCTCCCACCCCCTCTAACCTCCCCCATTACTACACAACTACGGATCTGCTTTCTGTCACTATAGATTAGTTGGCGTGTTCTAGAATATTATACAAATACAATACAGACTCAGTTTTGGTCTGGTTTCTCTCACTCTAAATGATGATTTTGAGGTCCATTCATGTTATGCATATATCAATACTTCATTTGTTTTTACTGTATTGATATGCTCCAGTGTGTTTATCCATTTACCTGTTGAGAGGTGTTTGGGCTGGTGCCAGCTTTTGGTCATTATATTCTGCTACGAACATACCAGCTGCTGTGAATGTTTCTTTCCAAGCCTTTGAATGGACATATGGTTTTACTTCTCTTACGTCGGTACCTAGAAGTGGAATGGCTAGATTATAGAAGGCTTAACTTTTTAAAGAAACTGTTAAAATGTTTTTCAACGTAGTTGAACTATTTTTTAGTCCTATCAGTTCCTCCCTTCTTCACCGACACTTGATATAGTTAGTCTTTTTAATTTTCGCTATTTAAATGTACATGTAGTGATATCTTATTGTGGTTTTAATTCATGTTTATCTAGTGACTGATAATGTTGAACACATTTGTGTGCTTATTTGTCATCTGTATGTCTTCTTTGGTAAAGCATCTGTTAAAATTTTTTGCCCATTTAAAAAAATTCAGGTGTTTCTTTTCTTATTATTGAATTTCGAGGATTCTTTATATATTTTGGATACAAGTCCTTTATCAGACTTGTTATTTAAAAATATTTCAAATCCAACTATATGGCTCATTTTTTCATTTTATAGTCTTTCAAAAAGTAGAAGGTTTAAGTTTTGATAAAGTTCAAATTATCATTTTTTTATTTTATAGATCATGCTTTTGGCATTGTAGCTAAGAAATCTTTGTCTAAGTTAAGGTCACAAAGATTTTCCTTTATACTTTTCCTATATGTTTTATATTTTCAGGTTTGACATTTGGGTTTATCATCCACTTAATTTTTGAATATAGTATAAAGTATGGATCAAAGTCAATGTTTTTGCACATGAATATCCAATTGTCTCAGCACCATTTGTTGAAACGTGCATCATTTGTCCACTGAATTTTTTTTTTTTTTGTAAAAAATCAGTTGTCTCACACTCCCTGATTTCAAACTATATTACAAAGCGATAGTAATAAAAACAGTATGGTATTGGTATAAAAACCGACACATAGATCGATAGCCCAGAATAGAGAGCCCAGAAATAAATCCATACATATAGTGTCAATTAATTTATGACAGAGAAGCCAAAAATATACAATGGGGAAAGGACAGTGTCTTCAATAAATGGTATTGGGAAAACTGGACAGCCACATGCAAAAGAATGGAACTGGACCACAATGTTACACCATATTTAACTCAAAATGAGTGAAAGACTAGAACATAACATCTGAAACCATAAAACTCTTTGAGGAAAATATAGGCAGTAAGCTCCTTGACATTGGTCTTGGTGATGATTTCTTAGATTTGAAACCAAAACCAAAGGCAACAAAAGCAACAATAAATAAGTGAGGCTACATCAAACTAACAAGCTTCTGTATAGCAAAGGAAACAATCAGTAAAATGAAAAGACAACTTACCAAGTAGGAGAAAGTATTTGCAAATCATATCTCTGAAAAGGAATAATACCCAAATCTGTAAAGAACTCATACAACTCAATAGCAAAAAACAGACCATCTGATTAAAACACGGGCAGAGGGTCTGAATAGATAATTTTCCAAAGAAGTCATACGAGTGGCCAACAGGTACGTGTAAAGGTGCTCGACGTCACTCATATTTATTAAGGATTTTATATGATTTGCTGCTATTGTAAGTAGTATTTAAAATTTTCAGTTTCCAGTTATTGCTAGTATGTAGAACTCCCATTGATTTTTGTACATTGATCTTGTATCTTGAAACCTGGGTAAACTCACTCTCTCTAGCAGCCTTTTAGTAGAACCCATGGATTTTCTAAATAGATAACCATGCCGTTAGAACACCCTTTTGGACTAAAAAGAAGTCAAGACTAAGACAATTTCCAAAGCAGCATTTTCGTACGTGTGTATGCGAGCTTAGTTCGGGTTTCTCACGTGGAAAGGTGAGCGTTTTAACAGCAGACTTCTGACGATCGTTTTGAAGCTGCCAGGTGTTGAGTGGAATGAGGTTCCTCGGTCGACGCGTGGATCCTGTGGCTTTGTTCTCTCTGCCCAGTGGTGGACGGTCTCACTCTCGCCTGCTGCAGCCCGGTGTTACGTTTCATTTTACGTCGTGTTTCACGTGCGCTTAGAATAACTCCACAAACCACACAGGAAAACCCCGTGTGGATGGCTAGGTGCTAGCACACATTTCGAATTATGGCTTCCCGTTCACCGATGGTGAGTTATGATCTTTTCAACATTTTAAACTGTTTTATAAAAAGGAAGAGACAATTGGGAAGAAAAAAAACACCTCTAGCAACAGTATTTTTTCATCTGCATCCTTTTTTGCAGTTCTAAAGATTTAAAATAAAAATGAAAATTTGCTTCTTTCTTTTTTATTTTCCTTTGGGGAAGGATTGTAGAGGGAGCTAAACCACGTGGTGAAAACTCATGCGAAGACTAGGCTTTCCGTGTGTTTATTTTCGCTGACGCAGGGCGGCCAGGCACTGACAGGTGGAATCGTTCACCTTCCAGATGGTGCAGGAGCGAGGGGCGCTGAGCAAGCCCTCGCCTCGCTTGCTCACACTCGTGTGCGTGCACCACGTGGCCTGCAGGATCTCTCTGACCTGCATGTGCACCCCTATTCCTCACCTCCCCCTTCCTCCCCCCCATCTCCCCCGGCTTAGTGCATCTCAATGTGTTCGCTGACGATGCTGTAGAGAGTGGGCGTCCCTCACGTGTGTGGTTCTGGAAGAAAAGGCAAAATTAGAAAAACCCTAGCTGCGTCTTCTTGCAGCCACCTTACTTTTGCTGCCCGCCATCTCCGAGACAATGGAAACGTGACAGGGTACTGAGTGGTCAAGACCTTGTGACAGTCACTGAGTGTGTTATCTGGGGAGCAGGTGACAGTCAGGGCGAGAAGGTCCCTGCTAGCATTTGCTTTTTCAACAAATGTTTTAGTGCCAACTAGCTGCTAGCTTCTCTTTTAAGCACTTTGCATATTCAGTTAACAAAAGAGACACAAATCCATGCCTTCTGGGAGCTCATCTTCCAAGAGCGGAAAGGGAGAGAGAGAATAAATATAAATTCTACCGTATAATTAATAAACGATCCGGTGTATTAGGAGGCGATAATTATCCAGGCAGCGGGAATAGGGCCGCGCTGGGGTCAGACCCCTGGCACCTCCATTTGCCCGGAGGGAGGGAACAGTGCCTCCGCTGCTGTCTGTGAACATTTCTCATTCTTAGCATGCTGTGGCCGTCGTACATTTTAATGAAAGTGTCACGAAGTCTGTAGGGAGATGTGGCTGTGCCCTCGGGGGCGAAGTCTCTCCCGGCGTGAGGAAGCGCTTGTGGCTCCTGTTGGAGGATGAGCGAGGAGCGGAGCAGGAATGATGTCAGGTGGGACTCAGCGCCCTTAGTCTGGCCTGGTCTTAAGCGTGGATGAAGATGTTGAGAGGTTTCGACAGGGCCACCAGGCAGTTGGACCCACGTGGTGGCTTCTTCGTGCAAATAGTCCAGAAGTTAGAAGTGCAGAGCAAGTAGGGGGGTGTCCAGTTGGACCAGCCCTTGGAGGACTTGAGTATAGGTATCTCCGACAGTATACAGTGTGACAGGCTCAAAGATGGGACCGAACCCCAGATTCTGTGTGTTTCTTGCTTCCTCCGTTAGATGAAAGGATTTTGAGCATTCGAAGCCGGCTAAAGGGAACCGACAGCGATGGAAGGAAGGCCGCTCACCGTAGTGGCCGGTAACGGGGCGGGAGTGGGATTAGGCTTGGGGGTTCGAAGGGAAAGGGCGACAAGCAAAGGCGGACGAATCAAGGCTGGGTTCGCATTCACCTCTGCTCCCCTGGAGATCGGCTTCCTCAAGCTAAAAAGTCTCAGTCTGCCTTTAGTTATCTTCGGAAAGCTGGGGTTCCTTTGTAAGTTTCATGCCTTCAGCTGAAAGTCAGACCAGTTTCGTCTTCAGTACTTAGCCTGATGATTGCCGCGCCCAGAACTCATGTCATTTACATGGAGTTCTCTGTCATCGAAGCATTTCTTCCCAAGACACATCAGAAGGGTTTTTGATGAGTTCGGTTTGGCGGTCGTAGGCGGTGGTGACGGTCCCAGCTCGTGCCGGCTCGGGACCGCCGATGGTGCACCTCGCTTCCCATCTCTGCCTTCAGCGGCGCCACGCTGGCAGGTGCAGCTGGCTGCGGTGGGAGTATTTACACCAGAGAAGTTGTCAGAATGTGCAGATCAGGGCTTTCCCCCCGAAGATCCGCATGCTGAACGTTGCTGGCATAACTTGTCCTAGTGCCTTTTTCACTTTTAATACCAGAAAAAATAAAATAAAATAAAAACCATTTTTTTTTCTCATGGGTCCACAAGGGACAAAATAAAAAAGCTACCAAAAGCTTCGGTTATTTGCATGGCTGCTCAGTTTTACTCCACAGAACAAGAGAGGCGTTTGATAGAAGATGTTAAGAGGTATTTCCGAGTTTTCTAGGTATCTTTGTGTCATGTTTCCTTGGATAGCACAATGAAATGTTTGGAGCAGTTTTTTAAAGTCAAAGAACCGTGGACTTGAACCTTAACCTCCCATCTTTAAAATGGGTGACAATGGGTAATTGACTTAAGTTCTCCAAGCTTCAGTTTTGTCACCTGTAAAATTAGAATCAAAATAATTTTGCATGTGAGCAGCTTTGCGATTTGTAAAACTCTGGAAGTGGGACGTGCTATTGTTACTCACACACCTTCAGTAGGTGGTAGTATTGCTATTTGATCTGTGCGACAAAAATATTAAGGACCACTTTACTTTTTCCTAGGATAAACGAATGTGCTGCTTCTTTTTTTAAGATAAAAAAAGTGATAACGGTATTACACAATAGCTAAATATTTGGTTGACCAAGCCCTCCCTTTCTGAATGGCTTCAGAGAAGGCCTTTTATGTCTCGAATGAAAATCTGTCCAGCATGAGCACTAACCAGTGGAACCGTGGCAACAATGTGCGGTTACCCCATCGCGGACTGTCCCCTGTGTGTTGGGAGATAGTGAAATATATACATGGTTTAAGGGCAGCAGGAACAAAGAACAGAGACTTTTCCAGACTCATTTCCCTCTCTCCCCACCCAGCCCTCTTCTCAGATGAGCTTCCTCCTTCAGCCTCTCTGGAGCTAAGTGCTGATAACGGCCTCGATACAGAATGCACTTTGTGGGAACGTCTGCTGTTGGTCACAGCTGTGGCATCCAGTCCTCCAGTTCAAAGACTTCCGACTTCCTTCCTTATCTTTGGAACTTCTCTCTGCTCTCCGGTACCCACACCCATCTCCAGTCCTGAGTATCTACTTTCCGTAATCCCACTTCATCCTTCTCTATCCTCTGGCTTTACAGGCTGTTGATCCGTATATCATGTTCTCCTTCTAAACATTCGACGTTTGCTTTTCTTTCGCTTTGTCTTCAGGATGGACAATAAGTTTTGCTGTGACCTTATAGTTATTTCATTTATATTTATTTTGTATTGAAAACTGGCTGTAAACTCTTCTGCATCTTTCTCTCTGCAACCTTGTCAAGCCTTTGCTTTCTCATTTGTAAAAAAAAAAAAAAGAATCGTGTGGATTCAATAAAATAATGTATGATGTATGCAGGAGCCCTTAACATGGTGGTCAACGAATGTTAGCTTCTTCCTCTGCCTTTGCTGTTCTTAATGCCTACGGCAAAATTTGTTGCCAGTTTTGAAGCACTCGGTGGATTTCTTTTGTGGTGAATGATTATAACGCCCAGTGGCTAGGAACTATTCTTCTCCAGTATTGACCTTTTTCTTTGTTGAGGGATTTCTATTAGCAGAACACCCTGGTCTCTCACACCTTCCTTAGGAAGGAGTGTCTTATTGGAGAATGAGTTTGGGGTGAGAAAGTTTGGGATAAGGAAGTGAAGAAATTTGGGATGAGGAAGAGGATGATGAAGGAGGTCAGCCTCTTTTTGCATTGTGTGTGTGGAGGGTGGGGGGAGAGATGGTGAGTCGAGAGGAGAGTTGGCGGCCTATAAACACCTTCCGACCTGCTCCTTTGTGCTGAAAGTTCTACAGGGGCAAGCTGTGTTTTCTCAGCCTTACACGTGCCTGCTTCTGGGACTCAGCCATAAAGAGCTCATTGTTGCTGGACAAGTAAGGCACATTCTTCAATATGAGATCAATCAAAAATAAAGGTGTAATTTTATATTCATATATTCTTTTGTGCCTCTTGATGATTCTGTTCTTGGACATGGAAAACAGAGTTGTTTTTTTTTTTTTAATTTTTTAATTTTTTTAGGGTTCTTCTACTATCCTTAGCAATCTATTCTTCTGGTTTGTGTAATAGAAAATGTATCAGTGCGACAGCCTCCTGTTTCTGCTGTCCTACTTTTAAATGTTTCTTTTACGGGCTTCACAGGTGTTTCAGAACCAGTGGAAGCATAATTAAATGGGTTTTCTAATCCAAAGTCCCCTTGGTTATTTGGACTCCTTGAAGATGAATCTTTTTCATTTGGTGTCTTTCTAAAAAAAATTGGGGGCATTTCTACCAAATTGGCCCGTTTGAGCCACGATTGCTATTTTCTCATTTCATCTTTATTTTACTTAAACATTCTTTTTCCTCATTCTCATCCCTCTCCAAATGACGAGATTTCACTATTGTCAGTTCTTGAGTAATTACGAAATGCTTGGGTGCATGCTTTTGTCCATTTCTCTTGGTTCTGACTCCGAACCTCTGTGTGGGGTCACAGAGAAGAGAGGATGGGTAGGAGGTGATGCGTAAAAGCAGAAGAGGTAGGCTAGACAGCCAAGTAGGCTTGCGAGGGCATCGGAAGGGCAGGATTTGTCTCCATGCCCAGCTGCCGCTTCATAGCGCAGTGAGCCTCAGACAATCAATTATCTTCATGTGACACTAGTAGGGAATGGGTGGACATCAGTAGTTGGAAGGAGGGTAGTTTGTCAAACACAGGGATATGTCAGTTTTGAGAGACAGGCCACGTTCTGTGGGATTTCAGTGGCGAGAAAGATGAGCCATGAGCCGCTGGCTACAGGGCCCTACATTAAGCTGAAGGAGAGATGCAGGGAGCTTCACTCTCTTTGACGTCCTAGTGGTTTTTGCCCAGGGCCTCGCCCCAGAGCCTAGCCTGGGGTACGCCAGTGGCGTTGTAGAGCGTTGCATTGCTAACGATGTTTCTCTCGGAACCACATTTCTGTCCATCGCTCAGAGGATCCGGCCACATGGTTAACAGCAGATAAAAGAAACACCAATGACATGAACTCTTTGTCTACCTGTTTAGTCCATTTCTAGATCTTCTCTGCCCTGGCCCTGTCTGTAGAAAACTGACCAGAGTGTATCCTCAAGCTCATCTTAAATAAGTATTAACTAACAGCTTATTCATTTGACATTTTTTTGGACTCCTGGCATCATGCTTGATGATGAAATATCAGGAATCATGACTGCCTCTGAGGAGACTCACAGGGTATGGGGGAGGCAGACATGCAAACAGATAAACCACAAGCTTATACAAATTAGAATGTAATTCCGTGGGTAGCACAGAAGACAGGGCAACTAACTTCTCGCACAGCATGAGCCTGCGTGAGGCATGGATTTTCCAGGGGGAAGGCTGAGCAGAGATGCACACCTTTCTGGAAAACTGCTTCATTGAGTCGTTTGGCCCGATGGACTGCATGGAACGTATCAGTGTGAAGACGGTCTGTTGTGAGCACAAATGGTTTTATTATCTCAGGAATCACTATCAAATATAGGAAGATAGATGCCTCTGAAGGCATCACTTGGAAACAAGCATGGCAGAGTCACGGTTGCTGGCCAAATTTCATCTTTCAAATGTATTTATAAACCACGCACAGGCTTATCTGAGAGATCATCTTGCAAGTAGCAAAGGCTAACGCTGATTCTGGGTGTCGGGAAGTGGCGAGGTTTGGGTCATGTAGGCTCGGGAGGAGAAAGAGAAGAGTTTTATTCTCCAGATACTTCTTGTCAGATGCAGAGTTGGAAGGATCCCGGTAAATCTGGCGCTCGTTAAACAGCCGCTGAATTAGATGCTCCCATGGGAAAGTCTTGCCCTTGAGAACTCGGTCTTTTTATTTGCTTTGAGAACCTCAACCGCTGAATTGTCCAATTCCTGGAAGCATCTTGACAGCATGAATTGATTATGAAGATGGTGTAAGCAGCGCTGAAGTTCCGCTGCATTAGATCACTAGACTTCTTCATCGTGAGACGAGTGGCGGGGACGCTTGTTGAAAGGATGATGACATGAAAGAAACGCCATCTCCCCCCAATCTACCAAGATTACCACGGTGTCACCTCCGAGCGGCTTGCGCAACAGAGATGACTTTTCGCAGATCTTATTGTAGTCAGTGTTTCCATAAGTGGTCACTGGGAATGAAGGCGACCTTTCAAAGGGCTGTTTTATTTTTGTGGTTGTAAAATGCTATAAACATGTGGTTATAAACATGGCAGTGAGGGCTCTGTGATGGGAGCACTGGGTCCAGAGGAGGAAAATAACTTTCCTGAGCACCTAATGGCCAGTTAGTTGTCATTGTTCCCAATTTATTGCCAAGGAGGCCGAGGCACCCATAAATTAATTGAGTCACAGCAGGAAGTGGAAAGAACACTAGACTATGACCTGGAACTTGGAATATGAACCCAACTTTCATTTCTTTGCAGTGTAATCTTGGGAAAGTTATTGGACCTCGCTGGTCTAATATCTCATCTGAATAATTGGAATAATAATACCAATAATAATATACTTTATGAAAGGCTTTCATATTCACGGTCTCATTGGTTTCCCACTGTCTGCCTGCCCAGTAACTAGAGAGATGGCACTAGGGAATGGTGCTTGAGCTGTGGAGTCAGAGAGTCCTGAGTTCAAATCCTGACTCTGCTTCGATCTGTCTTTTTGAGATTCAATCTCATTTGCAGTTGAATGAGGCTAAGAATACATACTGCACAGTGCTTTTGTGAGATCAGAAGAGGAGATGAAGTGCACTTAACAAATGGTAGTTTCTTTAAGGCCATGTGAGGAATGAGGAAGATGATACAGGACTTCTTCAAGGTCGTGCACGCTTACCACACGAGGCAGGAAGGTCAGGAGTAGGCACATGGGCTTTGGAGGTAGGTGGACTTGGGTTTCAGTTCTGGCTCCATTTCTTACCAGCTGTATGACGCCAGGCAAGTGATTCGATCTCTCTGAGCTTTTAGTTTCCTCATATATATAAAGGTATCTATGAAATACTTTATAATCTCATAAGTAGGTGGATGGGATGATAAAATTATAAAAAATACTCTGCTAAGTGCTCCTCCCCTCCCTCCCTCCTTCCTTCCCTCCTCCTTCCCTCCTTCCTTCCTTCCTTCCTTCCTTCCTTCCTTCCTTCCTTCCTTCCTTCCTTCCTTCCTTCCTTCCTTCCTCACTGTCTCCCTTCCTAGTGCCTAGCATAATGTACTGGGAACTTAGCAGATGATCAATAACTAGTGTGAATAAATGACTAAATGAATGAATGAATGTCTTTTTTTATTATTATTGACTTAACACTGTGGCCCAATTCCCTTTAGGAGACTGCAGAGTTCAGGTGTGGGCAGCTTGACCTCCGGCTTCCTTTGCCCTTTCGCAGGAGTCAGGCTGCCTTTGTGCTTAGCGAGCTCTCTGAAAACTGCCCTGCTCCCCGGATCCTTGGTCTCTAGACTTTTTCCCCTCATGGGATGATGATATCACTTGAGAAATTCAGCCCTTAAAAATGCCATCTCTTCCAAAACAGGAGATGAGCTCCTCCTGGTTGGGCTGAATGCCCGCTGCAGAATCTCGATGCTATCCTGTGCTCCCCACCCCTTCTGTCTTTACTATTAGGAGGAAGAAGAAAAGCAACAGCCTGAACTGATCCACATGAAACATCTCGGAAGTTTTCAACACTTAACTTAGTTATTATCACCTCTCAGGGAACAGAGCCTTAGGCAAAATGTGGGGAAATGGCCCCTTAAGTGGAAAAAATGAAGAAAGGGGAAAAAATGAGATCAGTGAAAATGAATATAGTAGAGCAAAGCTCCAAAGTGATTCAACTTTCTAAAAAGTGAAGCGATGATAGATACAGGGAGTGCTGTGCTCTGGGTTCTGTTGAAAGGCAAATCTGTCTCTGAAGCTTCCCCGGAGACCTCGCAGGGCGAGCTAATATCTGTAACTATTTTGAGAAGGTCACCTATTAAACAAGAACCTCGTGCATTCGTGTGGGGCTAGCATGCAAGGTCATGGGCATCCAGGAGTCAGAATGTTCCCGAGTACAGAGGTGACTACTGCCAGTTGGACCCTGGTTCAATGTCTCCAGGAGCTGGAACACAGTCCTCGTCTCTGCGCCTCTGCAGATGTAACCAAACCTCGCATAGGAGCCCTGGTGTGGCTCTAGAATTATTCCATGCATCCGAATGGCAGATCCATGCTGTCCCAAGGGATGCTCTCAGAAGCAGAGATGTGTTGCCTGGACGCCCACATACTCTCTTCGGGATCAGTGGTTGTGAAGGGTGCAGGGGCGATGGTGAAAGTCCGAGAGCCTGGTGCTTCTTGAATTGTGCGTTGGGCACGTGGTGTAGGAGTCCAGGGCCGGTGGTGGGTGACCCTGGGTTCTGGGAGCAGGAGACTGGAACTTTGCTTCCTTAGCTAATTTTTTTTTTTTTTTTTTTTTGTAGAAAGATGCCAGGACTCTCAACTGTAGCTAAGGGAGTGACAGAATTTTATCTTTATCTATGGCATCACTGTTTGACGTTAACTCGCTTTATGTTTTTTTGTACCATGTTGCTTCCTATTTGGAAATTTTAAACCCTCGTTTAAATATTTTCGTTCATGATATAACATTTATTTACACTCATCATCAAGTAATTATCTATTTGATGTTTCTCTGTCATGCTAGACTGTAAACTCCAACGATTGATTTGGTCTCAGCTGGTAACGTTGTAGCAGCACATAATGCTTTTTGAACAAAATAATTTACACAATGCTTCCTAATTTACGACGTGTTTTCACATGTATTTTCTTATTTTGGTTTTCATAGCCTACTCTTTTCGATATTTTTGATAGATACTGTTTCCATCTGACTTCTACAAGTGAGGACACAGAAAGTCAAGAGGTAAATGGTGGACTTATGTCTGTGACGTAATGAAACAATGGTTCTCAAAGTGTGGCCCCTGGCAGCAGCGTCGGTCACCTGGGAACTTGTTAAAAACGGGAATTCTCAGCTGGCTCTCTGGGTGGGATCCAGACTTTGTGTTTTAACAGTTGCTCCAGGTGATTGTGACGCATGTTGAGTTCGGGCGTGTCACTTAGAGCCATCTCGTCTTGGATGGGGCACCCATGAGTGAGCTTTACGATGTTCCCTGGCTTCTCAGGGAGAACATGACAGCTTCCTGGGTGAAGGGAGACTTCTGGCCGAGCTCATTCTTTTATCACATCCGCCTGAGGAATCATTGTTCTCCCTCTGCTTCTCCGCCACATCAAGAGCGTTCTTCGCATTTTAAAGTGTGAGGTTATACCTTTCGGTCACAGCTTGAACCGAACATGTTGGCATCTTTCGATGCATTTAGATGAACCTTGCGGAATCTCTCTCCTGCTGATGAAAAACATCTGATTTTGGAAACATTAATTGACAGAAAATGCTGTGGTGACAAAGAAGCACAATAGCCTGTTGGGTGCTTAGGACGCACTTTCGGAGTAGCCATCATTTGCTTTTCGAAACAGTTATCATAGGAAATGCCAGCACTTCATTTAGTCATAGTCATAGTTTGGAAGCTTAACTCTAAAAAGAGGGCTTGGGGAAGAGAAAGTTATCACTTCAGTTTGAAAAATAATCCACATATTACAGTGATGATTGAAAGAAATTAAACGAATGACCATCCAAGGTGTTTGGACTCAGGACTCTCGAATCTTTCCAGCCCCCTTGCTGTTCATTATCCATTCATTTTGGCACTGTCATTGTTTGCTGAGAATTCATTGATGGTTAAGATATGTTCTCTGTTCCAGAAAGATTTTCAGTCTCATAGAGTAGGCAAAAATGTAAACAGAATAAGTATTCGTAGTACCATTAAAAATTTTGCCAGGCCATAGTAGAGTCACGAAAGTGAGAGAAAAGATTTTTATAGAGGAAGCCATTCTTCGGCAAGACTTGAATGTTGAACTGGCATTTCCTAAACAGATCCCAATCTGGGTGACAGGGCACACGGATCATCGCTGTGTTAAGCTGTCAAATTCCTCAGCCACTGGGCTCTTGGAACTTCCTCCGTAGACTCCAGCGTGTTGTATAAATATTGCCATTTTTAAATGTGTTCTGTGGCTTGAAAAATGTTGGGGATCACTGCTGAGCCGACGGGAAGCAGAAAGAGCAGGGGAAGGTGTTAGAGCAAAGAGTCCGAGGTGGATATCAGCAGCGTTTTTAAAAAAACATCCAAAGGATTTGGAACAAGGGAGAGCCATGCTCAGATTCGAATTTTAGGAAGTTCACTCTTAAAACCTATAGGTTGAGTTCGAATGCTATAACATTGGAAGCATGGAAAACTTTAGGGGACTTCTGGCACAGATTAAGTGAGAGGTTGGTGAGCTCTGAATGAGCAGCATCGGAAAGGAGGGGCAGACATGTAGCTGAGGACTGCCGAAGAAGAACTGGAAATCCTACTGTTTGGAGGAAGACTAGATCATCCATCCATCCATCCATCCATCCATTCATTCATTCAATCATTCATGTACCACATGTATTGATTACTTATACTGTAGTAGGCTCTGGAGAAATAAGGTATAGCCCCTGTCCATGGATATTATGTTTTGATAGAGAGCTTAGTGATCAAGTAGTCACGAGTGAATATGAAATCATACGTGGTCAGAAGCACAGGAGCAGGATGGTCTGGTTGGTGTGTGTACAGTAGAGAGCCTGACACAGTCTATGGCTAAGGAAGGGAGGTTCGAATTGGGATCCGAAGGATGAGGAGAGATCGGCTCGATGCTGGAGGGGCCGCGTGGTGGAGAAGGGAGCTCCTAAGTCTTCTCCTCCCTGTTCCATCTCATATAAAAAAGATTTTCGACTTCCAATGTGTAGACCGATTTGGACAAAAGTCCCAGTTAGACGTTGCTTCTCCCAGGGGCCTCCCCAGCGGGTCGCTAGACGCTCAGGAAGGCACTTTTTTCCCCCACTGGGGTCACACGGGGTCCTGAAACCTCGAGCTGATGTTTAACTAGTCGAAAACTTGGAGATGTTGCTGCTGGTGCCGTCGGTGATTTACGGAGAAGTTTGTTAGTTCTCACTGGCCCTTTCTCAATCAACACATAGTTATTACGTATCCATTATTTGTAAGATGCTGGTGGCTACGAAGGAATAGAAAGTCTTGCTTCCTTCCAGCCTGGCCCGCATCGTCTCTCCTTCACAGAACCTCTGATGCTTCCAGCTCCCGTGATATCACCCTCCTTTGAACACTCGGGCCTGACAGGGTCCTCTAAGATCCACTTTTAGCAAGATGATGGCCTAGAGACGCTTGGACTCTGCTATTCTTCTGAGACAGTACTTGGCAGGTTAATCGCAGACTAATCAGAGCCAGATGGATTTAATCTGACTTACGGAAAGATTTTAGAAGGCTTAGGACTTCCAGGCCTGGGCCCACTCTGAGACAGATCATGAAGGTTTATAACAGTCGGGAGAAGTCTATATATATTTCGGCTAGGACTCAAAGCTTTGGGATGTCATTGAGTAAAAACATTGACCTCCCCAGTGGAGTAGGGCACTCTTAGACCACCTACTCGTGGGGTCGTAGCTCTTCCTTACTGTACGATTCCGTTCTTGCTGTGGGATCTGAACTTAGCCTTCATGGCCGCCTGTGTTCGCCTGTCTTGCACAGGTGGGGGTCTCACGGAGTTACAGGGCTATGCTCGTGAGATCAAGCATCTTTGTTCAGAGCCAATATAATCACGCTCAGCTTGTTCCCCAGACTGTGACCCATATTTCGCAGCCCTGCCGGACCTAGATAGGTTCACGTGACTGATCGTGCCAGCAAAATGTGAGCTGGGGTGCGCGCATGACTCCTGGGAGACGCTGAAGTGGCCAGTGTACCTTCCTGACTCCCTCTTCCCCTTCCTCTCTGCTTGGCAGAAAAATGGAAGAGCTGAAAAATGCTGAGGTGATGGAGCAGCGTGATGGAAAGAGCCTGGACCACCGAGGGACCATTCGGGGAGAGCCGGGAACTCGGAGCACGTTGCGATGTGAGTGAGGAATGAGCCGTCATTGTGTCGAACCACTGAGTCTGTTAGCAGCATTACTTACCATGACTGACGTTATGTTGTCTGGGTCAGGGCAGAAAGGGCAAGGGCCACCCGTGTAGATTTCAGCTCTAAGTTTACCCTAAAAACGCATTTCCCGACTCTGACATTTGACAGTTGTTTCTATTCCCCAAGCATCATTGTCGTTGTCGCCATCACCATCATCACCCTACCTTCAGGTCTTGAGCACTTACTATGGGTCAGGTGGCAGCCGAGGCTTTTATGCATAGCTCGTTAGGACGTCCCATCTGCCCGTCCAGCCATGCAGGCCGGGATCTCTGATCCTTGGAAAAGCACGTGTTACTACAAGCTTAGGGCCTCGTCATCCGTTTCGTCTGCTGGAAACATCTGTCTTCAGATCTTTGCCATGTGGCTCATCTGACTCGTTCAGATTGTCGGTTATGACTTCCTCAGTGAAGTGTTCCTGGTCATTCACATGAAAGTACCCATGCATCCTCTCTCTCTCTCTGTAGCCCTGTGTTAGTCTCTTCATGTACCATATCACTGTGTGACATTATCTTGTTCCCTTCTGGAGTGTCTGTCCCTTCCCTCCTCACCCCCGTAGGCTCAACCCCAGAATCAAGTACCTGCTCAGCAAATACCTGTTGAATGAATGAACGAATAAACCTTATGTGGTACAAACTACTCTAACCCTACATTTCGGATGAGGAAACTAAGGGTCAAGCATATCCCTACCTGACCTGTCTGTCTTTTTGCAAACTGTATGTAGTGTATAGATTTGTCTGCAACCGAAGCGAAAAATTTAGCTCATCATCTCAGCTTTTTTTTAAAAAATGTAAACAATGGCACATATCCAGACATTTGAGAACATTAAATGTTTAGAATAGTGTGGACCCAGCTGTTTTGACAGAATTATGCAAACCGTTCAGATGGGCTTATACCTAAAACCATTAAAACAAATTCTTTGATGCGTGTTTGAACCATGTACATCATTTTTCATGTCTGAGTCCCATGAATCAGATTTTTTTCCCTCACAGATATAGACTTTTCCTCTCCGAGGAAAAGTGTTTCTTATTTAAGTAAGTTTTGGAAATGTGCACACAATAATTCCCTCTCTGAGACTCATCATGATCAGTAGCAAATTTAAGGTTTCGGGAAGTCCCATAGTTAAGAAACCTCTTTACTTTTATTTAATCCAGTATTTCCCAATTTAGTTGACCATGAGGTCCTTTTTTTACACATGGTGACTATTTCAAAACTCATTGAGAAATTCTGTTCCAGGATATGATAAAAATTCATAGTGATTTTAATGATGGCTATGAAGAGTTTTTTTTTTTCTAAATTTACACCTTTTTCCATGTACCAAAATTATGCCATTTTACTTCGTAAGCCTCTGGAACAGGAATTGAAGTAAACTATGCATTGGTCTATAGTCACAGTTTCTGTTTTGTTGAAAGAGCCTTTAATAATTATTATTGCTTATTATTACTATTGCTTGCCAAATAGGTCATTGATATGGTCCAATCAACCCCTAGTCATGGATAGAGATTTCCACATCTGTTTGATTACTATATTTTTTTTAAAATGTTATGCTCAGCAACTATTTTCTCTCATCTTAATCCAGTTCCACAAATGTGGAAAGATTTTTTTTTTCATAAATTTAGAGATGAAGTGTTGACTGAGGAAGGAGAATATAACCCAGATATAAGACCATCCTGATGAAATATATATATTTTTCTCTTTAGGAATGTTATAAATCTGAGGTTTTTCAATTAACTAAGAAATTATCAATATTTATTAATACATTTAAAATAAAGTTTGAATTTTGTTGCTGGGACATGAGATGAAAGATGAGACATCGTATTGTCCCATTGGAGGTTATAGTGTTGTTGGAGAGAAACCATGAATAGTCATGATACAATTAGCATAAACATCAACTATAAATCTTAGGGTTTGGAATTTATAGCAAAGCAAAATCTCTAGATTTAATTAGCAAAAATAATCACATATTTCAAGCCTATTGGTGAGATGATCGCTTTACTGAATCTCAGTTACTCACTTGCCTACAGGAGTTCTCTGGTGTTATAATTTATAATTATACATGAATCTGTTAAAGTGAAATTAGGACATTTTCATTCATAAACATTGGTTGGGTCAATTTTCGGTTAATTTTTCATTGTTAATATATAAAGCGAATTCTCATTTTCAGAGATTTTCTTGTATATGAATAGAATCCGTTCGTATGCAAGGGGAACACAGAGAGGGAAAAATGAAGGGAAGAAAAAGAAGAGATCCTATAGACTTATTTACTCCAGGGTACAGACCCTCTAGAAGTGTCCATCAGCAAATTTCCCAGGTTGCTTCATACATAATTCATTTATTCATGGAATTTTTATCCACCACGTTACCATTTGGAGACCAAACTTAGGGATGATTTTCCTAGAATAGCACAAAGTGTTAGAAATGAATTCTGGCTTCCATAGATATTCTAATAAATCACAGTAGACAGCTATAATTTTAAATCCCTTCAAGCGTTTTCAAAGGCTAATGTCAATAGTGAAAGAATAAAGATGAAAAAATATCCACACGCGACGTAAGTATGACATGGCTCGCTAGTTTTCTCATCTCTTTGACCTTTCCCTGTGGTAGTGTTGCCATTATTTTTATTAAGGAGACAATACATGGCATTTTAATACTAAATAGAGTTAAATGGATGTGGGGAGATTTCATCTGGGAAGTTAGATCAAAGTGTTCTTTAAACACTTTTCTGAATTTCTTTGAGTGCAACGTCCTGGGCCAATGTTATTAAAATATAAAATGCAATTAAGGGCAAAGTGGAGGAGGGAGATACAGGGATCCAAGAAAAATAGTTCTTAATTATGTGGTAAACCTATTATGTAACGTCCCTCTTCCAAGAACAAACAACTGGTAGGTGGTTAATGTGCACATGTGTGAGTGGCTGGGATCCAGCTACACCTGGGGAGCAGACGTTTGGCCCCGTAGTACATGGCTATGGTAACTACATTGTAGGGGGGTGGTTTTCTCATCCTCAGACATAGGAAGAGGCAACGCATTTTCAAAGAGCTGTAATCTAAGTAGTGGGAATGTCAGCTGGAGAACACAAGCTATCCTTAGTGTCTGGGCATTTCTTAGGCTATCCAGTGGGCTAACCTGTGTTTTATTTGTGAAGGAGATTGTGAGAGATTGATTACAAAAATGGCTCGTATTTTCTCTCTCTCCCTTCAGTATATCCTTTGCAATGCGAGTTTGCGGCTTCTTCCATCAAGGGATGGAGTCTAGCTCTGCCCCTCTGGAGTCTGGGCTTCCCTTTGACTTGCTTTGGGTGATAGGATATAGGGAAATGAAATTATATCGGCGCTAAGTATCAGGAGACTGTGAGCACTTTGTTCCCCCTTTTGGAAACTCATCATCACCATGTGAACCAGCCTGGGCTAGCCTACTGGATGGTGTGAACAACGCATGGCCCAGCCACCCTTGTCACCACAGCTGAGTCAACTACCAGACTTGGGAAACATCTTAGACCAGCCGGGCTCATCCAGCTGCATGATTAAGCCCAGCCAGAGGTTAACTAAGTCAGCCCACACCAGCAGAATGATCTAGATGAACAATAGATTCATCGATAATTAATTTTTATTTTTCAAACTACTAAATTTTGGGATGGTTTGCTATACAGCAAGACCTAACTGATATAGAAACCAAGGTGTCTCCTGGGAAAGCAAGTGTATTCTAAAGCTAAGGGGGACAGACATGTTGCAAGTGATAAGAGTCACTCTTTATTATTGCAAAGTAATATTTCATTGTAGATATACCACATCTACTTTATCCATTCATCTATCGGTGGACATGATCAGCTTTGATGACCTCATATGAGCAGACTCCAACATGACAGTGAGGGGAGATGTGAGTAGACATTGCTTCCTGTGGCGAGATAGGCACAGTAATATGTTACAGTTTATCTTCAAAGTCACGATTTTCAGAGAAGTACCATTTTGTCACTTTCACGTGTAATCAAAATAGGCATTGTTTTTAGCTTAAATTCCAGCCCTGAATTTTCAGAGAAAAAAAAGCCGCTTTCATAAACCTTTGAGAGAGATTCGTTTTATGGAGTCAGCTGAGTGGAACCTCAGGAAAACATTTTGTGTTTCCCCCAGAGGATGCTTACTTAGGGCAGACATCTTATCTTTTTGAAGAAGCGTAGTCATGGAGGCTTTACCACTTTTCTCAGTACGTATTCGAGACAAGTGCTTAGTCATCCTCAGGCAGATTCTTTCCTAGGTGGATACTGAAGCTTTCCAATGATAACTTAAGCCTATTTCCTTTGTTTTATACTTACAGACGTGAAAAGAAATTGATTGTCAATCACCTCTTAGAGACTCTTCTGCTTTGACAAAAATGTAAGAAAGTTCCTTTAGCATCTAATTCCAGCTTCTTTAAAAGCAACCTTTCATTGTCAAATTGAGAGGAAGATCTCCAGTTAGGCAGGCTGCCATCATTGGTCTCCTAAAAGAATAGTCTAAGACCTCCCTATTTTTTAGATAAGAATGTCTTGACAAGTTTGGACAACTTCTCTTCTTGATGTCATCCAGTGTAGATTTTTTTTTTATTGTGTTAAAAACATTAAGATGAGATCAACACTCTTAACAATTTTTTTTAGGTGTACAACACAGTATTAACTACAGCCGTGATGATGTAGAGCAGATTTCTAGAACTCATTTATCTTGCACAATTGAAACTTTATGTTGGATTTTTAAAGAGCAAGTTTCCTCAGGCATACATTTCCAGTGATGTAAATGGCTCCTCATTTATCTTTCACTGGATTCAGGCTGTCAGAGATGGACCATTTAGAATATCTTGGCGGTAATGCTTTTAGTTAAACAGCAAACGTATTTAATGCACATGGTTAAACTGTGTCTTCAACAAAGATGATTCTTCTTCTATGACACATTTGATGGTATATGGAGAGGCATAAGATACACCATCATGGCTTAATTGTTCTTTTTTTATCCTCACACTTCAAGTAAGAGCCAGTCTTTGAAAGTACCTAGGAAACCTCTCCTTCATTAAAACGTATAAAAAGATATCAAAAACGGTGTCCATTCGCTATCTCTGATTCTCTTCCTGCCCTTTCTCATTGCCTATTTGTTTTGTTTTGTCCTTTTTTGTTACAATGGGGAGATTAGATGCTGGATTTTCAGCCTCAGTTTGACAAGAAGCAAAAGGTCCTCTGAAACGGCTCTTACCTCTGACTTTGACGTCCCTAGCAGTTACACACCAAAGATAGGTAACGGTGGAAGAAAATAGGACTGGTGTATGAGATTGCCGAAGATGTTAGACGGTGGGGCAATAGGAGGCAGGGGAGAGAAGGAAAAACAAAAACTCTAGAGTGAAACCCTCCAGGGCTGAAATAGTGCTTCTTTATTTCCTTTCTTAGCTATGAACTCAGGGAATTTTTTTTTAACTTTTCATTGTTTGTATCTAAAAACCAAATTAGGTCATTATTGTACACTGCAAAGGGATTCAATGAGTTAACATATACGTGACCGTCTAGTTTAATGTCTGTACATAATAGGTGCTCAGAAATGCTCCTGGGCTATCTATGTTCAGGCTGCTTAGGGTTCCCAGAATTTATGTGACTGATTGCCATGTGTTGTCCTGTGTTGTGTTGAACAGATTACTTCATTGAATGCATGCGTCTCTCTGCCTTCTCTACTGGCTGTTGACCTTTCCTTGTATTGCCAACGTGTTGGGTTACCATGTCAGGTAAGTAGGATACAGAAAACAATCCAGCATAGGAATGGAGCTTTTCAAGTAAGTTTTTTTTTTTTCTCTCTCTCTCTTATGTAAGCTGTTCTGACTCTATCCTGACCGCTGAGTAGAATTTTAGTATCCTAGATTGCTAGGTGGGTTTTTTGGAAGTTAGTTCATTGTTACTTCTGTCCCCTGAAACCTTGAAATGTAATGCATATCTAAAGAGGCAGGTCAGCTCACAAAGCATCGTTTTAGGATAAGAATAGCTGTCTCAGACGAGTAAACATGGTCTCCTGAAATCCCTGAAAGATGAAACCAGTCCTGCACTGCCTGAAATGGAGATAAAACAGGCTTGCGAATTCTGTCTAGTGAAAGACATTAGGGTGTGTTTACTGGCACATGACACTGACTGGAAGCAGAGAGAAACCCACCATGATTTGAGGGAATCCTACTGCTGAAGATGCCATGAGTCTAGACTCAAAAGCCTGTGGATTTAAGTCTTGGGTCACCACCGGCTGGGCCGGAAGTGGAGTGTGAAAACTGTACTGTTCCTCAGGAGACTGTCCTCTCCCACCTTTGTGTATTTCTTCGGATGATTCCATTTAGGGAAGACTCGGGGTCACAGGTAGAGTTTTTTTTTTTTTTAAGGGTTTGGCTATGTGTCTTCTATGTGGCAACTTGAGAAAGCAACTATGTACAGAAATGAATCCTGTTGTTCGTTATTATTCATTATACATCATTCAGGTGTTATTTATTAGTACGTATTAATGCATATCCTGGGTGTTACCTCAAAGGAGTTAGGTTTTGGAAACACATGTTGGTAATTTCTCTCAATAAAACTTCGTATCTACTGAAGACAGAAAGAGAAGAAGAAAACAGCTGAAAAGGCAAGTCTTAAATAAAGGCGTATTATTTAGGGTTTTGCGGGCATCAGAAAACCACTGCCGATAGCTTAAGCCAAAAGGGATTCTTGTAAGAAGGATAATGAGATGTCTCAAAGAACGTGGTGAAAATCGAGCAGCCAGGGCCAGAAGGACAGGAACCTGGCCACCTTTTTCACAAATCCACATGGCCCTGTGAATAGCTCCATAGGATGTGACATAGTCTAGCCGGTCTCTCCTGTGACGACAGACGCACGGAGACTACAGAGAGCCTGGTGGGGTCTAGATCGATTCGTTATCTTTCAGCACCAAAAGGACAAACGGACAAGCAAAAACATTGAACAACCAACCAGTTGTTCCGGCTACATGGTGCAAAAACAACCAACTTCAGAATATTTCCCTTCTTTAGCGAAAGAGTTCTTGAAACTTAGCCCCAAGGTCAAGAGATTCATGCCATAATTTCATGGTGGGAATCTTTTATTCTTGTTACTATAAACCTGTTTACGTGCATTAAGGGGTAACTGCTGAATGAAATTCCCCAGACCTGTGAGGACTCAAATTATTTTCAAGTCCAGTTAAATTGGTCATTTTAGTTGCTTTCAGCAGAGAACAGGAGGTGTCGAGCTTGCAACTTGATTGATCCTCACTGTTTAGTGTTCTCCCTGTTAGTGTGTGATCCAGGTGGCGTAACCTCACGTAAAACAGGAGGCCACTGTGTCCTTTAGTCATTTGTGGGGCACAAGCGTGCCCTGTGCTCAGTGGGAGATATTATCTCATATTCCAAAGATATTTGCTATATAAATTTTTGAAATGATAGAAAAACGGGTATCCTTTCTTGGAAGATGTGCAGAAATCCAAGAGATTCATGAACAATTTCCATCCTGACTCTCCAAACATTTAGTTCAGTGGTTCCTAATTTGTTAAGAAGCAGGTCCACGTATTTATTACATTTAAGAAATTTCACTTTACTGCAGTTCTCATTCTGCTAAATTGTCTGCTGCCTTTATGCAGAAATGTTTTTTTTTTCTTTCTTTCTTTCTTCCTGAGCGTACTTTTCTTCCTGTCATGTATGGCAACTGTGGAAGTAATTATATAGACTTTTTTTTTTTTTTGATTTTGGAGTAGGAAGAATAATTTCAATTGTGTGGGATCTGAAAACTTTTCTCAAATATATAGAAATTATGAAATTTATCTTAGTTATTATTGTTGCCACCACTGTGCTTTCAAATGTCACTTATGGTTGGGGCCAGGTGAGATTTAACCATTTAACCATTTATTGTCCATTATGTGTATGAGGGTTTTCGTTTTTCTTTAGGGTTTACTTTTCATGTTACTAGGTTTGTGAAGACTATATTAAACCTAAATATATTGCTATCTGGAAAAGAATTTGTCAAATAGAAAAATATCCTAATGGCGTATTTTTTTTAACAGAAAATAATTTAAACACAGGCTTATTAGTACATATATACACTTACATTTTTAAAAAGTGATAATATGCAAAAATATAAAAATGGCCAACAGGCACATGAAAAATGCTCAACATCGCTAATTATCAGGGAAATACAAATCAAAACCACAAAGTCTGTCTTCAGTAGATACGAAGTTTCATTAAGAGAGAAATTATCAACATGCGTTTCCAAAGATGTCACCTCACACCTGTCAGAATGGCTATTATCAAAGAGACAAGAAATGACAAGTGCTGGCGAGGATGTGGATAAAAGGGAACCCTTGCGCATCGTTGCTGGGAATGTAAATTTGTGTAGCCCCTGTGGAAAACAGTGTGGAGCGTCCTCAAAAATTAGAGAGAGCTACCCTGTGATCCAGCAATCCCACTTCTAGACGAGTATTCAAAGGAAAAACAGGATTTTGCTAGGTTGGGAAGGAATTTTTCCAGTTAGTTCTTGTGCTTTATTTCCCAGTATTTCCTACAGATAATACCTAGTAATCAACAGCTTCCTCGATGAGGGGATAAAAACTTGAGAACCGTTTTTTTTTTTTTTTTTAACTTTCTGTATAAAGGCCTAAATTGTGGGGATTCCATTTCCAGGTGGAGCTGGGGAACTGAAACAAGGCAACATTAGAACTCTAAAAATTAATTCTTAACACTCGTATGGAACTTGTAGTTTTCTAATGCATTTTTAAATTGTGGTACATGTAACGTAAAAGAGATCATTTCACCCATCTTCAAGTGTAGAATTCGGTAGCATTAAGTACATTCACGAAGTCATGTGACCATCATCGCCATCTATTTCCACAACTTAGCACCCCAGCAACCCTGTACCCAATGGACGATAACTCCGCACCCCTCCCCCCCGGCCCAGTGACCTCTATTCTACCTTCATTCTCTCCGAATCTGCCTGTTCTCCGTGCCTCATAGAAATGGAATCACACGGTATTTGTTCTTTAGTGTCCGGCTCTTTCACTCAGCATAATGTTTTTAACGTTCATCCATATTGTAGGATGCGTCAGAATTTCCTCGAAAGCTGAATTAACATTTCATTGTGTGAAGATACCACATGTTGTGTACTCGTTCTTCTTCTGAAGCACGTTGGGGTTGTATTCACTTTTTGGCAGTTGTGAATAAGGCTGGCACGAACATTAGTGTGCGAGTACCTGTTCGAGTCCGTGCTGTTATTTCTTCTGGGCATATACCTGTATAGGATGTTGATTAGTATGGTAGCTTTCGTGGCATTTTTAAGGAGCTGCATTCCACATCCTGGTGAGGGACTGTCCTCTCTAGTTGCACATTGCTCTGTATTCTGGGCATCCAGGCCACTCTAAGAGCTTCTGATTTTGTTTGCTTCTAGATGCTTCTCGGTGTTTCGAGATGCATCCCATGCCATAAAGACTGTTGCAAAGAAACGCCTTTTAACCCACCTGCATCACTGAGTTTCCAGATGGACAGCTTTTCTCTTTATGATCAGAAGATGATCAGTCAATTCATTCAATCCACAGCAAGAGCCACTCAAACCAGTTGTTCTGGAAGCTCATAAATCAAATAAGTGCTGATGAGCATCTCTTATGTTCACACAGAACCTAAAACTTCTGGTCACTGCCCTTGGAAATTTGATGGAGAAAAGATACTTAATGGTTTTCAAAATCACTGTCTGTCCTGGTTTCGTGTAGGAGCCACTTTTGCTTTACGTTTGTTTTGGTGGCAGGAAGTAAAATTCTTCAAAGTTGGGCTGGGCTTCCACCCCACCTGAGGCCAGCCTTCCCTTAGAGGGCACGCGGGAGCTTCTCCACGCATCTCCTCGCTGTGCTTGCGGGTCTGCGCCCTCTGGGCTTCGGGCCTCTAGCGGGGTCTCTGTTTGTCCAAGGAGCATACCCTCCCCCTCTCTCTCAGGAGTCTGGTTTTCATCTATGGCTGGATCACGTTGGGAGTTATCTTTCAAGTTCTGGCTACCGCAGCCAGCAAACTCTGTTAGCTAATTACATTTAAAAAAAAATTTTTTTTTTTTTGGTCTAAGTGCTCACCCAGAGGCACTCTACAAAGTTCAGGTCTGACACACCAAGGGGAAAAAGGAGAAGAATAAACAAGCTCGCGGTGAGGTTTCTACCATGTGCGGGTACAGAGGCATCAGAGTTCTCAGCGTCCTTTGCACGCCATGACCGTCGTTGGAGAGGCCGCTGCCTCTGACGGGCGTTAGGCTTCAGAAGTCTCGGGCCTCCCTCAAGAGCAGTGGCACTGATCTATGATGTGGACTGACTCGGAACCAAGTTCTCTTTGTTATGCTTCTAAATTCAAAGCAGGGAGGGAGATAATCCCTGGATCCACCCCCAGCAAGCCTTCCCTGTGCTGATGGGTGATGGGCTTTGTTCTGCGGTGTGCGTTTCTCAGCCCTGCTCTGAAGCTTGGGTAGCTTGGCAGGCTTCGTCATGCTTTGGGGCAATCTGAATCACACCTGAAGCTGATGGGTTGCTGACATATGGAGCTTTAATTGAACCAGGCTGAGAAGGGGGGCATCTGGAAACCAGGGCTGGGCCTTGGAAGGGCCTGGCTGGTGCTTTTTTGATTATGTGTGTGTGTTTTTTTTTTTTTCAGAGACCATGTTTATCTTTTCTACCAAAAAAAAAAAAGTTGGAATAACATGAATAACCAGATTGAACTTGGTCAAAATGTTTTGTCAAGAAAGATTTGTTTTCTTTTGTGAGTGTTATAGGCAATACTTGAAAGAGAGAAGTGTGATCTGGCTACGAAAACAGCTGTTTGAAGGGCACGATCCTCCTCTCTCAACAGACCATCTCCCAAGGCTGATTTTTGTCAGCTTTGAGGGAACGAGGTGGGGGACCATTAGGTCAAAGGTGACCCAAAAGTTCATACCAGGAAAATTAGAACCTTCAGCATATGATTGCTGTAAGGGTTCAGTGATGCAAAAGATTCTTTCCTACCCCTAAAAGTGAACTATTTATATAATTCAGTCTATTATTGCCTTTGATTAGATAAAAATTGTAGACTCTGTATTGGTCAAAGTCGAGTTGTTACTAAATTGTAAGAAGGAACTAGAGTGTATTTTTATTTATTAAGGATTTATTCTGATCAGAGCACTGCACTCAATTCTAGGGATAAAAGTATTACAAGCATTCATTCATTCATTCATTCATTCAGAAAACACAAATGTGCCAGGTACTGTTTCATACACCAGAAATAAAATAGTGACCGTGGGAAAGTGTCTGTTCTCATGGAGCTTACTTTCTAGTGGGAGAGTCAAACAATAAAAAAAAAGTAAGCAAAAGAAAAACAATAGTAATTTTAGGCATGCTAAGAGATTTGAGGAAAAGCAAATTGAAGATAGCACGGCACATACACCTTTGTTCACTTGCTCATCTGCCCAGTAGAATTCTACTCCTCAACACCTTCCGTGTGCTAGGAATGGTACCTCTTCCACGGTGTTTTCCTTGTCCTTCTAATCGGATCAACGAAAATGGGCCAACGATTGCAGAGCCTGCCTGCGGGCCATCGGCTGCCTGGACAAACTCGAAACCTGTGGAGTTTGAGGTATTTGAAAAGACAGCTCCCATTTGAAACTTAATTTTATTCAGAATGTTCCTAAGAAGCTTAATTCCTCCTTTTGAGCGGAGTCTGACACTAAAACCCCCATAATCAGCACCATTACCAAATCTGCTACTGCTTCATGTGTCAATCAGAGTGTGAGTTTAAAAGTAAGGCTTGCACGGTACTAATTGGAAATAATATCACAGCTTAAAGGCTTTCCCACCAGCTTAGTCCACGGGATCGCACACCCAGAACTAGATGAATATCGCAGATAATTTTCAGATCAAGCTCACCACCTTGGCCTGGGGTGCACGTGTTAGGGTGGTGGTGACGGGGAAAGAAGGTGCATCTTAGAGACAAAGGAACCTGACTCCGTTTGAATCTCAACTGCACTGCTCCACATTGTGACGGATGGCGGCTCACTGACGTTCCTGAGCGTGAGCTGCTTCCGAAGGTGGGATGGTGCGGGCACAGTGATTGGGATGTCATCAGTATCAGGGAGTGCGGCCCCCCTTGCTCTCTTCCTGGCTCCCTTCCTCCCTTTTCTAAATGGCATCTCCTTACCCTGGCTGTGACACATGCCTGAAGATGTTCGCTGACTATTCTTCCGTCATCCCAGAAACATGAAGAGGATAAAACGAAACTCCTCCCCTCCCCTCTTTCCTTTCCTTTCCTTTCCTCCTCCTCCTCCTGCCCCTCTTTCTGTCTTATTCCTCTTTCTCCTCCTCCTCCTCCTCCTCCTCTCCTCCTCTCCTCCTCCTCCTTCCGTTTAGGTAGGACTGGCGCATGTTAACCATTAAGCTTGGTACCCAGCCGCGCTAGTTACTTTCCCCGCGTTAACTCACAATCTTCACAATAATTCCAAGAGGGAGGTGCTGCTATTATCCCCATTTTATATATGAAGAGGCTGTGCTTCGAGAGGTGTAATGGGTAACCCGATGTCACATGACCCGCAGTGCTGGCTCTGGAGCCCAGGCCGTCTGACTGCGGAGCCCGCCTGGGGCACTTTTGGGGTTTGCTAGGTTTCTCCTTCCCTTTCGACACTCGCACTGGGTGTGAGGCACGGGGACTCGGTGCTGCCGAGGGCCTCGGGGGAGCGGTGGCGAGCCACGCAGGCAAGTGAGTGGGATCTGCCGTTTGTGTGAGCGCATGGACGTGCGCGCCTGATCCATGAAAACTTGTTTTCCCCCCGTTCATTTTCATTGTCCACCATCTGTGTCACACCTGGAGGCACTGAGTACTTTCCAGAAATATATAGATGATTCATACAATTATTTCCTTATAATGTCTAACCTCCCAGAGGGGGGGATGAGAGGGGAGAAAGTCCATCTCCGAAGATCTGTTATGTGTTCAAAGGCATCTGAACCTGGCGAGCTGGAGAAGGCCAGGCTGCTAATTGATGAGCTTGTTTCTCGACCCGCTAATTGAGCCTCGGTCCTTATTCACATGGCCCCGGCGCATTTGGCTCCGGCTCTGTGTCCTGATCAGAGCTTGCCAAAGTCAGATGCTTTGGGGTGTAGAGTTAACAATCTGGCAGAGCGTGTGGACATGTAATGTAGATGCCGTGATGGAAAAATGAGGAACTTCCCTCCTAATTAGAGAAGATTGTTGTCTCGCTCGCTCCGTTGTTACGAGCTTGTTCTCTTACATACTTCCACCGCTGCGATTCCAAAATAGAAGATGCTTTTTTTTTTTTTTTTTTGGAAAGGGGAACCTGTGTTATTTCTATTCTGAACAAATGCTGTCAAGTAAGTGCTTGACAGTGACGCGCTGGTTCGGTTTAAATAGTCCACCTAGAGGACTAGGTCGGGGAGAGGGGACTTCATGTTGGTTTCAACTCCCCTTTTGGGAAAGGTGAGCTCGGCAGGGCGGCTGGTGGGGCGGGGAGCAGGGTAAGTGACGGGGCTTCTGACAGGTCATCTGCGGCCTTCGTTAAAATCGTGGGGCTCCCTTTGCGTTCCGATCAGATCCCCATTCGACTTTCCTTGGTCAGTTTCCTCCAAGTGCTTGGTGATCGGCTGCCCCGCTAAGTGCTTTTACGCACGAACCATAAGGCAGTAAACATTTGTTCTTCATTTTCAAAGCAATCTTTCCACATTACAAAAAGAGAAAAAAGTCACTCAGCCTTCTGAAGTAATTAACCAACCATCAAATTTTGTTTGTTTGTTTGCAAAATGGGAATAATAACCTACCTTTTTATTGAGGACTAATATGAGTACATATTTAAAACGTGGCGTGTGGGCCTAGACTGTAATATGCAATCGCACTGTGTAATTCGTTTTTCTGTGTTTTCGCATGTTTACCTGTCCCTCCCACCACCCTTCTCCCCTCCCCTACCTTCCTTCTCTCCTTCTTTGTTTCCAGCATGTAAACTACAGACCACATACAAGTCAACAACCAACTTATAGGTGTTTCGTCCAGAACGTTTAAACCGAGGACCCCTTATTAAGAAAGTAGGGCCCTGGGTCCTGTTCCCCATTCGCTAATTTTCTTAACACTGCTTATTCATTGCTGTGTTTCTCTCTGTGGAGTCAGATCTGGCGAGCTGCCCGCCCTCGGTCCTCCCTCCCATCCTCACCCGTTCCTGGCTTTCCAAATGGCTCAGGACTGGAAGGGGCCGAGTTCAGGAACATACATGCTAATTTCAAGACATGTGTTTGGGAAGCACTTAACCAAGGCAAAATCGTCCTCAAATTATACGGGATAAAGCTCGCTCATAAGGTGCCGAGTGCTCAGGAAAATAAAAAGTCACCGAAATCGGGTCACACGCTTGCTCCCGACTCTCTAATTCCACTTCTGATCTTTTCTTCTCTGGTTAAGCCGTTGAGTCACAATTTGAACTTGGGGATCATTTTGCTTAGAATCCTTTTGCTCTGAAATGGATGTGTTAGAAGTCAGGTGGGGGCAAGATGACTTCTCATGTCTCTCCCAACCCTGTGACTCTGTGATTTTTATGAACCAGAGGATAAAAACGACACCATCAAATGGCGTTTACTCTTTTGACATTTTTGCGAGAGCCACACACTTGAAGTCTGCAAGTCTGTTTATTCAATCCCTCTGAACGTTGGATGGTCTTTAAACATGTGTCAGGACAGCCTAGTTTAACGCCTGTATATTTTACTAAGAGGTTGGTGGGCTTATTTGATTTAGCTCAGGTTAGAAGTATAATTGTTTTTTTCTTCTTCTTCTTGTTTTTTTTTTTTTTTTTGCTGGCAGTGACTATATCTAATAGAATCAAGCTCTGTCCAAACACCCCCTCTCATCCCTTACACACAGGCTATGGGACCTGTGGATGGCTGCTGTTTTTCAGAGGTTCCCAATGGACCATGTGTTTCACATCAAGTGAACAAATACCTTTTCAGCCGAAAACCTTTCAACGGCCTCAAGTTTCCAGCCCAGACTGTACCTCTGGGCTCTGAACAGATCCAGCCTCACTTCACATTGGTTCACCCTTCACATGGGCATAATAGATGCTGATTCGTGAGAGTAAGTTCCAAAGACCTGCTCGAGATGATGCCTCAAGTCTCACACTCATTATTCCCCCCGACTCCTTGGGGAGCTCCACGCTGTTGATGGCATAGTATCATCATACCCGTGGTTCTTCTTAAGAACCCTACAAACTAGGAATGGTCACGATCCGTATTTTACAGATGAGGAAAGAGGCTCAGGGAGATGCAGTCACTTGCTTGAGGTAGAAGAGTTAGCATGCAGGGTCATGGGTAGAGTGTAGATTTGCAACGCCAGCATTCAGGCTCTTCACCAAAGTGCTGCTAAGGCAGGAAGGGTGAACACTAAGCCCCGAGAGGGACCATTTTTCTATTCCTGTTTTGATCAAATTAATTTAGGACAAAAGGGATCTTTGAGATTATCTTACCCTGCCTGCTGTGGATGTCGAGGCTCGCCATGGCTGCTGCCTGTGCCAGGACAAACGCAACCTGTGTTCTTTTTCAGGACACTGTGCTGGGCAGGGCGAGGGTCTGAAATTACAGAGCAGGTGCTGGCCGAGAAGGAAAAGAATTACATTTTTTGGGAGTCCTCAGTTAAAAACGAATTTACATTTCCTTGAAACAAAATATATATTAAAGAATCCAACATACACGGAGGGATCTGGAAAGCTTCCGGTCGAGTGTTTCGGTAAAACCCAGAGCCCTTCTGGGATCTACAAAGTGACATGTGACCTGTCCCCAGCCGTCCATCCCAAGCTTCCCCAGCGTCGTCTCTTCCGCGTCCTTGCTGTGATTTAACCTGCCCCCCAGCTGTCCTTCTCCGTGGGCTTGGCTCCTTCTTAAAAAATACATTTTTTTTAATCGAAGTTGTAACTGACATCTGATATTATAGTACTGTCAGGTGTGCAGCGCGGTGACACGGACTTCGCTTGAGTAAAGAGAAGGCTTTCCCGACATCGTGTGCATGCCCTCTGCCCCCTGCTTTATCATTTCTACCTTTAGTTTTTACCGTGATTTGGAATTATTCCTTTGCTAATCCACTTGCGTACGGCTTGTCACGCCTGCTAAATTGTAAGTCCGGGGTGGCCGGGGCCGTCATGTGGTGCAGCATCTGTGACCCGACATGTTTTTGAACAAATGGCTGGCAGGCTGATGAATGAGTGAATGAACATCCACTTGCCGAATCCCAGAGAGCCGTTCCTCCTAACACAGAGAGCTTTTGGTATCGCAGTCAAATTCAAATTTATTTTCTAAGAGGTGTAACCTAAATGACTAATACTTCAGTGCGACTTCCCCCCCACCCCCCAAACTAAAAAGCTAGTCACTTAGCAAAAGACCAAGAGAATGGGACTGAAGTAAGGCGCTATTTTGGGGGAAAAATTAAGAACTGCTGGGGCTTGGAGGTACTGCGTGTGGGTAGTGGGCCTGCATAAAACTTACTTTTCCAAATTTTGAAAATTTAAAAAACCAGTTCGTTCTAACTGATGCCTCATTCCTCTTCCCATAAGTTGAGACTCTGCTGTAGTGGAGATTTTTTTCTCCCCTGAAGAGACTGTCCCCAAGGCCTCTGCCTGCCCCTGGGGCCTAGCCTGGAGCCAGGCCTTCTGCTGATGCTCTTCAGATTCTCTTCATGCAGGAAAGACGGGAAATGAGGACAAATGTTTTGGGACAAGACTAGCCTCTAAGAATTTCATAAATATAAAATTAATGATGACAGCAATATTAATAGTGATTACTGAGCACTTACCACATGCCAGGCAGCATGGGGCTTTGCTTTCAGTATTATTTAATTCTCGTAATGACTCTTTGAAGTGGGCACTTTGTATTTCTGTCTCACAGATGAGCAAACTGAAGCTAAGGTAATTAAAAGACAAAACAAAACAAAACAAAACAAAAAACCCCAAAACAAAAAAGACAGAACTTCTCAAGGTCATACAGCCCAGATGTGCAGAGCTAGCATTCCAAGATGGCCTCTGATTCTAGAGCTTATGCACTAAACACTCTGCCACGGACATGAGTCTTTTCTCACCTTTCTCCTGCTAAGGAAGACTAGACAGTTAAAAACTCAGAATGACCTACCTGGTGGCAGATTCTAAAGGAGCTGAAGCCAAGAGGCCCAGCCACCTTTGGATAAGCAGGTGATAGCAAGGACATCTCCTTCCTGTAACCCCCTGGCCATGTGCTTCCCAAAGAACTCTGTAGCACTCTTAGGGACATAGGACTCTTCCAAGGAGTGTGCCAGGACCCACTTTATAATTAATGGTCACAGCTTAGGGGTAGTGGGTTAGACCAGGCCCAAGTGTGGCTCTGAACTTAGTGGCTTTGTGATTGGGGCACAGCGTTTAACTCTTCTGAGACACAGAGGAGTTGTCTCTCGTTACCTGTCACTAAGGACAAGGGTGACAGCTACCGGATGAGGCTTTGTCAGGACCGGGAGAGCATAGTACACTTGGAAGTGTTTCATGTGCTGCCCTGTTTCATAAATGCAAAGGGAATTGTCAGTGTGGCTCTTCCGACTGACAGATTCGGTGTCATTCGGTCCAGGCATAAGTGATCAATAAGTCTTTGCTGAATGAATGGCATATTATCTGAGGCCCAAGAGTCCTGGGTCCCATTGGCTGTCGTCCAGACTCTCGTGGGTGGCAGATCCAGGCTCCTGAAGCTTTGGCCCTTACAGTTGGCTTCCGGTGTGGGGACAGCTGAACGAGGCCAGGCCAGCGGTACCCCATCGGAAGCTTATTGTTGTGGAGCAGAAATCGTGTCCTTTCGTTTTTTTCACCGGCACATCGGGATGCATGAAAAGCAGCTGCCCCAAATGCAAAAGTAAGAATATTGGTAGCCAAAGAGTCTGTCCTTTACTGACAGTTGGCCAAGCCTTGCCTAGTGATCACACAGGAAAACCATGACAGAGTGGCAGGTCCGCTGGGGAGGCAAGGAAACACTTCCGGTCACTTCTGAGTCAGCTTTCTGACGTCCTGCTTTTGCTCCTTCCCACGTGAAGCATTTACAGAAATGCGTTGGGCTCTGAGAAAGCGGCTTCCCTGGACTCAGAGATGCGTGCCTTTGTAGGGGTGTCGAGTGGCTCAGGCGAGGTCCTCAATGGAGAGGTGAATGGTTTCACCTTTCGTGGTCCTGAGGGTTGGGGCTTCCTCGGGGGAGGGTTCAGTGAACTCGCCAGAGGGGGCACAGGAGGCGTCCCCTTAGAACGTCCAAACCAAACCCCTTCTGACTTCGACTGGAAAGTCCTCACGCCACTGTTTATAGAGCTGTTTCATTCCTTGGCAGGAGAAGACGTCGGCAAATCACAATAGGAAATGGAAATCACATAAAATCTCACTTTCAGTGGTCAGATCCCTAATTTTTGTTGGAGGCCTGGAAACGTTGACGGTGGCCGCATCCTTCATCACCATGTTCAGTGATGCTCTCGGAAATGGACGGGAAGGAAATGGTCCACCACTAAAAGGAGCGGGGATGCTGACAACTCCGTTTCTCTGCACGAGCCAGACCGCTTATTACCCTGGCTGAGAATGCGGCCTTCGTGCCGCAGGACGGCGATGCTAGAGCACCCCGGGGTCCCGGCATGTGACGCCAGCTGTCGGTAACGTGCTGCTGCCACGCGTCTGCTCACAGCTGCTCTGCAAACATGATATTCATTCCGAGTGTTTGCTCTGAACTTCTAAGTCGCCATCAGCAAACTGTCACTTACACTCGAGCGGTTTAGGTGATATATACTCTTCCAGGGTATTGTATATATGTTTCTTTTTTTTTTTTTCCTTTTTCTTTTCTTTCTTTTTTTTTAAAGAGAGAAATGTTTTCACAGCAAGTCTGGAAGCAGAAAGGGAGTTTATTTCTGGGGCCCAGAGTTTTCCTTTGAGGGGTTTCCAGATTGACTTAGATGTGAGCCCCACTGAAACGCCTCTAAAAATACCATCACGATCAGTATCGTGCGGGGTGTGAATCCACATACAACATCAAAACAAAAAAAGAGACTAAGATCTCATTTTTATTCATGTATGTAATGCTATATAATGCTACATATTTGGCTGGCTGGTTTATTGCTTTTTCCGTTCTCACTGGATGTTCAGGCTAAGCGTACACACAGCGTGTGTGTTCTGATTCACGTGTGTAAATAACGTGCCCTTTTTAAGCGGTTCAGAGTCCAGGTCTTTTTGCTCCTTCAGAAGTGGCTGGTAACGTCAGTGGCATTTCTAATGCACTCGGGCCCGCCCGTCGACGTCCCGCATGGGGAAGCGATGACTGAATATGGCTTGACTTTTAGGGAAGGGGGACAAACTCGAGCGGGGCTATCACACCTGCTGGGCTGGATCTTCCTTCGAAGATGATCAAAAATGGACTCATTCAAGCTGTTTGGCTAAAGTTTCTGGGTGTTTGATAAAGAGGAAGCACAGCCATGTGTCATTTCTCAAAACCAAGCAGATGCAAAATCTTCTGTACTTTTTAGTGTTTGAAGTTAAACCTCGATGAAGGGATGTGAAAACACGGTTTGGGGAATCACTAATAATTGCTTGGGGACCGCTTTGTTGTCCCAAGTTCTGCTTTCTGTGGTATTAAAGTTCACAGCGCGACACACTGTGGAGGCTTTAGTTTCTGGTATGAGTTAATTCATGCATATTTAATGTATTATTATTTTATAATATATGATAAGGTATCATTATTATTATTATATATTATAGATCCAGTTCTAGTATATGCTATATTAACGTATCCTGTATATTTATATATTATGACTTTTAATGATTTGAGCAATCATTGCCACATTTACTTATTTATTTGTTTTTTTGGTGGTCCATGATGGTTTTTTTTTTCTTTTGCCTCACTGATTTTATTATCCATAGACAAAAACATGGTTTTTGGTTGATTCTCCATTTTAAATAGCTCGAGAAGCATTTATTGAGTAAACGTAGGTTCCTGGGCCCTCGCCTCAGTATGTGCTTGGAGGAGCTTTGGGGTTGCTGGAGGCAGAAGCAGCAATGAGGCGGTGAGGCGAGCGCTTGTTTAGGGGAGGAGTCGGGGCGGCTTCGCAGTACACTTCACAGAGTGCGCTCCGGGTTGTGAAGGATGCGTAGGAGTTCGGCGGGCAGCAAGAGACATTGCATGTAGAACAACAGAGTTGTAGATCGCTGTGATATGCTTGGAGGTGGTTAGGGGTTGGGTGGGGGAAGAAAGCTGTGGATGGTGAAGTTAGAGAACGGTAATTTCTGGAGAACACCTGGCCATAGTTCAAAAATTGCAGCGAATAAATGAGTCAGATTGCTTTCTGATATCATTTGGATGAAGATGGGGGTTTGCTTGGAAGACTAATTTTGCAAATTAGTCATAGGGGTGATAAATAGAAACAGTCATCAGTGGGCTCGTCAGTGATGATGTCAAATTCTGCTCCCATAACCAGGGCTGAGCAGTGTTGAAAATAATTCACCTTATTAGACTCTGGTGGCTGGAGACATTTAGACTTTGCACCAACTTAAGAATGTGAGGCCTCTCCCTCCTCCTCTTGTGGATATCTTCCAAATAAGGTAGGCTTTCACTCATCTGAGTTTTTTTTTTTAATTTTTGATATTTTGAATATTTTAAATACTGTATATTGGATATTTGAGTGTTTGGGGAGTAATTGGGTAATACATCAAAACTCCTTCTAAGTTATAAAATGAGAAGAGATCTTGGGAGAAATCAAGTGCTCTTGTTTTCCCTTTTTCCAGCCCAAATAAAATTATGCAAATGATAGAGGAGGTAGTGGTCCTCTATTAAATATTAATGCCTCTATTAAAGGCAAATAAATTTCAAGTTGACTAAGCGATTTTCTTTTTGCATTGTGTGACATCAAGAGGCTTATTCAAGTGAAAACGAGCAGGAAGAAGGCCCCATGTGAAATCTGGCTCCACCTTGCTTTATGGTAAAATGAAATTGTATGGCAGCTGGCGGAGTCCATGAGTCACCTGATCCAACGAGGGAAGGAAAGAGAATTCTTTGGGAAAACTTGCTGGCAACACGAGGTTGTTGGTGAGGCAAGGGGAAGGGATAATGTAGCTGGAATCTGACTAGTTGGCATTTATAATTAAGAGTCAGCTTTCTTTTTTCCTCCTTTTTAAAATTGTCATTCGGAAGTTTCATTAGATATTGCTTATTTATTGTGGTATTAGCAGAAACTATTTCTGCTAATTAGAAACTGCTGTAAAAACGGGCTACGTAGTCAAACCAAGTTCTCATCAGATACACTGCAATGGAAGGACTCGATTAGTCTTGAATCAGCTTTTAGCAATAATCTCTGTCCACGTGATGTAAAAATGGATACTTGGCAAAGGAGAAGAAAACCTGTTCTTTGTGCTTGTGACAAGTGGATAGGAACTTGCTTAAAAACCCTTTGGGGGATACATTGGAATATCTCTCAGTGACATTTCCCCCCTTAACTACAGTGACCAGAAAGTAGTATCAAAACATATCAAAGATGGTTGGGCATCTGAGTATATCTTCGAGAGCCTGTGTTTGGATGAGTGGATGACAGACGACAGAGTGGGTCACGCTGGGTGGCCAAATCCTTTGAAACACAGTAGCCCTATTGTATATCTAAGAGCTATTGTATATCTAAATTCAAAGCGATCCAGGGCTTGAATGCTTCTGTAAATATACATTAGCCTTTCAGCAAGCAAGAAATCACACCAGCTTTTATTTTGTATATTTTTTCTTGAGGAAAGAAAGAGAAAAAAAGAGATGAAACAAACAAAAGCACCCCGAAAACCTTCTTTTGCAACTCCAGCTTCTTTTCCTTTTGATATCGTTTTATAAAGTTGCCGTGTGTGAATGAATGTGGGTTTCTTTTTTACCCCTGAACAGAGGCCTGCTGTCTGACTCAGGCTGCTGTTTGATTGGCAAGTCTTTCTGTCTCGCTCCCATTAGAGAAGAAACGCCGTTCAGATTTCGACACAAGATATTACCCGTGGAATAAACAGGGTCGTTTTCATGATCAAAGTGGATGCTTAAGATTCAGGTTTTATGTAAGCCCACCGGGGAGCGACGTCCCACTTGAACCAGGAGGCAGGGCGCAGGAAACAATTTTTATCAACTGACTTTTGCTGTTTTCCAAGCTTTTCCTGGCGAGCACACAGAAGCACAGTGTCTGCAGAGATACTGCTGTGACCCTTTGTTATTAACCGAATTCCGCGCCCCAAGTGGTAACCTCTTTCAGAAGTTGGGGTGTAAGACAGGTCTGGAGGGGGCGTGTGAAGCAAAGCGCTGGAACGGCAGGGGGCGCTCTAAGACAGGCTGCGGCGCAGCGAAGTGGCTGCTCCCTGCTTCGGTCCTTTTCTCTTTTGACTGTAAGGAAGGAGAAAGAAAAGAATCATCAGCCAGAAAAAAGAGCTTGAGGGAACCAACTATATGTAGCTGAAGAACTTAAAAATTCAAGGGACTCCAGGGAGGAACCTTGGTGTCGCCCTGTCCCATTCAGATGTTGGTCACTTTGCAACCGTTCCGGCCTGGGGTCTCCTCTTCTCCATCAGCATCCCACCTCTCCCGCTCCATCCCCGCTTTGGGCCTCCAAGGTCCGGCGGGATTTGACAGCACCACAGACTTTCTTTAGGAAGATCTCTGGCCCGTGCTGACGTCACTCTGGCCCAGGCTGACGTCACACTCAGCAGGTGTAGCGCTACATCTCCAGCGCCTCGCGGGGCGCAGCGCGAGCTTCAGCACTGCGCCCCTTTCCTGTTTGCCAAGGGCGCACCGAGGGACTCGGGCTAAATGGTCTCTAAGCGCTAAGGTTATATCTGTTCATAAAGTAAGAAGTGAGAGGCCAAGGCAATGAACCAAAGACGTCAATCCCAAAGCAAGATTTTTAGTGCAAAATTTTGAGTAATTGAGGCAATAAAGGTGTTTTTTATTTCTTTTTCTTCTGGAGTCTGGCTGACCCGATTTATAGGTCTTCCGTGCTTCACTTCTATCTCTGTGGTAGACCAATCAACAGATTTATTGAACTTTTACTCTGTGATCAAAACGGAAGTGAGTAGATTAGGAGATTACCTCTGAATTGGCAGTTTTCCTTTGGCTAAGGGCTTATTTATGAATTAACAGCCATTTCTCCAGTTAAGTCAACCCCACAAAGTATTGCCTGGTGAACTGGCAGATTATGCTTGCGTTTGCTCTTTTGTTGTCAAAACAAACTTTAAATATGCTTGTTTTCTTTGGGGGAAAGGGGCGGGGTCATTTAATTGGTCCTAATGAGAGAAGAAATGTTAATCTATGTCTCATTACTTGGCTTCTGGGATGGGCAGGCTAGGACTTTGGCTGGAATAAGTGGCACAAGTGGTGACCAAGAGCAGTCCTGATAAGGCAGAACTTCGAATGCGGATGGTACATTGATCTTAAAATTACACGTGTGCGTGCGTTGTGTTCGAAGCAAGGACAGCAAGTCAGGAGAGACTCAGCAGTGATTCTTTCCGCCCGCACCTGTAGGATAGAGACCTCTCAGCTCTTACTAGAGATTCCGTACCCAGCAGGCATGAAGGAGAAGGAGCCAATGTGCCAGATAACAAGAGAGTATATTGTGCATCAGGAGAAGACCAAGACATTCTTTCAATATGGAGACGAGTTTTCTCTTTTCCTTGGGAAGTGGAGTGTTCCACAGTTTCATGGCGGAAAGTCAGTGAGACTCATTTCTCCTTAAATATTTGTGCCAACGATTAGGTAAGTTCCTTGAAGGCACGTTTCAAAACCTATCTGTCCCCTCAGTGCCTATTTTGCATGGGGACATTTGCAGTAAGAGGTACTCAAAGGCAGTTGTTGGACTGGAAGTTCATGTGAAAATTTTCCTCTTTAATGCATCATTACAGCTACAGAAACAAACAAACCAAAAAAAAAAAAAAAAGGCCCTTACATGAAGTCATAAGTTGGCTCGTGCTAGGTGCTGAGCCCGTTGCCAGCTCCGATGACTGGATGCTCACCACCGGCTTGACCTGGGCTGCTGGGAATGGCTGCGCCCCCTGGGAGCAGATACCACGGGTCGCTTAGATCATTCAGCATGAATGTGCTGAGCACCGAGACTGAGTGAGCGCAGACCTTGGGCTGTTCCTCAGGCCTGGCTTTCTGAGTTTCAGAAAATATTCATTTGTGTTCATATTTTTGCCACTTTCTCTTCAAGTCTCTGCTGAAGAAGAGTTCTGTGCTCGGGCAGTACATACCTTGATGACATTCCTGAGTCAGGACCAGCCGCCCTGTGGCCATGCTCGTAGGTGGATCAGAAGCATCATCATATTTACAACCCCAGAGGCAGTGCTGTGTTTGGGAGGGCTTCCCCGCTGGGGGTGTTGGAGTAGGTGATTCAGAACGTGATGTGGTTTTGAAATGTCTGTTTTTCAAATTTTTGTTTCATCTCTCTAAGCCTTTGATTCTTTACCTGTAACATGGGAGGTCTTGACATTGAGTTGAGAGTCGGATGAGAAAAATATATGTAGCGTCTCTAGAACACAGTAGACGTTCAATAGTGGGCTATTTTTGTTATCTAAAATATGCTCAGGAAAGCTCTCTTCTTCCCAAATATATTTCCAATGAGTCCTCAAAAAGGGACTTTGTTTTAGATGAAGATTGAGGCTCTTTGGAATTACTGGGACAGAAATATTACCCATTGAAAAAATGAATGAAATTCCTTTGTGCCTTCAAATTTTCTTTGTTTGTTTGTTTTTGTTTGTTTCTTTCTTTCTTTCTTTCTTTCTTTCTTTCTTTCTTTCTTTCTTTTTCCTTTTTCTTTTTTTTTTTTTTTTTGCCTCTTCCCCTCTTTTCATTGTCCTTCTCTCCTCAGAAATCCAGTTTCCAAGTTCTGTTCCCAACACACCCACTTTCTTCAAGGTTCTTCATTCATGCTTTTAGAAGTGATAATAATTCAATATATTAATCTTTCTGAGAATACTTAATCATTAACAGATATCAGATTTATCCACAAAGAAATGCAAAGTAAATGGGGAATTTTCAAGACTTGGCCAATATGAGGAAATGTATTTTTTCAGGGTTCTAGGCTCTTTAACATTTTCTTGAAATTAAATCCATTGGTGATTGGTAATGCATGAGACACATCATCTATAGAATGATCAGAACCTTAAGATTAAATAATTTATTGCACTAGTTACTGATCTATAAAGGCCAGAAGGAAAGAAACACGTAATTTTTCAATATTATTGAGTGATGGATTGCAAGAGGCCGAGAACCATTGGCTAGAGAGTCCAAGAGGCTTGAGGCACAGTCCTTGAGCAGTGAGTTCACAGATTAGAGTTAGCAAGAGCATCAGGGGGTCACACATGCATTAAAAACCTGGAGGCAAAGTGGACATGACCGAGGGGCCAGCACTGATAGCTGAGGTCTTCAGAAAGCACCCTGCCTTCTTCGCCTGGGATGAGAAGGTGACCCAGGCCACGCAGGTATAGCCTGGACAGCTGATCATTTCCTCCGGGGCTGTGTGTTTGTCGGTGGACAGTGGACTGGGTCTATGTCTTTATGATGGCAGCATCCCCTCTGAATAATTTTATAAGCAGGAAATTCTCTCAGAACATGAGTACAATGATGGAGTCAGGGGGGAAAAAATCTGTGCGACCTCTGTTTAACCTTGGGACTATTTATGATTTTAAACTTTTTCATTGCCTAGGTGAATAGGGGAAAAGTCTTCTATTTCCACTCTTATATCCTGCATTATACTAATTGCAGGAAGAAGGCTTCTACAGTCCACCATTAAAAGCAGCACAGAAACACTATCCATGACATGAAATACTACACCGGGCCTATGTAAAATTGAGTTACAGGCTCCCAGGATTGTGGCCTTTATTTGAAGTTGTCGGCTGTGCTATTGTGGGTTAACTGTTCTGAAAGCATACATTTTTTTTCCCTAAGCGGTAAAGCTGTTTCTGTAGTCTTATTTTATTTAATAACTATGTCGTGTTTAAATATAGTTTGTGGGCGAAATTGTTATAAGTTGGCATTAGTACTTTATATGGTTTTGTGCTAGGAAACCTCAGTTAAAGAAAAACACTCACAGGGAACTCCAGCAAATCTCCCTTCTTCAAAGTATATACTGTGGACCCTCACTGTGCTACTTTCTGATAAACCCTAAGAAGCAAAGAAAGGGAAAGAGTCGAGCAGGGTAAACCAAAAGAACTCAAAGAACCGTGGGATCCAACTGGCTCTGGGTCTTTGAGAAGAGTGAATTTTAAAGCCACGTACCTCTGTAAAGTACTGTGAAAAACATCCCTCTATTTCGACCAGGCAGATATGAAGTCGAACCGATGAAACATGAGGGGAAGTTATCACTCAAGTGACCCCTATGTAGGTGGGAACCTCTCAGAATTTACATTGTAGTCACGGACAAATTTTTCTTGCTTTGTGTATGTTAGTTAATAACATGTTAAATATTGCACTTAAACTCCGTATATCGGTACACGATTGTGAGATGCACAGTCCAGACTGGAGATGCTACAGTTGGAGAGAGACGTAGAGGCTGAATCAAAGAGAGTGATCATGGCAGGAAACACACCTGTGCCCTTAGTTACAAACTTAAAGTGCCCTGTGTTAGCAGTTGCATGGACCTCCTGAGTCAGTGGCCTTCTATTCAGATGGCCAAATGAGGGGATGATGGCAATAACACGTGTAGCTGGATGACTTTTTTCCTTGCCTTCAAATAGAGCTCAAGGCTGAGGGTGAAGAGACACTAAGCATTTCACCTTCTGTAAAGAGAAACCAGCAATGGGGACCAGAAACCTCCTTCAGGGCTGCGAGATGCTGCTACTTCGATCTTGTGGCTCTACTGTCTTGTGTTTTCAAGGTCATCCTGGCAACACAAGTCACTTTCATTCATATCTCACTGGCCAGAGTTAGTTGCATGGTCAGCCTCACTGCAAGGAGTCTGGGAAATTTGTGAGAATCGATAGTCATTGCAGTAGAATTTTCGGTATATGTGAAAGTCATTGGCTTCCCTCATTTTTGTCAAACCAAGCGAATGAGGACTCTTAGGATTCACCAGTAGAGACTGAGGGTGACTGAACGAAGGGAATACTGTCCCAATAAGTCACCTGCTTAGACAATTACTTATTGATGTACTCCTTGTACATATCTAAGCATAGAAAAGACAATTATTGAGGAGCGATGGCAGGGCAGGGTGATGGCGCTGGAGAAGTCCACACTCACACTGACTGCAATGCCAAAGACGCAGGAAGACAAAAGATGTGGGATCTTCCCATGGGTCAGATGGACTCTGAGAAAAAATTGTACTGCTGTCACTTAATAGTTCCTCATTCACGAGGGTAGGCTGCAAGGTGAAGGTGTCTTGCATCGAGAGGCTATGGGAAGCTTTGCCAGGGTTAAGAGCTGTGAGGAACTGGAGGGTATGGAGCCAGAGCCAGAGATCCCACTTCAGAGAACTTTGCAGGGTGGATAGCCCTGCGGAATGCTCTAAAGAACTTACACGTGTCCTATAAAAGAGCCAGTGCTGGACGTGTGGTCACTCAAAGGGCATCGATGCTGGTCAGATATATGTGCACATATGTAGCAGAACTCGCTAGAAAAAAGATTGCAATAGAGAGAAGACCGAAATGAAATAAGAGGCATGTGGTTTTTCTTACCCATTTATCCTTCCAACCTTCAACAACAGAGGAGTGAAAGCTTAGGAAGGCAGAAAAAGGAGAGATGTTAAAACCCAGAATACATTTCCATCCACTCTAAGGAGAAGGGGTGGGGGCAAGGAGAAGAGCGGAGAGTGCTTTCTCCAGCCCGAGCTGTAACGAGAGAGAAGTTTCGAGTTTGAAATTCAACTGGATCCTGAAAATCAAACCATAGGAAAATAATAGAATCTTCTGAAGACATCGTTTGAGGACTAGAAACAGAGCTTCCACAGAGTAGATTCGAGTGCAGTAATTGGCAAATAAAGGGAAACAGTGACAGGTTGGAACTCCCGCTGAGATGAGCCTGTTGAACAAACTGATTGTATGTTGACAAGAGCCTCTGATTTGATGGTTCGATGATTAATGTTGCTCGTGTTTCTGATGGGCGAGACCAAAGCCTTGAATCTGACTTAAAAACCTGAGAGGCTGGGGTCAAAGTGGGATGGGGTTGGACCCGTGACATCAAGGGACCCGAGAGCTGTGGCGGGGCGTGGGGGCAGAGAGGGGAGGGACTGTGTGCTCCCTAGCCCATCCCCTTCACATTTCACACGAATAGATTTGGGACGAGAGTTGGCACATGGTTGGTTTAAGATTGGTTTGTTGCTTTATAACGGAAATTGGTATCTTGATGATCTTTGAAGTATTATTAAAAATAAATGCTCCAATTTGTGTTTGAAATCTATACCACTTCATCAGTTAATTTCAGAATAATGAGATTTGAAGGTGAGATCATCCTTTTTATGTTGGTCTTCTGCAGTGTTAGGACTAGCTGAGAAGTAGTGACTTCAGTTTTTTTCCAGATAATTTTTAACCCAGAGTGTACAATGGTAAGAACTCTCTCTGTGGTCAGCATCCCCTATGACCATGACTAAAGAATAAAAGAGCTTTGTTGTAAATTCCAAATGTGACTTTGCCTTCAAGATGAGCTTTGAATTAAGACTTGTCACTTTGACAAAGCTCAAGAGGTCAATCCATTGCTACTGAGCTCTAGAGAATAATGTACATCTTACTGAAGATGTTACAGATAAGTGAGGAGATAGTAATACCATATGACAAAACTTAATAATAATCTCAATCAAACAACTCCCTCCCTCTCCGGTGCCTCCTTAGTCATCAGCTGCTAATCTTTATTCTTACATGCCTCCAACCTGCAGCCTCTGTGGCCTCACTTTGCTTGCCATCCAGAACCTCCGTGACCCCTCCCCTGTGTAAAGCAATCAAATCCTCTCTTAGCTTCTCCCATCTTTACCTTAAACTGTCATTTCCCTAGGAAGGTCACACTTTAGGGGTAATCTCCATAGGAAGGAGAGAAAGAGAGAGAGAGGGAGAGGGAGAAGGAAAGGAAGGGAGGGAGAGAGAGAGAGAGAGAGAGGGAGGGGGTGGGGAAGGGGAAGGGAGGGGAGGGAAGGAGGGAGGGAGGGAGAGAGAGAGAATCTAATAAATCAGTTTTTTTCTGTGAAATACATCATTTCCCAGTCATCTTTGTGGCATCTTTTGGTAGGAGAGTACTTTTCATCTACTTCAGTTCAACGAGAACCATTGATATTTGTAGGTCCATCTTACTTATAGAAGAAGGTCAGTTTCTATCCTCCAGGAGAGTCCCTCCTTACTGTCAGATGTGGCTTGGAGAGGACCAAGCCCTTAAACTTGGTGTGGGTCTCTCTCCAGGCCGACCCGATGTTGGTGCTAGTCTCTTCTATCTCCTTCTCCACTAACACAGATTTGAACATGAGCTACTATGCTGCGCCGATATGAGACCCTAGCCCTGGCCCACCCGCCTTCCTACTGAGTTCTCATTCCACGAACTAGATTTTTTTCACCCTTTCCTATTCGCCCCAGCAGTCGGCGTTTGTCCTTCCCCATTTACAGACACATGGCGTCAGTGTAAACTCCGACAGCTGACCTCAGTCATGAGGTTGCAGATGCAACTCCCAGCTCTAACAGAGGGAAGGTGACACGTTTTAGGGCATCGTTGCTGACCTCGGATGACGTAGTGACAAGCAAATCTCACATGCTGGCATATCCTTCTGTGCACTCTCAGACGGGGGATCTGGTATACCCTGTAAGGAATGTTTTCAGCAAGAATTTGTATGTCCATCTAAGGTACAATACACACTCAGGCCAATCCGCCTTGACTTTTGGTTGACGTTTTCCAACAGTATAAGGAGGTTCTTGTATTTATAGAAAGACTATTCTTTGCTCATTGCCATGGGGATTTTTTCTGAGGTCAATTATATGCTATTCTTGACTTTGGGGATGCTTGAAGATCTTGGGTATTTGTGTAGATTCTCAAGCTCTTAACTGCATTTTTTTAGTCATTACCAGTTTTCAGGCTACTGTTTGTCATATGTTACAAAGGAGGTATCTCCTCTGCCTATCTTGACCAGACTTATTTGTCTCTGCAGCCTCTCCACAAGTCTGTAATTAGCTTCTTCTTCTAGAGAGCAGGGAAAATAGAACCTGAGGAGAGGAAACCGTCTGTCTTTGGAGTCTTGGCTTCCAAACTTCCCTGTTCTGTGAGGTTGTGAAGGGCACTTTCCTTCTTCAGAATCTAAAGTTTCTGCTGAACAGTACAATAAGCATAATAATACTTTTTTCCTAGAGTTGCTCAAAAGCCTAAATGAGATAAGATGTAAGAAAGTGCTTTCTGAACTATGAAATTACAAACGCAATGTGACATTAGTATCTGGTAATCAATTTATAAGACTGAGCATATAGGATTTGCCTACTATATCCTCTTTGAAGCAAGATAGAGTAGATAGAACTTGGTTAGTTTAGCCTAAAGCTTTCTCGTAACGTTCATATCATCCTAAATGGTAATTCAACTCTCTTTATATTGGGGAATTTTGTCAATCTTTCAAAGTATCATCTCGAATATTAGAAGCTATTAATCTTCATTATAATAACCCAAACGCAAATTATATCTTAGGATATTAATACGACATTACGTTCATTATTTATTTATTCACACAACAGCTACTGGAATCATGGCAGGTGCTGTGGAGGATACAAGAAGAAATGAGGTGACTTTCTTTAGACCCTACTGCTTTCTGTGCGAGGCCAGGACACATGAAACAGGAGCAAGAGATGGTGACCAAGTATTCAAAGATCGACGTAGTCGATAAAGAGAACTTTAGAGAACTTTCTCGACTCCGAAGTCTAAGCAACAACCATTAGGGACCAATTACCAATCTATTCCACGTCCTCTGGGATTTCTGATTCTGCTTCCCCACAGAGCATGACAGTGTGACTAACAGCGAGTGTTTGTGTCCATTACTCAAATTCAGTTTTTAAATCTCTCCTTTATTTTTTAATTTTCGGTATTGAAGCTCGAAGCCTAAATTTTGTGTGCAAAAGTCACACCGTAATCAAAGAGGAAAGAGCAGAGCTCTAAATTTCAAGTCTTCTTGGGCCGAAAATTCCCTCTTATTCACAGCCACTCTGAGTGGGAAGGTTAACGAATTACTCAGTTCCTTGTTCTTTGCTCAGTGTCCAGTGGTAACCTTAAACCCAGCAAAACCACACAGATGTGTTCTCAGCTTTTCCATCGGTTATATTTCTGGTGCCTGAAACAATGACCTAAAAATGAAAGGAGCTTTCTTGGCAAAAACAGGTACCTGCTGTTTCGGGTGGACTTGAGAACCCTTTGGCTTGCTTTCACAAAATACATATTTTAAAGAAGAGCAAATTCCAGATTTGAAGATGATCGAGGCAGGGCTGGCTCCATGGAGTATTAGTCAAAGCATTCGGGCTGATGGAAATAGATGGGCTCTGTAGGAGGGAAGAAGTAGGACAGGAGAGAGAGGGAAGTTCTGAGTGAGATCATTCCTTAAAGAAAGCATGGTTTGGCCCAAGGAACAAGAACTCTGCTCCCCAGATAGATGTAAGAATTAAATACGTGGGTAGCTGTGGTTCAGTTCTCAGATGGTAATCCTGACTTAGTCACTGTTTAAGTTTTACTTCAAGCAAATACCAGTTACACATGTTTAGAAAGTTAAGATCCTGTCTATCTATATCTATCTATCTATCTATCTATCTATCTATCTATCTATCTATCTATATATCTATCTATCTCATCCATCCACCCACCCACCCACCCATCCATCCATCTGGAATATAGGCAAAAAGTATATAATAAATATAATTGCCAAAAATGAGAAGAAGGGAGAACTAAAATTTACATTCCTGCAGTATGCCATGTAGAGAGAGGCTGTGAACGTGAGCAGCCATTTGGCCATTTCTGGTCCAGCTGACGGCTCAGATGATGAAGCCACACGAGCGACCTCAGATATACCAGGCAGGGAAGAACTGCCCAGTTTAGCCTCTGAGTTTCGTGGTGGGTTATATGCAGGAATAGATAAGTGACACAGAGTCCCTTCAGAAAAAAGATGTGTCTTATGAAGCCAGTCTTTAGAGAACAGGTAGAGAGATTGTCCTGTCTCAACCAATAAATGACTCCTTCGGATCCTCTGTTGTGGGCACAGATGATTTCTCTTTTCTCTGAAGAAAAGAGTCCTAAAATATTTCTCAGGAGGATGTCCATATTTCTGTCCATATTTCTATTGTAACCAGTTGTGATTACCTGTATGTGCATGTATCTGTTCATGTTCTTGTTCATGTATCCTGTCCATGTATCTGGATCTTGTTATTTACATGCTTGTGTCATGGGGTGGTTCTTGGTCAGCTGACTCCTATTCAGAAGTGCCAGAATGATGTTTCTAGTAGTATCCTAGGGACTCCATCAGTTCTCATTTAAAGGAAATACAAAAAAAAAATAACCAAATGCCAATCCAATACTACATGACCCACTACTACGACCTACCCTTCTGCCTTCCTTTAACTCCCTTTGCTTTTTTAAGAAGGACGAGAACAAACAGGTCAGCCAACGTATGGACTTTATAGCCTTTGTTGTTTTAACTTTTTGAAGACTCCCTGTTACATTGGCAAGCAAGTTAGCGCTCGAAACTATCCCTTTGTTGCGAAACACACAGGAGCTTGCTCCTGACTAGGTTGTTGTTTTTCCATACACAAATGGCTTTTCTTTGCAAAATGTGTTTAGGGCAAACATCCAACACCAACCAAATCCCCATGTGTTTGTACTCACTGTTCTTCACTCTGAAGGAGAACCATTTAATGTACAAAACCAGGCAATATTAGATTTCCCATGCTGTCATTGACAACCTGGTCGCAACGTGTTTATTAGCAAAGTGACATTTAAGGATAAGTTGAGACTATCTTACCGTGTCACAGAAAGACTGCTTTTCCTATGTTACAGATGTAATTATCTTTTCTTGTCCCCCAGGCTCAAACTTTTCATCCCTATAGATCTAAACTACAATCTTTTATACCAGCCAGTAATTTCTAAGTTCACCAATATTAGAAAATTAAGAGGCTATCTATCATCTATCTATCTATCTATCTATCTATCTGTCTATCTATCTATCTATCTATCTATCTATCTATCTATCTATTATCTATCATTATCATCTCATCATCATCATATTTATTCCCATCCACCTAGGATATAGGTAAAAAGTGTTATAATAAATATTATTGCCAAAAAATAAGAAGAGAGAACTAAACTTTATATTCCTGGGTATACCATGTAGAGAGGCTGTGCGACATGTTTTTGGTTTGGGAACACCTATTTTGATTGTTATCATGTATAAGTTGAAGAGTTTTTTTTAGGACTTATTCAATATTGTTGAATCTGTGTTTAACTCCAGTCCCTGGGATGTCGTGGTAGGAATGGTGGTGATATTCATATTTTTTCAGTTCTCTTGTGTTCAGAGTTCTGGTGCCTTTCAGAGCGATAGCTGAAGACGTTCTCGCTGTCATCATCAAGGACCACGGTTGCTGGGAGGTAGTTCTTTCCAGTATGATCGCATGTTGTCACCTATCATTCTTTTTCTAGAAATGGAGATGAATTTACACTGAGTGGTCACTCAGGGAGGATTGTGTATTTAAAAGTGTTAACATGACTAAGGACGACTCAACTTGTCCCTCCTCTGGCAAGTGTTCATCAACTCTGATTTTCAGCCCCAGAAAATTTCTCTCACTGAACTTGTGTTCCAGGAAGAACAGAACTTCAAGTTCCAAATGAACGATTTCATTAGCAATCAAGACATCATGGTTTGGAGTTGTTCTTAAAGTATTTATTGTATGCATCCAAACCTCGCACATTCATATCGCTGAAGGAACAATGCCAGTCTCTTCCTGTCTGACCATCCCATGGTGGTGTTATTTCTGGCAGGTTCTGGACCCCAACTTAAAGTGGCATTTCTTACATTCCTATATCTATAATGCAGATGGCCTTTTAAAAAAGACGTATACCAAGAGGTGAGCAGCCCCGTGGCCTTCACTAATGTCTCCACGCAAATCTGACCCAAGAGACAGAGCAGCAATGCTTCCGTCCTTGCCATCTTTGATGAATAAGCTTGGCCCAAGTTGGCAAAGACTAAAATTCAGACTGAAAATATTCTAAGTGGAGAATGTTATGATTCGCCGCTTATCTGTGATGGAAAGCCCTTTCCAATTAGTCGATGGGTCCAGGAAGATAATTACAAAGGATTCATGAACTGCAGAAGATGTTTAGTTCGAATTCACTGACTTGGAATTTACACTGGGCTTTGGTGGGTATTACAAGTCTGCCCTGACTTTAGAATAGACTGGCTTTTCCTGGTTGGCATCTCTATTAACACAGAGGTGCCCAGAACTTGGTGGTTCCTCAAAATGCGCTCAATTCCTGCTTCACCCACCCGTAACACGGTGTGACAAGATGGTTATGAATGTTTTGAGAATGTCTATGCAGCACCCAGCAAAAAAGTAATGACAAGTGATTGATTATGAGATGGCATATATTTTCGTAGCTTCCAACAGACAAGTAGGCTATCAGTGTGTGGTTGCTATGGGGCTTAAAAGTTGTGTCTGGGTTTGTGTGGGATGGATCCTCTGTGTCGCTTGATGGCCACTGAAGAAATGATTTCACTCCATGTTAAACTCTACTACAGATTAGAACTTCATAATAAGGCCTTATAATAGTGTTATAACCAATGACATGGTATTTTTAAGAGTGTAGTTAAATTGTTAAGATGAACTTACATACTCTGTTAATAATTTAAGAGATAAATTAATATTGCTCTAGCCCAGTGATGCTCAACTGGGCAGTTCTGTCCCCCAGGGACATTTGGTGATATCTGGAGGCAGTTTTTGGTTGTCACAACTGGGAAGGGTATGCTACTGGCATCTAGTGAGTAGAGGCCGGGTGCTGCTACACACCCCACAATGCACAGGATGACGCCCCTTCCTCAACAAAAAATTATCTTGTCCAAAATGTCAATAATGTCGCAAGTGAGAAACGCCACTCTGGGCGTCTTCGGTGGCACAGCCACAGGAAACTCCAGAGTCCAACGGAATGAGCATTGGGCGGAAATTTGGGGTTCTGAGTTCGGGTGCTTATTAATAGTTCAGGAATGCACGGAAGGGCAGCTCACCTTACTCGGTGTCCTTATATATGAAAATCGGTCATTTGCTGTCTTCGCCTTATGAAGTTGACATAATCATTTGTGAAATTACAGCTCTCTAGGACCCTGTCGTTGGCTCTGATTCTCCGTGGGCAGTGGGGGTTGGAGGGAATGCACCGTTCATCCCCAGTGTGTTCACATTCATGGTCCCCTGCATCTTCTTTCGGTGATGTCCGATTTGGGTAATCGGTCACTGTCCCAGCGTTCTCCTCCCTGACATGACAGCTCACTTGGTCTCCAAGGTGGTAATCATGCAGGTATTAGATCCTGCTTTTTCCGTCCCTCTTTGGGGACTGTGAAGAGAAAATAGTTCCCTGTGTGCTCATGTGTTGGCCTGTCCTGCTGTCGTTTTGATATTTACAGAAGAGTGTCAGTGTCTTGAGGTGACACTCTGATGGGAGCTGCCAACAGTGTGGGGCTGGTCGTCAGTGCTTATGTATGGAATACAATGAAGAAACTCTTCCAGTGATGTATATTCAAAATTAATTTTCCTTTATAGCCAAATGTTAACGTTTAAAAATAGAATATCTCAGTTTTTCCATAAATGTGAAGGCTGAATTACGATCCATTTCCAAATATATTTCTTTCTCACATATAAATTCTCTTTTCCCATGAATTTCCCCCTTTCTGGGTTTAGACCGAAAACAGGCTTTTAGCCCATGGCATGGCGTTGGGAGGCTGTATGTGACATTCTCAGTCACACCCAGTTTTCTCTCCCCTGTACAATGGATCAGCTAGAATATTTGTTCAGAGACAAGCTCTGAAAATAACAAAACAGTTTTTTTAGGATGAAAATAACAAAACAGCTCAAGCTCGAATCCTTCTGCCTAAACAATATTTATTTAAATTTGAGATACAAGGACATAATTTTGTAAAGAAAAGCCCTTTCTTGCTTTACACCTTCAAATGCCCTGGCCACGTACCTTCTCAGACCCCCAAACATTCCAACAGGCCGAGCACTTGTTTGCTTGAAATATTTGCCTTCTGATAACAAAAGGTATGAATACATTTGGATTTCTCGTAAATCTCCTTTACATTTTTGTCAATTAAAGCAGTGTCTTTCTCTCAGATCTCTGGTCTTAGATATCCTATTCCGGTCTGCTAAATTGTTTGATTTAGCTTCCACTGTTGGCTTGATTCATTTATGGGAAATATTTTAAGCAGCAAAAGATCCCTACTGTGTGCTGTTCTGAGCAGATGATGACGGTATTGTAGCATCCCTCTCTCTGCGGCTGCAGGGGTTCTGGGTCTGGGTTTCTGAGTCTGCATTTTTTCTTTGGAGTTTCTTTTTTCATTCATCTTCTCCAGGACCTTTCCTATTAAATACTATTAACTGAGCATAAATTGGAAGGGAAAAACCAGTGTCTGCAAAAATTCTTACTTTATATCCTGTGCATTTGGACATGAAAAAATGACTATTTCCCCACTCCCTTTTTTTTTCTTTCTTTTTTGGTAAGAATTTCAAGCAGAACTTTCTGGAACTGGATCTCTATCTAGGGAAGTTTCCTCATTATACAGGTAACCTTTATATAACTTAGAAGTCTCGTGTCCCATTTCAGCATGGTGTTTTAATCATGCCTGTTCTACATTTTTAAAAAGTGAAAAAGAATGAATCTTAATGCAGTTTTCGATTACATTGTTTATAACACAGGAGCACGTGTTAAAATGTTTTCCTCTACCTCATTCTTAATATCTCCTGCACGTCACTGCACCCAGATCGCTCTCTCCAACCACATCAGACTTCCCCAAACTTTTACAAATGTATTTATGTTTCTTACCTCTTCTCTTTCTGGTACTTATCAGGTAAATCAACTTGGTCTCTCAGTTTTTCTGCTGGAGCTTTTTTTCTGCATTCTTTGGAGCAAAGGAGGTTATGCAACCTGAAGACAAAAGAAAGGCAGGTGAGGGTGACAAAGATAGGAAAGATGGCAAACGTGTAAGTTCATGTACATACACACGCACACATTCAAAACACATATTGATAAAATCATATATATCCCTGCAACATGCAGTAGTTTTAAATTGGAACAATATGGTTCTTGACCACTGAACACAACTGAAGTTCAGAGATCAGAATGGGAAATCTGTGGCTTAATTCTCAATCCCTCCCATTCCCTGTTTCCCCAGATATCTCAAACCTATCCGCCGAGGCCCTTTAGTGGCTAAGTGTTGAGCTTTAAAAATAGAAGTCACCATCATCTCTTGGCTAGGTGTCTTCATTCTCTCCACGTAACAAGAGTGACTTCATTTGCTTCAAAGTTTTTTTTTTTTTTCAAATGCAAAGATGATTATATCACACTTCCTTGCTTGAAACCCTTTAATTGTTTTTCTTTTGTCTTTGGATGATGTTCAGATGCATCAGCGTACATTCAGCAGCTCCCGCTGTGAGATCCCTCCTTTTCTCCACATTTCCCCGTGGTATGTTGGCCTTCAGCCATATCACTTTTCTTTCAACCTGTGGGTGGCCATGGCTCCTCTTACCTTTGAGACTTCCCACTTCTTGTTTCCTTTGCAGAAACACTTCCTACCCCCTACTGCTTTGCAGAACTGATTCCTTTTTCTGGTTGAGTCTCCGCTTAGATATCACTTCCTCCAGGAAGTCCTCTTTAATCCTCCCAGACTAGATTAGGGGGCTCCTGCAATGCGTTCCTTTGGGGCGCCTTCCACTTACCATACTCTTTGTCGTTTGTCTTGTAAAATCCAAACTCTGCATGGTCTTACATCCCATGGCATGAATTAGATCTTCAACACATTTGTTGAGTGCTTATTGAATGAAGGAACTGATACTTGTTGAACAGCTACTCATCGAGCTAAGAAAGGCATCTATCTACTGGTAAAATTCTTCTGTTGGAATGACTCTGCACACCTCCCCCATGATGTGGGGTAAAGTGTTGCTGTGTTCTTCATGCTCATCCAAAATCCCCATTGTAAGCTATTAATGAAGATGGTGATAAAGCTAATTCTTATCTCTTACTATGTGTCAAACCTTGTTCCTAGTGCTTTCACGAATTACCTAATTCAATTTCCACCCTAAATATTTATGTTTAGTAGGTTGTAAAGTAGGTACTATTTTATCTCTACTTTTTAGAAGAGGAAATTGAAGCTATGTATGTCACAAAGTAAGTCATAGAGCCAGGATTCAAACCCAGGCATCTTGGGTCTATTCTACTAAACTAGTTTCAATGGACTGAAATTGGTAGGATAAATTGAGCCATTACGATGAATGCGATGCTAATTGTACAACTTTATTATTACGCACATTTCACAAACATATCTCATCTCTTCTGAACCATATTGTGAGTCATATGAAGTTAAGTTTCACCTCCCTCCTTCAGCTACTGGTAAGACTTAAGCACAAATGGGTCAAATGTCCAAGATCAACCAGCTAATGATAAATGAATGGGGCTCCAGAACCCAGTTGCCCTGACTAATTAAATATTTTCACTGGCTCTTGGTGGCTGTGAGAGTAAGCACCAAATGCCTTGACAAAGTGATCAGGGCTCAGCCTACCTTTTCCAGCTTCAGCCTCCACCAACTTTCTCCTGTGATCTTAACATTCAACCAGACTAGCCTACCTGTTGTTTTTCATGCATCCAATGCACATTCAGAGCTTCGCTCTTGATTTACACTGTGTTTTGACACCCAGATGGCAAAATTTCAGATGGATGTCAGATGGATGGCAGGTTTTTAAAACCAAGGAGCTTAGCTTGGCTCTGTTTAGACAGGTAAGAGTTCATAAGTTTTGATGAGTCAAATGGGACAACGGTGGCATTTCTGCTTCCTGTTCCCGAGCAGGTGAATCTTTGTAGCCTGGTCGGTCCATATATTTAATTAATTTCAATTTGAGATTTATTTATTCTGATGGTCACACTCTCACAAGTGACAAATAGACAGTAACTATGTGGAGTACACAGAGTGAAAATAGCCTGTTTCCTTGGTCAATAATTGAAACATCCTAAGCTGTCAGACACATTAATAGACAACATCTGCTAAAGTCAAGAGAAAGAGTGAAAAACAGGATATGAGGCTTTGGGGATTAGAGTGAAGAGTATCCAGCACGGACGAAGCTCCCATGACTGGGCTAACTGAGGCCAGGTGGCTTGGTTAGGCAAAATAAAAACAACCGAAAAGCAACTATGAAAAAGAATTAATTTTATTCATTTTTCATCAGTCTCTTTTAGCTGGACACAAAGAGATATATAAAATGTTTTTGGGTCAAAGGAGTGTCAACTAGATCACTTGTCTTCAGGGAATTACATTGAGAGGGTAAGAGTATAAACCGTTTTTGCTTTCCCATTTGAAAGTAAAAAGGAACTAAAAAGGGACTGTGTGAAATTAAAAACAAAACAAAACACATCGAAAACCATGACAGCCTTTCCGCAATCTTCAGTTGACTTCTAAATAAACAAAATCACTAAATGAGATTTTTAGTTAGTTCTGAAGAAGAGCACATACCCATGAAAGCAAACCATAGTGTTTTAAATATTCTTCAAACAAAAGTCATTGTAGAGCCAAATTTTATTTACATTCTGCCCTCGCGATTACTGAGTGTCTTCATAACTTGGTTTGGTTCCACTATGGCAAAATGGCAAGCTTTAGCCAGAGAGGAAGAACAAACTGAGAATTGATTCTGTTATGCAGAATATTACACATACCTCTAGAAATATATTTCACTCATGATCATACAGAGATTGTTTTGTTAAGCAGAATCTTGCTCAGTTCCAGAATCAAGGTAATTTATTTAGAAGAACAAGTTATGGGTTACCCAAGGGCCAGCAATTTGTCTTCTGTAAAGGACCAGATGGTAAATACTTTTGGCTTTATGAACCGTATGGTTTCTGTGGTAACTACTCAGTTTTGCCATTGAGTTGTGAATGTAGCCAATGAATGAATGGGCGTGCTTGTTTTTCAATAAAACTTTATTTATAAAAATAGGCCATGGGCCAGATCCTGGGTCACAGATTGCTGATCCCTGAAGTACGCTAACCATTTCCTAATATTTGAAATGAGAAGCAACTTTTATCTCTGGATTCTGAGCTAGGTTCAGTTACTACTTCAGCTTTCCTAGTTGAAGACATGGGTTAGGAGGCCGCATATCACAATACGTTGCTTTCTGATTATAAATGATGGAAGTTATAAAATGCTCCTAGAGGAGAGTGGCTGCTTTTTTCCTTCGACTTTTAAACAAATGCGAAAACCTCACTCTCGTGTCTCAACCTTGAAGAGAACCCAGTCTGAGGCAGGCTGATTTGGACATGCGAGTTAAGAACCAAAGAGCCAACAATGTGTCATTATAAAGTGGCGATACTTATCAGGCGTGGACCTCAAGGGCTTTTTTGTTTGTTTGCTGTTTTTTTTTTTTTTTTTTTTTTACAATAATGTTCCTAATGCAGAAGGCTATTTTCTCAGAGAGCTAAAATTTGAGAAGCACATGTTTTTTTTTTTTTTTCTTCAAATTTCTTTGAGTAGAAAAAGAAATGGACTCTACCGTTTGTCTGGATCTGCATCCCACCTGTACTGTTCGGGTTCCGGCCACACAGGCAATAGAGCACTTCACTCTCTGGAGCTGAGCGATCACCTCTTATTTTTATTTCACCCTCGGGGATGGGATTAACCCTGCCCATTGCCCTCCTCAACTTCCGCAAAGGGGCTGGGTGCTTTTAGGTCAGTAACTCATCCAGCATCCCCGCTGAGGCCTCTGAAGCAGGTGCGCTTGCCTCTGCCGCCGCTGAAGCCTCATTTACAGTGAGAGGCAACTTTCCCGAGGTAGGAGCCCAGTTCTGTTGAAAGCCATGGAAAGAGAGAGGTTTCTTCTTTCATCCCCCTTTTCCTCTGATGACTCTCTGGGGCCTGATAACGTAGGATCTCTCCGTGCCATGAATCACTTTTTCATTCCAACGAAGAAACCGTTATGCGAAAGAGATGTAGCGCGCAGCCCCAGATTGGCTGGGCGGCTCACGCAGCACCCTAAGAGCTGTAAAAGTCTTTATTAGTATTTCAGTTTGGAATTTGAACTGCAGAGGCTTTCTCAGTTCCTTGGAAGGGAAGGTCGTGAGATGTTCAATCAATATTTTACGATGCAAAACTGTATTGCTGGCTGTGGCTCACTCAAGGTTTTGCAAGTGTCGTGTTGTATCTTTGTTTCCCACGACAGCCTGACTCCAGGTAAGCACTGCCACGTCTGCTTGTATCTGTCACCATACAGCAGCCTGTCCAGGCTGCCGCTCACTTCAGACTCTGTAGTCGACGGTCAAGATCCATTTGTAGATGACAATGGCCATGAGAGGAGTGGATCTCCCCTGCTAACCATCCCGACTGGTACACACTCATGCTTCTCATTTTATTTCTATAGCTAAATGCTGAAATAATGAAAGAATTGGATGAGATGATAAACTCTAGCACTAAAATTCTGTTTTTATCTGATTCTATTTGATTCAATTAAACCAATATTGCAGAATGTGTGATGTGAATATCTGTTAGATCCTGGGACATAAAGATGAGCAATAATTCCTAAAGTCGCCATATTTCCTCTGGAACCCCTTAAGATTGTATTTTCTCAGACAACCTTTTCCTCTCTTTCTGTTCCCACTACTTTGGCTCCATCGGTCCTTGATGGAAGGAGAGACACACATATAAGAGGAAAAGGTGACCGAAGGGGCCACAGACATTTATTGCCCCATGTCTGCAAAACATCCGTAGAAACTTCATCTCTGACTATCTCTTTGCTTCTCAGTGGCAAATACATATCCTATAATTTGCCCATGTGTATGTTACTTGGTCACTGCCCTCCTGGGCTGATGGCACGTATTTTGTGCCCCAACTTGGCTCTGATGACTTACAGAAATGTCCTTTGGCCTGAGAGTGATCCCAAACTCCATTAAAACCATGGCAGAAAGTTCCAGTTCCAGGGCTCTGATCCTCGTCGGTGTGAGAAAGGGCTGGATGTCCCCCCACCCCACCCCGGGGCTGCAGGGTAGTGATTTCCAAATATAAGGATAATAGACACGTGGCGACAAAAGGTGCTTTTCAGAGAAATTCAATATCAGAGCAAAGGCGTGGGGGTGACCCAGTGAGATTTCCATGGTTTGCTGGAAAAATGATTTCCCTCCTTGTGAGTTTGGATTAGAGTGACGCCATGGGTTACCCTTAATTACTAAATCTTTTTTATGCAAGTAAAGTGTAAATCGCAGGATTTTTCTCTATACTGGCACTGTTTGATGTAGCAGTAAGGGAATGGGGGAGGAGCTGCTTTTATTACAATGTAGAAAACTAAGGGCGGAGACTAACGAGCCCACAACAGAAATGGGTCCAAACTAAGACTGAGCCGTGGGTCTTCCTTATGTATTTATTCATCACTCCCTGTCCGTTTTTTCCTCTTATGTCTTCTTGTCTTTTACTTCTTTGTCTCTCTCTTGATATAAAACCTTCTCTTTCTCTGTATGTCTCTATTGTCTCTTGTGCTTCTTTCTTCTTTTTTCTTTGTATATACTTTTTATTTTGGAATAATTTTAGATTTACAGAAAAATTGCAAAGATAGTATAAGTAATCCTCGTACGTCGTATACTCCCCCTAACTTTTACATCTCACATAACCACGGTATATTTGTCAAAATTAAGAAATTAACTTTGGTACATTATTATTAATTAGATTATAGTATTTATTCAGAGTTTGCCAGTTTTTCCACTAATGTCCTATTTATTTCCAGAATCAAATCCAGAATTCCACATCACATTTAGTATCCTTCTCATTTTATTTGCATTTTCGGGTCCTTTTTCTTTTTTCTCCAGGTGAGGATATAAAAGTGCTTCTTTGTCGGGATGATGCATCCTGTCTATACATAAAGAGAATTTACTGTATTTCTCGTATCTCACATCATCAAGAATTTGTTTTTGCCCAACGCAAGTGCCCCCTAATAATTCTCATATTTTCCCAATTGTAAGAAGTGTATTTTTTCTCACATACCTTGCTCTCCCTCTGTTTCAAACCCAGTAAAGATAGAAGTCCAGATACCACGTCTCCTACTGAGCAAAAGTAGTCACGTGGAGAAATAAGATCAGCTCTAGGGGTGCTGAAGCCCCAAAACATTTAAAGACATGCGAGGTTGGGACAGTAGAATGCAAATGTTCGTTAATTAACAGGCATCTGTTATGGGCTTGCAACGCACAGAGAGCTCGTGGGAGCTGCTGTCACCGAGTCATAGGATGCCAAGGCTGGAAGAGGCCACCGAGAGACCTGCTTTGCCTCAGTTCTTTTATGGAATTGAAAACTGGGGCTGGGGAGGGAATGGTCTTGAGCAAGTTCCAATGGAGAGTAAAAGCTAGAATCCATTCTTTCCCCTCGGATCCAGTGCTTCTTAAGTCACTTTTGGCAAGAAAAGCACTATGATCCAATGCTGTGGGGTAAGCAGTTGACAGATTAATTAAGCCATTTAAAGCCGAAATATTAAAAATGATAGTATATACTTAAACATTTACATTTTATTTTACCTCAAAAGCGTATAAATGAACGCGTAATGAATGACTGAAAAAACAATTTATGGCCAAGGCTAATTAATTTTTTCTGAATATGAGTCCAGGGATTAGAGCTCATGCTGTCTTTTATACAAACCATGCTTTCCAGTGGATTTCTAGTAAAGACACTAAAAATAAAACACTGAAAACTCCATGTAAAAACATATTCAGCTGCTATAAAATGCTCCCATTTAGAAACAAGACAAGCCACCTACAGACTAAAAGTGATCAGCCGCTGTGGGCGTCGGCCGGTGAGCTTCGTAGAGAGAGCAGAGGGCGCGCGTCAGTCTGGGAAGTCACTTAGCTGGAAACCGAGCTCAGAGATGCTTTCAGCTTTCCAAATGTTGCCCCATCGCCCGCACGAAGCCTGCCCTAGTTCACAGGTGTCCTTGTCATCTCTGATTTCTTCGGCATTAATTCACTCTGTCACATTGTCGTTTAACAAAAACTGCCTTATTTACTTCTTTGACATGCATATGCCTCATTTTTACCTAAACTATTTTAGCGACTTGAGGTAGACAACGTGACGTGCTTATTGCGTACGTGCCCAGCACTTCGCTTAGAGTGGGCAAAGAGGGGTCCCCAAGAGATACCTCCTGTGTTGGTTGAATCTGATCATGTACCTTTGAGACCCCCAGGAGCACCCGAGCCTCTGTCATCCATGGTCAGAAGAATCCTGTCCTTTGAAGAGCTCTGTAGTCATGGCGTAGGAGGGGCACGTGAGAGAAAGCTTCGACAGAGTGCCACCATACCAGGGAAACGAGGACCGCTCACGGGTGTCGTGTGTCCTCACTGGCACGGAGAAAGATCTGACCTTGAGTCATGGACTCGGAGCCCACGAAGAGGGGCTCCGTGATGGGGAGGGGCGCTGAGTACTAGAACCGGGTACCCAGGCAAGTTCTGGGCATATTTTCCCACGGGCGGGGTCCATCTCCGGCTGGCGTTACTGGGCCACCAGACCCGGTTCTGCATTGCAGCCACAGGTGTCCTTTGTTTGGCTCATCCAAGGCAAAGGGCAGCTTCTCTCTCTTACAGAAGTGCTGCAGGGGGTCGCGCTCTGTAACCTCCCAGAGGAGGCCTTCCCACGCCTTATCTCTCAGACCTCCAAACGACCTTCTTTTGTCCAAGGACAAACTCCCTGGATGCCACTGAAGCTCATTTCCTTCCATAGGCTCCCTGTGGACATGGAGGATATTTATTTAGTTACTTGTGCTTCGCCTTCACACAAGCAATCTCAACGCTCCAAGGGACTACGTTCCACTCACTCTTTCTCTTCTGTAGGCAAAATCCCCCCAGTTCCTTGAACCTTTCCTGGAGGGAACTTTTCTCGTCCCTGCAGTCACGTGGGCTGCCCTTCTCTTGCCCAAAGAAGACGTGGGAGGCAATGGATTAATTCCTGCTGGGGCCCAAGGCGTTTTTGGCAACATGTGGGTTGTGCGTATGACACCCGGCAACCTGACTTCGGGGACAGCACGCACTCTTGGAACCCACAGGGTACGGTGGGAGGTAAGACAAAGGAGAGACACAGCAGAATACAACCCTCAGAACATGTCTCACAAAAGACTATAAAAAACATGAATAGCCGCTGTTCTGTAGGCTTAGATATGGGTTTTTAAAAAAATGCATCAGATGGTTGAACTATGATATTCTTCCTCCACTTTGCAAAAGCCCAGGCTTTCCTCTCGAGTATAAATGTTTCCAGCACCGACCACGGTATCGTAAAAGTGCAGTTTGTAAAAAAGCGTGCTGACACTGTAAAAATTAATAGTTTTCTTGGAAGTGGACTCTTTTCAATTCTCACAGTGGTAAACTGAAGAGAAAATTGAATTCTTTTTTCCTTTCTCTTGTAAAGTTAATTGACTTGCTTGTCTTAGTTTTCCCAAGTGAGATATTTTGGATGGAGCACACAGTGAATGCTCTCCACAAGGTACTCTCTTAGCTTGTCATTCAAATGTCCAGTCTTGTGTTCTGGAACTCTTCAAGTCACAACTGTTAATGGTTATGTGGAAAAAAAAAGTGGCCAAGTACTCAACCTTTAGAATAGTTACATAGAAAGAGTTTAACCCATTTTTGTAAATGTCAGAAGAATTAATCACTGTTATTTTCTTCCATCATCAAATACATTTGCCTCTTAATTCAATAACTAAAATTCCGAAAGGAGAGGAGGGCTTGGTTCATGGATATTTTTTTTAAAAAAAGACTTGGGGAATGTGCTTATGTAAAAGGGAGATGATTACAAATCGATGAGATAACTCGAGTATGGGCATGGATTTCATTATGTCTTTCGATCTTAGAGAAGGTCACTCTCCCCAGCCAAGCATCTCTTTTTAGAAGAGCCTGAGAGAACAGAAAACAAGTCAAAAAGCTGATGCGACAGCCAATAGTTGAACATTTTACACTGGAGCTTTCCACACTAGTTGTTAGTGTTTATCCATTTCTGCACTGATGGAGTACACTGATGGGGTATACTGATGGAGAAGCGATGGAGGCCTTGATGGGGAAAAAGCAGAATTTCAGATCTAGAAAGGTTTGGAGGATTACAACGAGATCCATTGGTTTCTGTACAATCTGACTACAAAACGTATTGGTGGTCATTCACCTGTCTTCTCTTTTATTTGAAGAGTGGTCTTACTCTCCCCCAATTTTCTCTTCTTTAGGCTAAACGGTCCCAATTTCTATGCCATCAAGTGGTTGGATTCTTTCCAATCTAGATTTCTCTCCACTGGAAACCAACTTAGTTTGCTGAGGTTCCTCTTACACTGTGACTGTGACTTCTTTACAAATTGCACCCTTGCCGTGCGTTCATCTCTACATAAATATTTTATACCTAAGGATAGTACTTGCATTTCTCCTTATAACTTATTATAGTACTAGAACCAAAGTCGCTGTCATCTAGGCAGCTAGCCTGTTCTCTTATTTGATGTTATCACATATATTATAGCAGCTGAGCTGTCCTTGTCCAAGTCATTGATAACAATGTTAAGTAAGCTAGGTGTCCATTGATAGATGAATGGAAAAAAAAAAACCTATGGTGTACACACACACACACACACACACACACACACAGTGGAATAGTACTTAGCCGTAAAAAAGGAATGGAAATCTTGTCATTCTCAGCAACACAGATGAACCTAGAGGGTATTATACTAAGTGAAATAATTCGGAAACTGAAAGACACATGCATATGATTTCACTTATGTGGAATCTAAAAAGCAAAACAAATGAACAGATAAACAGAAACAGACTCATAGATACAGAGAACACACTGATGGTTGCTGGGTGGGGGATGGGTGAAGAGGTGAGGGGGAGTAAGGGGAACAAACTCCAGTCGTAGAAATAAATGTCACGAGATGTAGTGTACAATGTGGGAAATGGTCAATATCATAATAACTTTGATGGGGACAGATGGTTGTTAGACACTCTGGTAACCACACTATAAGGAATATAATTGTCGAACCACTGCGTTGTATTCCTGAAACTAATATAATGTTATATGTGAACTGTACTTTAATATTAAAAAAAAATTGTGCTTAGAATAGAGCCTGACATAAAGCAAACATTATACTTCGTTGTGGAAAGGAATGAAGGCAGGGGAGGAAGAGGGAGCAAGATTATCGTGGGGGAAGTGCAGAGCACAGGGACAGGAATTGGGTGAGGCCAGCTGCTGGTGACACCTGGGGGAAATCATCCCACCCGTGGGCAAGCACTGTCCTTTTTTTGGGACGTTAGGAAATCTAGCGTCACTACTAAAATTCATGGCCTTGACGATTTGAAGGGATTCTGACCTTTTTCTTCATGATTGAGTCAGTTGACAGTTGGCAATTACAGCTTCCGTTTTTGTGGGGGAAATGGATTTCAAATCTTTTTGGAAAGCTGCAAAAAAAATCTTCGTGGACACGAAATTGCTCCCGGAAAACAGTATTTCGATGAGTAAAGTGTAAATGAATCAGGATCACATGGGTTACGTTTCTGCTCCAGGACACACGGTTTGAACACGAATGGAAAAGTGGTACGTCCTGAAAGTTTCGTAGTTTGCTCTCTCTCGGATTCTTGGAGGCTCTCTCTCCCTTGACACCTGGGAAGGACGAGGGCGAGCTTGAGAGCTTCGCAAACCTCAAGTACACCTGGTTTGCTTCTCGCCACCCTGAAGGCTTTATGGCTGGATTTTTATTATATAAATAAATGCCACTGTGGAAAACTAATGAACATTTCTAGCTTCGCCAGGTGGGCCCAGCGTCAAAGGGGCATGGTCTGAGCTTTCCTCGATGTCTTCTTATTTCTCCATTTGTCCAGTTTTCAGGTTTTCCTGGGCTTTTTTTTGTTTTTTTTGTTTTGTTTGTTTGTTTGTTTTAAACTACGTCCTTACAGACTCCTGGCTGAGTGACTTCTGATGGCCTCCCAGTGAACCCATTTCCTCACTCTTCCCCGTCATCCCTAACAATATGATTTCTGCATTGTGACCTAAGTCCTTTTAGTGACCAGAGTGTTATTGGGTGCTCCCTGCCCCCAGGGCCCGAATTCATTGCTCCGGAACCAGGAACCCAGGCCTCCAGGTGCCGTCCCGGGCGGCAGGCACCAGTGTGCGTCTGCCACTTGTAAACTCTCGCCCCACTCTCCACATTTCCTGCTCTACTCGTTTGATGCTCTCACTCGTTTTCCTATTAATTCGTTCATTCGATATATATCCCCTGCTCGTTAGGTTACATGAGAGGTACTGGTGGTGCTTGAACAAAACAGGACTTCGCCAGGTCAGAGCATCCTGGAGGGCCGTCCTTCCTCTGCATCCCGCATTAAACACTCTGGATTCCGGTTAAGAAAGGCAGACGGAGTCTTCGCCCTTCTAGGGCTTACACTATAGATGATACTTTTCGCCCGAAGGTTTGTTAAAAACACAGGCTCTCAGATTCCTGCCCTGGAAATTCAGAATTGGTAGGTCCAGAGTAAAATGTGTAAATTTGGATTTTAACAAGCATTCTGTGAGATTCTCATCACCAGCAAATCTGGAAAACACTGCAGCACAGAAGCGCTAAGGCTCGAGAGGAGGAGGTTTTGGGGAGCTATGACGGCTCATCGGGCTGGGTGGTGGGCTGTGGGTGGGAGGTGGTGACAGGTGAGGTCAAAGGGAAGCAGGGGCCAGATTGTGAGAGGCCTCGGACTGCAGCTAAAGAGCCTCGGCTTTATCTAAGGACCGCGGAAGGCGGTGACAGGTGCATGGAGGACAACGACATGACTATTTTTAAAAGTTCAGTGTTTGACATTCAGATGAGCAGTCAAGGGGTGAGGATGGCAGGGATGGCCTCAGAGGATAGAGAGAGAAAGACGGTGTTGGTGAGTGCTGAGCTTCCTGTGAAGGGTTGGGGTGGGGACCTGGCCTCGAAGCATCCTGACACCCACAGTAGCAAACACACTTGTCAGCTCAGATCTTCTCCACTTCTTTCCAACGCAGATGCTGATCTCGGTTCTCAGTTATCCATGTGTGATTGTGTCTTGAACCTGTGACCTTGCTCCTCTATTCAAGTCCCCAGCTCCTGCCCAGCTTCTGAACTTCTGTGCCCAGATTTCCCCTCGTCTGCCCTCGACCCTCAGCAGGTATTTCTGTGACAGGTAAACAGGCTGCCATGTGCTTCCCTGCTCCCTAAGATGGGCTGCTCCCAGACTGTGGGCTACAAGAGTTTATCACTCCTTGAAAGCTCTGTGTTTTCCTACGGAAAAATGGAATTAGGCCCCTTTCACCGTGGGAAGTTTCACCTACCTCTCCATGATTAGCCGCTGTAAGAATCTGGGTTAGAATGTCTTTTAGGGGTTTCAATTTAGGATAAGAACAGATAATTTGAGGGAAAACTCACCTGCTTGCTCCATCTCTTTCTTGTGACCTTTACCTGCAAAACCAGATTCTGGCTTAGGAAATAATTCTTGTTGACCGCATATTGGTATCTATGGTGCTAATAACAGAAAGTAGGGTGTTGGAAGAGAAATCCTCAGCAGCATGCAAGCAGCAAACGATATTTTTTTCTCACTGTCCCCTTAAACAAATCTGTGGATTAGTGTTTCCCTTTCTTTTGGTTGAATCTTGACCAGGTTTATAGCTTTTCAGATATTTTTAAATAATCAAAAGTCTATTTAGCCCATGATACACAGTTAAGATTTGCTGTCCAGTTTAACAGTTAGCGTGGCAATACCAAAACCTAGTATGGCTTGTTTGTAAACCTGCAGGAGGAGAGGAGGCTCATGGGAGCTTTCTCCTTCCAGGTTAAGTTGTCTTCTTTAAGGAGACAAATAGCAGATTCTCTTTGTTGTCTTCTTAGGGCCCCGTTTTGTAAGATTGAAATGTGGGAGAAATAATCTTACCTCATTCCATCCCCCGTAAAAACGCTTTCTAGAGAAAAATCCATTTTTCCTCCCTTTCCAACTTTCCAGACCCTAGTGGTGGGTGGCGGGCCAAGGCCGACCTGTCCAGTTTCGAGACCACATAGGCCGTCTGACCTCTAACTCTGTGATGTGGCGTTACTTGGCAGTGGATATTTCATTCCTGGTTTTTCTGCCTTGGCAAAAACGGAATGAGAAAGAGTCACATTGAAGATTCCATGAGCAGGTTAATTTCGGCCAGTGCTATACCCTTTGCAAAGTGTTTTCACATATGTTAATTTCATTTGTTTTGTAGTAATTCCATGAAATAAGGATGACAAAAAATGTGACTCCCAAAAAGGTGAACTGGTACTATAAAGCCAGGAAGATCTCAATGGTGGGTCAGGATCGAAACCCAAGTCTGTGGCGCTGGGCTGGTTTAGGGCTTAGCCTAGGAGAAGGGAAATAGTATAAATTTCCAAGTGGGCCTGTATTGAGCTTTATTCATTACTGTATTGTGACTTTTATGCAAACGTCTTCACCTTCCTGGTCTTTAATCCCCTAATAGAAAATGGATATAATATCACACATCTATGATTTTGGTGGAAATGGAATGATAATAAAGCAGTGTTGAGGATCTTGTTAAAATGCAAGTCCGGATGGTGCCTGAAATTCTGAATTTCTAACCGGTTTCTAGGTGATGCCACAGCTGCTGGTTTGAGGGCCAGTCGTGAAGGGCGACAGCATAATGAATGTCAAGGGCTTGGTACACAGACGCTTGATAAATGTCAGTGCCTTCTTCCTGAGTAGTGGGAGTCTGCTCTCCATTTGATTTTAGGATCCATTATAAATTTACTCAATTGTTATTTGGTGCAGAGATTACATAGTGCATTAAAAGGACACACACGCACGAACCCCTCCTGTGGTCTTTGAATGCATTTGAGGACAGAATGTTCTAGAGTCTATATTCGGGCTCTCAGTAATATGGCACCAGCAATACTAACGTGGGAAGAATTCCCCAGATCCAAGGGCGTACCTGGTTCCAGGTTCCGAAACGACTACTTTATCTTCACTGAGCTAAGACGTAAGTGCACAGCTTGCCAAAAAAGTGTAAAAGATGTCTTTTGAGACTTATTTTAAGGAAATGAGATTGTTAACAGATATGGAGATGGTTTGCAACCACTCCTAAAGCTTTCTGAACTCAATAACCAGCTACACTTTTGACGTTAGTCTTTCTATTAAGCTCTGTTGAGGAGGGAAGGGCAAAAATATTTTTAAACCCAAAATCTCCTTTCTACTCCTGAGTACATCTGTTTGAATTCTGGAGGTGCAATGTATTGGCATTTGTTTATGCTCATTAATCTTTAAGAATGCGTAGAGTGATTGTGAAAAACCTTTCTCAGCAGCAAAGGGCTGCCAATTATGCCTTAGGTGTTCAGTGCCTTTGCGTGATCATTAAATACCCTCTTAAATTGTCACCGGTTTCAAAGGTAATCCTAATCTGGGAAGAGGAGGCATTGCGTTCACTGCATGTAATCTTTAAATCGTATTTTCTAAGCTTGTTTGGGAGGCTTGATATTTATTTCCTTTTATGTAAAAACAGCTCACCCCCTAACATCCTGAGTATATTAGCTACTGAACTTGGGGTGAAGTAGAATGTGCTTCTCCCCTACGTGGACGAAATCACGGGACACTCCTACGGCCTCGCCTGCCCCAGGTGGCCGTGCGTGGTCTGTGGCTTGCGGCGGCGTGTGGGAGGGAACATCGACGTATTGGACACATGCAATGGAAAAAGGAACCAACAGGGATAAAATTGTGGTATAGGAAGGCACATTGTGTTTATTAATAGAAAAGACTAGAATATGCAGCAATTTTCTTGCGAAAGTAACAGAAATTTATAGAAGCTAGAAGAGTACAACAGGACAATTTGTTGTCCCTGAATTTTAGTTTTTCATTACCAATAGATGCAGCAGACCATAATGACATGTTTACTCTTTTTTTTCCATTGCAAAAGTAATACTTATAAAACAATATTTGGAAATATAGAAAGTTAGTGAAAATATATCCATATTTTTGGCGTTTCAAGCCAACTGGGTTTAACATTTTGTAATGTTTCTTTCCCGCTTTTTCTCTGCAAAAAAAATTTTTTTTTTGGTTTCTGAACATGTTTTTGACCAGCATGTGTGGGTTGATGGCCTCAGACCCACCAAAAACTGAGGTCATTGGTCCTTCCAAGTTACCAAGAAAGATAAAATATCAACAAAGAAAGAGATTCTCAGTGTCTTCCACCCTTTGCCAAATAGTTTTGCCTCTTTTATACATTCTTTGTGGTTTATGAACAAATTCTCCAAGCTCTTCCTAACATGTATTATTGGCCGCACTTTTTCAATAGCCTTTCTGAAGTTTCTCTTTTGAGATTACCAAGTCTACTCCCACCCTGAGTATCAAGAGATCTCTCCTCTATACCTGACTCGGGGAAGAACCTCCGCCCCTCCTGACCACACACGCAAGAATTCTTGGAAGGGTCTTAATTTGAACTCTTGAATGAGAGCAAACCTGTAATTTTCATGAATTAAAGAACTGGTGATCCCCAGCCTCTTCCTTCCCGCAGTGTGAACTTTATAAACAACAAGGTCACATTTTAAAAATCCTGAGTTTATGGTTTTATTTTTGACAGAAAAAGTAAGATGACATCCTGAAGAGTCAGCTACATCTTACTCTTAAAATTAAGCTTTAGTTGCTCTGATATATAAATATTACAACATTGAATTGGCCTTGTGACAAAAACATGTTAGTAAGTATACACACACACACACACACACACACACACATATATATATATTTGTCAAATGCTTTGGGTTTTACCTTTCATCAACTTTATTGAGTTAAAATTTACACACAGAACCTGTTTCGGTTGGCTAACTTTTTGATGATCATCTGCTCCGGTGTAACCAACATCACCACAATACAGTAACTGAACGTTTTCATCACCCAAATTTCCCTGGGGTCTCTTTGCAGTCGGTCCCCACCTACAACCCACCTTAACTCTTGGCAATTCTTCTTTCTGTCACTGCTGATTAGTTTTGCCTAATATAGAATTTTATATCAATAGGATATCCATTAGGGGGACTCTTTTACGTATGACGTCTTTAATCTAGAATAATGTTCCTGAGATTCATCCATGTCGTGTGTCTTCTAATGTGTTGTTACTTTTTATTGCTGAGTAATGTTCCATCGTAAGGCCATACTGCAATTTATTCATTCATCCTTCTGCTTATGGACACTTGGATTGCTTCCGGTTTGGCTATTCTGATTAGAGCTGCTGTGGATATTTGTGTATGAGTCTTTGTATGGTTTGATATCGTGATAACGTTAACTTAATAAAATGATATAGAAAGTTTTTCCTTTTCTATTTTCTGAAAGAGATTATGGAAAATTGGTGCTAATTCTTCTTTAGGCATTTGGTAGAATTTCCCAGAAAAACCCCTTGGGCCTGGTGATTTTTGGGGGGAGTTTTCAAATGACAAATTTAATTTTCTTATGAATTATATGACTATTCAAATTATCTATTTCATATTAGGTGAGTCGTAGTAGCTTTTGTTTTCTGAGGAATTGGTCCATTTCTTCTAAGTTGTCAAGTTAATGGATGTAGAGTTTTTCCAGAGTATTGCCTTACTACCTTTTTATGTCTTCAGTGTCTGTGCTGATATCCCTTTTTTCCCTTTCTGTCATTGGTAATTTATATTTTGTCTCTTTATTTTTTCAGTTTTGCTAGAGATTTGTTAAATTTATTGATTTTTTCAATGAGCCAGCTTCTCCTCCTCCTCTCCTCCTCCTCCTCCTCTTCTCTCTCTCTGTCTCTCTCTCTCTCTGTTTCTCTCTCTCTCTCTCTCTCTTTATTGGGGATGGTGGTAATTGGATCAAGAGGCTTTTAGATCATGTCTTGCCTGACAAGTTAAAAATGACTTTCTCACCAGATGCGCCATAAAAATCTCCCAAAAGTTTCATTTAGGATATCTGAAGATTCACTTAGGACACCTCGGTGGATATTTTCTATACAGTATCAATAAACTTTTTAAGCACATAGTAAGATCTTGGTGTTTATCAGAAAGGGACTTGAGCCAAGTTATTTCAAGTTAATCAGTATCTGGAGAGATAAAGATCTTTGTTTTCAAGAGCCCTTTCAGAAACATTTCTCCCCGTTATCAAGAATGCTGAATTCCAGGTTAAAGTGGACACTCCAAGCACAGGTCAGCGTTGCAGGGGTGACTGCAAAGGGGGATGTGCTTCCTGCTCTATCTCCCCCACTCTGCACTTTAGAGTTTTCTCTGAAGGGTACTTAGAAAAACTGGATATGATAGAGTGATACAGTTTGAATTATATTTTGTGTTTGAAAGAGGAAAGCTGATAACTGATTTTTTTTTTTTTTTTTTTTGTAAATCAGTTCAAGATAACCTTGAGGAGGGCCTAAAGTCTTAATATTTCAGAGTCGGAGGATCACAGGAAATGTGAAGAAAAATTCCGTTTGCTTTTCTAAGGAAGACATTGATGACTAGAGACTCAAACACTAGTCAAATAATGTAAAATGAATGGTGGGGTTAATCAGAGCTGATGTGTCAGGTCTACATGTTCTCTAGAAGGATGATGGGAAAGTACATGGAATCACGTGACTCCTAACTTACAAGGAGAACAAATGCTGAGATTGAGAATTGCATTGATACTGGACACTGCAGGGTTAGTTTTTTTTTTTTTTCTAATTTACAAAAAACTGATACTGAGTTTAAAGTATTCCAGCCGGTAATCAAATACAGAATTTTCTAAGATAGCTCATGAGATATTCTTCTGTTTGATTTTCTCAAATAAATAAAGGCTGTTGTTGATTCCATCAAGATGAGTTTGCGTGTAGGACAATAACTAGCATGTGGCTCTGTCTTCGCGAACATGTGTTTGTGATTGCACCCATACACTTTCTCAGGAAGAGAAAGTTCCCAAGCTTGTAAAATGAGGTTAGTACTTCCACAGCAGAACCCAGAGCCAACAAGATGGGAAGCACGAAGCCCGTCGAAAGAACCAGATTGGCGGATCAGGATGGTGGGCAACGTGGGAGCCAATGGGCTTCTCATATCTTTATCCAAACGTCCTCACCACCAGAAAAGCACTAATGTGCCTTTGACTGTGCTGGTCAGAGACCAGAGTTGACCAGATCCCCGTCACGGAGGAGCTTATAGTTTAAAAGGCAAACTTGAAAGCAAGTAAACGAATTATTAGAATGGATCAATTTACCAGTCCAAAAGTACCGGAGCACTAGAGAGGTCTGAATTTGAATCTTGGCTCTGTTATTTAAAATGTGATTATAGGAATGTATTTGAATTTTTTTTAAATTCTTATTGCCTATTTCTTATTGCATATTTTGAATAATAACAAGTTAACATGATGACAATTTATAAACAGCAATAGTTACATCCAAGGTTTTCTAGCGGCTTAATATTTAACCTCAGAATAACGCCAAGGATATTTTCTGTCACTTTTCTCAGAGGAGGCACAGTAATGGAAAGCTTGTTCTCCGGGGTTGAATCTTTGTATTTCCATTTTACTGGGCCTCCGTTTCCATCTCAGTTAATAGCACCCGACCTTTCAGGTAAAAATCCCAGGGGTTCTCTTTCAGGCCTTGTTTTGCCTCATCCCTCACCTCCACTTTCAAAGAGATGCGAACACTTCTCCTTTTCAGTTGCTGCTCAGATCCAAAGCACCAACATCTCTTGTCTAGAAAGTTAATTAGCCTCTAAGCTACCATTTTTATCTTCCCCTCAACTCTTGCCCAGTCTCTTCTTGGCGAATGGCTGGATCGATCCCACGTGTGTGCACTGAATCATGCCACTTCCCTGCTCTGACTCCGCCAGTTAGAATAGAAAACGTAGGAGTTCCTCTTCTCTATGATGCGAGGCTCTGTGTGACCTTGCCCCACCTGCCTCCTCTCCAATCACATCTGACCCCCATCCCTTCCACACCCGACTCACCCGACTGTCGTCATCCAGCACTGAAAACATATCAGACTCATTTCTGCCTCAGAGGATGCTCTCACTCCTTCCCGCGTGCCTGGCGCCTTCTTATTATGATCTCTATGTCCAGCTCGAATGCCACCATCTCAAAAAGACTTTCACCACCTTGTCTAAAACAGTAGTTTTCGTCCCTCTGAATCTTCTTGCCACCTGTTTTATTTTCTTCATGGAAATATTGCCATCTGAACTTCTATTTTTTAAATATTACTTCTTAGTAGAAGGCATGTTCCATAAGGACAAGTGTTGTTGTCTGTCTTGTTCTCTGTTCTCTGTTCATAACGAATACCCAGAAAATCAGTATCTGTCAAATGAACAAATACTTTTAAGTGGGGGTGACGATAAGATATTATCTTTTAGATTTTGTGAGGAAGGAATAAGAGAACATACGGGTATCTATGAATGCTTCAAAAGTATAAAGTACTAAAACATTGGAAACATTATAAAACTAAAATGGTTACAAGGAACACAAAGTACTTGGACATGGTCTTGCTAAGTTTCTCCATGAGCTGAGACTGAGGTCTTATATTTAATTCTGTTTTCTATCTTAAGAGAAAATGACTAAGTTTTACTTGGTTGAAGCAATACTCATGACTTACTTCAAATTAGACTGCTGTACGTGTTTTCGACTGGTTGTCACTCTTCCAGCAATGACAATATGGTTTATCCCTGTGGGGGACCGGGGACGCAGTGGGATGTATTTGCAATTATGCTGCCTTTTACTTAGCGTAGCGGTGTCTTTATCCTTTCCGTCAGTTAGATGGGAACGGCTTTCACTAGTCACCCATTGTGTGCTAATTAAATATGCACGAATTCTGCATAGCCCTCGGTTCTGTTTCTGCAGACCCTGATACCATAACCGAGCATGATGGAAGTGATGACACCTTTCGGGACCTGTGTGGGAGCACCAGTGTGACCTACCAATGCAACGTTTATTGCCCGTTCCTTGCTTAGCTGTGTAGTAGGGCTCCCCAAATTCCTATCCAGTGATATACCCCAAAGTAGAGATCAGTGTAGGCAGCATTGCCAGATTCAGCAAATAAAAACACAGAATGCCCACAGAAATTGAATTTCAGATGAACAAGTGTTTTCCTGTTATAAGTATGTTGGGATATATTTAGGGTAGAAAATTATTTCTCGTTTATTAGAAATTCATATTTCGGTGCATTTTATCTGGCAACTCTGCGTGTAGGATAAAAGCCAGTGGCATTATTTTTTGACGCCATCGCTGGCCCTTCAGCTCAGACTACAGTGTTCCTGGTGTCAGTGAAATGCGGCCAGATTATGTCTGGGGAATTCATCCATGGTGTTGGAAACAGCCGTAGTTCTTTGGCTGTTAATGTTTTAGGGTATTCTGCCGCATGAATTTGCCACTGTATGAATTCCGCTGTGTGAATTCAGCACGATTTATTGTTCCAGTGACTTGTTTCTATAAACCATGATGCTCCGGACATCCTCGTTCATTGAATCTGAGAGGCTTCAGCTTTCTGTAGGCGAACCGAAAACATTTACATTTATTGTCACGATACTTGGCTTTATGTATCTTGTTTCCAAAACATCGTTGCACTGTGTTTCTCTGTGAAAGCGAAGTCCCTAACAGCAGTTGAAACTCCTTCTATATAATCACGGAACATTCTCTGAACTGGCACACAGTAGACACTTGATAAATATTGAATGACTGATACAGATGACTGGCTGGATGGTGAAGAATGGTGCCACTCTGCTGAGGGAGGTGACTCCTAGGACACCCAAAGTGGTCTCTTCCCTAGGGAAGAGGCCGCTTGCTTTTCTGGTTGAGTATTCACGGCCTATTTTGAGCTCCATGTGGTCATTCATTAAGAGAGACTTCCCACTAGGCAATTTTGCTCCCCTTCTCCTCCCAAACATCCAATTTTTCAAAGAAAATTCTTTACTTGCCAGCTTATTTTCCCCGTCTTCCTCTCTCTTTCTCCTCCTCTACCCTCTGAGGGGAGTCCGTGTCTCACAAGTGATTTTCAACAGGTCCGTGATGCTTAATAAGAGACTAGAAAAAGAGAAGGCAAGAAGTGACGGAAAGATTAGGGAAAGGAAGTAACGAGGGAGGTGAAGTAGAACTCCTGAGGAAAAGGGAAGGATGGAGCGTCAAAGCTGAAGGGCCGGAAGTGGAGAGAGTCGGCCAACGAGAGAGTCCGGAGGGAATGGAGTTAAGAGGACGAAGGAAAGAAAAGCAGACGTAAGAAGTGTCAACAGCGTGACGCATTGGCTCAACTTTGCCATCGCTTAAGAAATGAGAATAAGGAGTATCGTTCATTTTTTTTTTTTTTTTGCTGTAGTGTTTCTTAGAAATGTCACCACTCAAACCATCTGAGTCTCTACTTTCAATAAGGTAGCGACACATAGACCACTGTTATCTGCTCTGTCATTGTGAAAAGTCCTCTAGGAATAGAGACAAATTGCCAGCTGTTATGCTGAATTTTCAATATTGCTTGTTGTTGTTGTTATTACTTTATGGATTTTTTTTTACGGAGGTAAAACTGTTATGTTAGTGTATAGCATAATAAATCAACCTTTGTATACACTGCAAAGTGATCACTACAGTCAGTCTAGTTATCATCCATCACTGTACAGCTGACCCCCATAACCATTTCGCCCGCCCCCAACCCCCGTCCTCTCTGATAACCACCAATCCGTTCTATCTATGCATTTTGTTTTCTTTGTCCATTGTTTTTTTTTTTTTATTCCACATATAATTGAAATCATACAGTATTTGTCTTTCTCTGACTTATTACTTATTTCTCTTAATACCCTCAAGGTTTGTCCATGTTGTCACAAATGGCAAGATTTGCATCTTTTCTGTGTAGTATTTCATTATATATTTCATTTTAGCTGTGAGTAGGATGACTCTGACAGACTCTGGAGCTAGCTGTGGGATTGGCTAAGGCTGTCACACCCTGCGTCTCGTTCTGCCCAATCCTGCATTTCCCCCTACCTTCCGCAGGTGTTGATCCCAAGGGACCCTCCTGTGTAGTGAACACTAAGCCCTGTCTCAGGTCTGTTGCTGGACAGCCCAGCCCACAATGGCACTCCACGCCTGGGGGTCAAGAGCGTGAAAACCTGGGAACTTTTCATTTTCTTTTTAGCAGATGCAGGATTCTGAGAAAGGGATTAACGTGATTAAAAATGGTGGCCAAGAAATCTGATTCTTGTTGTTGGGTTGGAAGACTTAGAAGTGTAAGAGGCTAAATATAAAACAGGCTGCGAATCTGTTTCAGGAATCTAAGAATAAAATCCAGGCTAACAGAGGTTGTCGTCAGAGGGAAGAAATACACGGATATCACCCCTGGACAGCTGTCCTAGGTGTCCTAGGATGCCAAGGGAAGTCACACAGCTTCAGAGCCAGTGAACATAGCGCCACCATCATAAACATTTCTACCTTCATCTGCATTTTCTCCTCCTCATAACCCCTTCCCTCTCCGTCTCTCCCCTTCCTTCTTCATGAAATTTGTGTCCAGGACTTACGTTGCATTTGGTGGGGAGAGAAACATAATAAACAAATATTTAAAATAAACCATTGAGCACATATATGTCAAACACTACACTTGATCTTTGTTGTTTCTCACTGAACTATTACTTAATGTCCTGCAGGTAATTATGTTATCTCTGTATTGAATTGAGGGACGTGAGGCCGAGGATAGAAAATAACTTGCTCAAAGCCTCCTGGCTCATGAGTGGTGGTGCCCAGATTTGAACCCAGGCCCATGTGGCTCAAAGGCACTTGTTTAAGGTCATGCAGATTTGATGGGGGGGAGGGGACTGATATTCCTTAGTGGTTGACTGGGTGTGGTGGGCAGCCAGGGGCTGTGTAGAGGAGCAGTAATCTAGAACAATCTCCGGGCTTCTGATTTGGGTGGTCTTCGGGATGGTTAGTGGTGCCTTACCAGGGCAGGGACACCCTGACTCCTAGAAATAGTTTCAGCCTCTAATTAGTGTCAAGATTATTTTTTAGGTTATATGAAAGTTTGGCCAGAGTTACAGGAATTCTTGTTTTAATCCTCCACTTGATTTTGCCTACAATAGACTAAATCGTGCATAAGAGACCTCCTATTCATTCAAAACTGTCTTGAACTCAAAATAGTCAAACTATTCAGCTAATAAATGAGTAGTTTTCCCGTTACCTTATATTCATTCCCTCTGAGTCTTTTCCCTGATGGTCACCAGGTATCAGGTTATGGCAGTGCAAAGCTATTAGGCAGTGAGTACAGAAAGCCTGAAAAGCAGGCAATCAGGCACGCTGGAGGAGCCCGGCCTATTAACGAGAGAGGAGTCTGGTTCTGATTACTGATAATTATAGATAAGCTGGAGCCGACAGTCATTTTCTGACCGCAAACTCGAATCCATCAATTAAAAACTGCATGTAGCTGTTCCACGGCTAATCACTTCCAGGCACTTCAGGATGACCCACGACGTCCCCCCTCTCCCGTGACACGGTTGCTGTGTTCCATCTGCCGCTCCGACAGCGGATCAAACCCACACCTCATTTTATACCCTCCGCTAATCACGAGTGCTGCTCGCAGTGTTAACCGGCCATCTGCTTACTGAAATCACCCTCCTTGTGCAAGAAGCTGGGGGATCGAGTCATCATTTGCTTTTCTGAAGCTGGTCATGCACCCCCCCCTTAAAAAAAACACACCAAAGACCAACCCTCCCCACCCCCAACTAAAAAAACCAGCTGCTAGCATGAAGAAGCGATCGTCGCTGAAGGACTTTGCTCATTGTCTCGTCCGCTCATGAAGACAGATGAGGGCGGAGCTTCTGGAAGTGGCCGGCTGGCACGGTGTGGGGTGCAGACGCTGTGTTGCAGAAGTAGCACCTGGAGGTGTTTCGGGTAGGTGACTCAGAAAGAGGGGACGTTTGAGCAAATGAGGTCTAAATTCAAAATGAGGCATGTGGAAGACAGGGAGTAATTCCTGGTCACTCCAGACTTCCTGGGTTCCTGAGGACGTAGATTTCTACACAACCTGGTGGAGAAGGCCTGTGTTCCGAGGTTGCAAACTGGTCGCCTGTTGGTTAAAAACCACCGGCGGACCTGGCCTGTTGGCCCCACAGAGCGTTTCAAACAAAATTCAAATTGGTCGCCCACATTTAAGGATCAAGGAATCAAACAAGAGTTTAGACGGCTGCCTTTTTGTGTGGTGTGTTTGAAAAGTTGAAAGATTCAGCGACACCAAGCCTGACCGCCATGGCCCCTGTCCCCACCCCCCAGGGGCCGCGTCCTTCGGAAAATGCTGTGCTTTCCAGCTCACCACGGTCCACCAAAGGCCAAGTACAGACCACTTCCAGCGGCCTCCTTCGTTCCCTTCTGTACCTTCTTGGCTCTTGCTGCTTCCCTGGGTTTGTGACCCTCACTAAATCCTGAAGCAGCTTATGAAGTGATGATCACTCCGCCTTTGGAGGTGCTCGAGCAGGTGGGAGAACACTTGCTGGACACAGTAGACACTGTACCCTCGGACTAATGCAGCGGGCCCGGCTTGGGCTCCACTTTTTAGAAAACCCCGCGTTGGCCCTCCTTCAGCTGTGCCCCACCCATGGGAAGGGTGCGTCCCGGTGTCAAAAGGACGAATCCTCCCAGATGTCCAGACATTCATGGCTCACTCCAGGCCAAGGCCACCAGACGCTTCCCACGCTTGTCCTGCAGACGGCTGTGCTGCTGGTGCACTTGTACCCAGGTGGGAGAGGTGAGCAAGGGGGGGAGCCAGTAGACAGGGGAGGTGTATCTGGTTCTTGGATAGGTGGCTTGTGTCCACAGACGTGCGCGTGGGACCCCTTGCAATGCGGGACAAGATTTGGGGCTGGAAAAGAAGGTGAGCAGGGAGCCACTGTACTGCTTGCCAGGACCTCCCCTGAGCTTGTATTTTAAAATGCTATGTCCCTAAAGGTCCCTTATGTTCCAGTGGTGGCATGACACTTTGGAAACACTAGATGGAGGTCAGTGTCAAGAAGGCTGAGGGCATACCGCTTTAAAATATGGTAGGCAAGGAGAACCGAAAGAAGAAACACTACATCTTCGAGCATCTCCAGATGACTTATATTATAGTTCTTTTCGAGTTTATGAAGTATTCGGTCGTCGGGTGTGATCCTGCTCTGTTCTGGAACAGACAGCCTTTAAACCTGGAAAGAATGATGTAGCGTCTTTTGAGTATTATTGCTCAGTTCTCGGGGTGTTTCTCTACTTTATGCGAACCCAGGCACCCAGGCTGAGCCTCTTTTCATGGTTGGTCTCACTCCCTTTGCTGGGACCCACACTGTCATGATCAAGAGCTTTTTTGTTCCAGTAGAACCATTGTCTCAAGCAGCCTGGGTCACAGGGTTCCCCTGACTTCTAGTCTTTACAGAAGTAACCAGTCAGATGACTTTCGTTGTTTGCCAGACATATGTGAATCTGTCACCTGCAGGCCATCACGAGGCTGCAGCTTCGCCAGTGCACGCCTCCTTTGTGAGAGAACTTAATTTCGGTGACTTTTGCATCATCCCTCAGGTCACGATAAGAAATGCATTATCCTTCAAGTAAAAAACCAAAAACAAACAAACAAACAAAAACTGGTCAGTTGGGTGATCAGATTTGATTTATTTTCATCAAATTTAACTTCAAGCAAATTGGTGGGATGAATGAATTGGCCAGTTACTAATTCAGTCAAATCTTGTCAAACTGGTTGGGCTTATAAATAGCCTTGGGCGGTCAAGGTTACACCATCTCTTACTACTGCCAAGGTTGAGAGCTGTTCTCCCAGTGCTTCAAAATGCCCCGTTTCAACACTTTTCCTTTATCTCTGATCATTTTGGCTGTGCTTAAAATCACCACGCCATCAAGCAAACTTCGATATTTGGCTACAAATCACAGAGTCGTAGAAACATTAATAGCAAACGGACTATCATCACTTTCCGTAATTAGAGTAATAGGAAACAGATATCTAAAAGTCATTTCTCTGATTGCCAACTTATCCTTGCCATCTAATTTGACCTTAGGAAGAAAATACAATCCTGCCTATGGCAGCATTGGCTTATTCATTTGTTGAAAGGACTGAAACTTGTTATGAACACACAATTTGTGTTTGGGCGTTTACCACAAGCCACTCCTGAAAGAGACTTTTTTTTTTCACTCAAAATTAAAATTAAAAAAAAAAAAAGATATTTTGCTCTTATTTTCCTTGTTCATTAAAGTTCCAAAAGATGACGTATTTAGAAAACACATCAGACATCACTCCAAGGACCTTTGCATTATTTTGCAGAGGCAGGAAATTGCCCTAAAAACTCCAGAATGTCACGCTTCCTTCCATCTCCTTCAGTTTATCGGTTCTCAAGCTGGCCTGCACGTTGGGATCATCTGGGAAGTTTTTTTTTAAAAAAATGCCTATCTCTGTGTTTCCAACCCAGAAAGTCTGACTTTATGGGTCTGGGTGGGGCGTGGGTGTAAACAGTTTTAAGAGCTCCCCAGGTGATTCTGGAACATTCTGCAACATTCGCAACCACTCATCGACACAGCCTGGTGATTCTCAAACTTTAATGTGCATACACACCTCCTGGAGATCCTGTTAAAACACAGAATGCTGGGCTTCGCTCCTCGATTCTGATTCTCCAAGTCCCTTGAGGAGTGGGGAGTGGGGTCAGGAATTCGCTTTTCACACCGGTCTCTATCAGTCGTTACTAACTGTGGTCACTTTTGAGTAGCACTGCTGTGGCCCCTCATTTATCTCTTTCTTCTGCATACGGTGCAGGCAAAGACCATTGAGGACAAGTGAATTGTCAAACGTGGTCACCAGAGGCTTTTAAAGGACAAACCAGATCCTAGCAGGGAATCCATCAGAAATGTTAGATAGTATTAGAGGAGGTGCCAAGCCAGTAAACAAACTTTTGAAGCCCTGTGGGATTGTTTTAATAACTGGAATGTCAACACAAAGCTTAATTTATGTAGGAAGAAAACTGGGAATGAACAAAAAGAGAAAATGTGATCGTATAGACTGTAAATTTTCAAAACGCTTTCTAATCCAATGACAACCAGAAGCAGAGAAGGAAATAGAACAAGATTACGGCAGACACGAGAGGGGAGTTTTTATTATTCAACCACGTGTGATTTTTTTCATGGTGTGTATCACACACTGGGATTTGGGATCTAGAAGGCTCGGCTTGATTTTCATTCTGAGAAGACACATTTTGTGAGCTGAGAGGGCAACCAACCATCTCGGTTTGTCCAGAACTTCCCAGTCTCAACACTGAAAATCCCTCTGCCCTTTGCATACTGAGGTGGTCTGTCCACTCTAAAATGAGCAAGTCATTGAATCCCACTGGAGGTCATTCTCTTCACTGTAAAATGTGGATGGACAATACAGCAGGTCCTTGGATATTGTCATTTAGTCCAGACCCTTTTATGATAATATTGATGAGATGTCCTAGGAACTTAGCTCTTGTTTACACCAATTAGCCTGCGGTAAAATTGGTTTCATTATATGTTCTTTGATTTAAAGCTGAAGACCCTATGGATGATGTTAAGAGAGGACTTTCTGTACTTATCTTGATGAGTTGTTGGGAGGATTAAAAATAATGAAAGCCTAAAGCTCCCAGCGCATACCAGACTCATAGGGGAAACTGAAAAATATTGACTTTAAGTCATAACTTTTTCCTGGCTTTGAAATTTTGGGACAGGAATCTCCTAAAACCAAACACTGTGCCAATCACTTTAGGAAGGACCTATTTTGGTCTGATGGGCCGTTTGATGGTGGCAAGGAGTAATGGTTTTTCTAGACTAAAGGAGAGTTCTGAGCATTTGCTGGTTAATTCTCAAAGTCTTTTAGTGACACATTTTGAGTCTTTATTGAATAAAATCTGCCATGAACCTAAAATTTCAGTTTACAGGAGTTCTCTGATAAACCTATGTATGCAATTGCCTGCTTTAGGTAAACCCAGTAGGAGAATTCTGGCTTTAAAGGATGGATTTGGGCGTGTTTGTTCACATCATGAGCCTTCCTCCTCTTATCCATCACAGCGTTTCTTTCACTAGTAGCAACTTTCTGTACGACGCAGATACTCTCTGTCTGTGCTGTCTGACACGGTAGCCGCTAACCGCATGTGAATGTGGGTAGGGCAACTGAGAAATGGAATTTAAATTCTATGTAATTTAAATATTTTTAGATGAAATTTATCAAGATAACATTGGTTAATAACATTATACGAATTTCAGCTGTACAGCATTACAACGCGACATCTGTAGACTCTATTGTGTGCTTACCACTCAAAGTCTACTTTCCTTCCATCACCATATATCTGACCCTAATTAATTTAAATTCGGATTGCCTTCTTGTGGTTAGCACTATATTGGAGGGGGAGAGGTCTCCAGTACATTTGTTGATTAACAGAGAAGTTAAGGAAGAATAGAAGTGAAGACACATTGAATTAGAACAGACAAGGAGCAATTTCTGAAATTACACAATTACAAATAAGGACTTATTGACCAAAAGAACACTAGTGAACAGCTTTTCAAAATGGCTATCACGAAATCCAGTAGCCTGGGTAAAGAACATCCAGAAGAAGCTTGGAAGTTTTGGCATCTGCATTCCTGTTATGGGTCTGGTCTGACCCAACCTGCTGTGTATCCTGGGTAAACCACTTAACTGCACTGGGCCCTTTTTCTCTGATGGCCTTTACATCCCACTTCTTTAGAAAAGGACACCTGCGTATCGTAACTGACTTTTTCCTGGTAGGCACATCTAAAAGCCATTCCGATTCTTGCATTGTTGGAGAGTAGGGAGAGAAACTTATAGTTAGAAAGATCTCGTTTTCTCTGGTGAGAACCTGGGCTACCATACTTCAGATTCATAAACATTTAGTCCTTATCTTCTATGAACACAGTCCCATAGAGGATGGATAAAATAAATTGCTTGTTCTTTTATTACTTATAACCTGGTTGGAGAGAGAAGTAAGACAACTCAATATGACCCAAGGCAGAATGAAATAAATTCTCGGAATACATACAAACAACATGGAGTGGGCCAGAAGATGGCTCTCCTTGCATAGGAATGTGGGCAAGGCAGAGGGGTGACATCTGGCCATTTAGGCCTGAAAGATGAATCTGGTGCCTCCGACAGAGTAAAGAATGAGAGACTTGACACAACCATTTGGTTTAAGGGCCCAGAGCATTTGTTACTTTTTATCTTGCTGAAACAATTCAAGTCTTATCATTCTAGACAACAAATAGCACCATAACCTCTCATCTTTTTACACAGCTCATTTCTTTTACTCTTGACAGTTCTAGCATGTTTTCGGTGATTAAAACTTACCTGCCACTCCTTTCCCAAATGCTTCTCTTTTAGAAGGGCATCCTAGGTGAGGGGACGTTGTAAGAAAAAACAGGGAGATGTGAGTGATGGTTTCTAACGTGAACTCGTGATGCAATTTCACTCAACACAGCAATTTGAGGACCTGTGGTATTGGCTATAATGGGATTCTACCTTTATCTGATCTTGCAACCCTAAGTCAGTGCTAATTAGATGGTATGTTTACCTCTTTCTTCTTCTAAGTGCCTATTAACACTCAGATGCCCACACACACGAAACCTATACAAACAACATCTACCGAGGCTCCCGTACCTTCTGGTGACTTTCCAGACCTCCCTCAATTTTCTTAATTATATCTTCCACCTCCCCAGCTGTACCACTGAAGCAGCTGCCACTAATCCTAAATAAATATTTCCTGTTCTCCTTAGAAACAATTAAAGCCGGCCTTTACCGAGCCTTTGGGGTCTGAGGCTCACCCTGGTGCTGGTGCCAGCTGCTTTTTGTCCTTGTAAATTGAGCAGAGACTAAATCTAGTATTCTTACTAAACTCCTTCGTCTTGAAACAGAACAGCCTCAGCTGATGCGTCTACAACCTGTGGTCACGCATGGTGAAATTGGTACTCTTAGAAAGTCACTCCCATGAGCATTTTCCCCGCCAGGCAACATAGAAACAGGTGGGATGGGTGCCAAAAGATGTACGTCAGCTTTGGGGTGAGGGGGTGCCGTAGACTCAGCCAGCTTCTGGGGCCTGGAGCTGATGAGACCCACGCTTCTTGCAACCCTGCTTCTTGGTGGGTTCTGATGGCCCGGGGTGTTCGTTTTCAAATTCAGCTTCTCTCAGGAATCACCTGGAGAGCTTTAAGAGATGCTGATGCTTGGACCCAGCCCAAGAGACCTGACTTAATTGGTCACAGAGGTGACCGTGAGCATTAGGGTGTTTAAAAAGCCTCTAGAGAATTCTAATGGCAGCAGAAATGGCCTAACCGAACCCTACTCATGTATCTCCTGGCTCTTTGTCTGGGTGCATCCCCCCCTCCCCCCCGTATTGTCATTCCTTTGGATTGTCAGCAAGACCAAAGCAGGAGACTCCAGGCTTCGGACCTTGGTTGTCGGCCTGGCTGTGCTTTTAACTGCAGAAGCGGCCCAAAGGAAGACGATATCTAGATGGTGTACCTGACCCTCCCCACCCCGCAAGCCTGACCTTTGCTGTGACGACTCAGACACACATTAGTGCTTCTGAAGGACTTTGCCAAGCAGCACATTTAGTCACGGGCCTCTAAGATGGCAGAGCAGGCACTGTCTCCCAGTTGCCAAGTGAGGCTGCTTTATTTGGTCCTGGCGAAGCCCTCAGGAGAGAGTGCTGGTGGCAGGCGGAGCCGAGCCGGGGCACTGCCCTCAGGACCACGGAGGCTTCGTGTGGCCCATCGGGGCCTTTTGTCTATGGGCATCAGTGCTTCTCAGGCCTCGTTTGCTGAGCTTTGAGTCGCCTCTCGGGGAACGCTCTGCTTTTTCCCTTAGTCTCAGGGACAGTGCATCCAGTGAGCTGTGCACATCTGGACCGTGTCTGAGCACTGAGCCCCTGGTTTCGGGTGGGCCTCTGTCCCACCATGTCTGACAGGCGACACATCGCCTTCGGAAAGTTCGCTGTCAGAGATCAGATGGCTGTGTAGAGACAGCTCTCTCAGAGGCAGCTCGTCCGTCATTTCAACTTTGTTCCATCTGCAATAGGCACATTCAATTTCTATGCTAATTAGGAGCTGAAAGCACACGATGAGGCTGACGTTCGGTGTGAGTCCTGGGTAAAGCCTGCGTGCCCTTGACGACAACAACCTGAGTGTCTGGCTTTCCCAGTGTTCCTGTGTGTGGCGTGAGTCAGGATCAGGGGCCACAGGTATGACTTGAACCCAATAGCTGTCCATCATTCAAGGAGTCGGAGCTGTCAGTCGGTCACCAACATTTATAGCCTCCCACGTATTGCTGACCTGTGAAAAGTTCCAGCGTACATCAGTCACACGCATCAAGGTGCACCACGATTCAGCGTGAGGGACTGTGTGGGTGCACGTCCCCCCTTAAACACACATGAGGTGATACTACAGGCTTCACACATCCATTAACACAGGCAACAGCTTGTGAACCTCTACCAGCACGAGTCGCTGCTAGATTTTGATAGAGATGCAGAAACGAACAAGAAAGTCTTTACACTCACAGACCTGACTCTATAGCAAAATGGCAGAGGCCAGTAAAACTTAGCGAGGGCCTAGTATTGACCCTGCAATGTCCTGGGCACTTTGCATTCTTTAGTTCATTTAAATCTCATAGTAACCCTTTGAAGTCAGTGTTGTCCACGTACCCCCTTCTTCTAGTGGAGTGATTGAGAGGTTTGAGGCTGAGAGGTTGAGTGACTTAACCCAGGTCACACAGCTCAAAAGTGGCGGAAGGGTCTGACCTCCTCTCTTCTGTTAGTCCTTCTCTCTGAGCATCTAAGAGAGGCAGAGAAAGGGGGAGCACTTCACTCTATTTGCAGGAATTCTAGAAGGCTTTGTCGTCAATCAAGGACCCCGCACTCTTTTAAACTCTCACTCATTGTTGATTAAGTAGCCCTAGAAACATGCCCAATGCAAGCAAGAGGGGTTTTAAAAGGGAAGAGGAAAAGCATACAGGTGAGAGGGAGGGACAATAAGAAACCCGAGAAAGAACATGTTGAAAGCCCACTGGCAGTAACGGCCACCTGGCTGCTTAGCTGCCTCCCGTCTGCAGAATAACTTAGTGCTCCTGAGTGGGTTTCTCCCCTCGCCCACTAAAACTGCTCTTAATCTTCAGATCAGTTTACCAAACACTCTAATGATAAGGCTGATAATGGAACCTCTTTCCCAAGCGCGCGGGAGGGGCTGGGGGATGTTTTGGATGCCTGCTCCTTCTCAGATCTTTGCAGACAGCACCTAGGAATTCCTTGCCACAGGCTCCCCTCCCTGCTCACAGAAATATTTCAGGACGGAGAAGGCCCTACGGTTTCTCAAGATGGAGTCACTGCTTTTCATCACTGCCGTGTTGGAAAATGTAGTGCTCCTTCTGGCCTGTGTTCTTCGGTTTGCTTTGGGGTCAAAATGCATTTTTCTGACCCTTGGTACAAATTAAAAATACAAGTATATTTTTTCATTCATTTCGAATGGCAGTTTCCATTTATAATTAGCCAGGATCTAAACTCTCCAGTGCCCTTCCCCTCCCATTCCCTAGAGCGAAGTCAAAACCTTCACAATGGCCTGTCTGTTCTCCGTGACCTGCACATCCTCCCCACCCGCTCGCAGCACCGCGTCCCATTCCTGACCTCATGCATTTTCACTGCTTTTCTCTGTGCTCTCTGCAGTCCAGACACACCGACCTCATCTCTCAGGTCCCGCCTCAGGGCTCCCGCCTCAGGGCCTTTGCGCCAGCTACCCCCTCTCCTGGACTGTTTCCCCTTCAAATGTCGAGGTGGCTTTCGGCCCCCTTCCCTTCGTCAGGGAGGGCCTTCTCTGATCACTCTGTTTAAACCTGCACCTTCCCTTACTCTGGTTCCCCTTCCAGGCTTTATGTTTCAGGAGGACTTATCACTTTTTAATTAAAAAAAAAAAAATTTCTTCTTCTTTTTTTTAACTTTAATAAAATGTAAGCTTCGTAACAACCATGGCTGTCTTGAGCATGGCCAGGTGTCCAATATAGTTCTAGACACATACGAATATTCAGTAAATATTTTAAAAAATTCTTTAACTGATATTAAAAATAGAGCCAAATCACCCCTGTAGCAACGAGCACACCAGCCTTCAGAGCTTGGCGTCTAACATCCTCCTCCAGTGGTAAGAACCAGGGCTCTTGGAGAAATGGCCTATTCTAGGGCTGGGTAGGCAATATACAGGATGAGCCTGGAGTATCCGGTAGTGCCAGGAAGTAAGGAAGTACTGGAAAAGAAAAAAAACCAACCAACCAACCAAAAAACCAAAAACCCCTCCAGGGATGGTGGGGGGGGGTATGTCAAAGGACACAGACACCAAATGATAGAGCACCCAATGGCCAATGCTGAAACAGTTTGAGCAACAAAACAAATAAAGTAGTGTACAATTAGAACACAAAGTAGGAAATAAATATCCCTGAGTCCATACAGATATAAGGAAGTGACAAATCTCCATTGCAGAAGAATCTCAAATAATTTATGTAGATGTTTTGTCTTAAGGGTAATACAGAAAGACAGGAAAAAAAAAAGAGTCACTTTACAGTGGGAAAACCTGACAAACACAACCTCAGCCTGGTGTTCAAGGTCAACATCGATGCTGCTAAATCATGGTGATCCTATGTGTCCTTGACGTGATGTGATAAGGATGACGTTTTCCCTCTCTAGTCTTCCCCCCCCAAACCCATCACCATGAGAGAGAAAAAAAAAAAACACTTAAATTCCAACTAAGGGACATTCTATGAAACACTCAGCCAATCTTCAAAACTATCAAGGTCATCAAAAATAAGGAAAGGTAGAGAAACTGTCACAGCCAGGAGGAGCCTAAGGAGACATGACAAGTAAATGTCACGTGGTACCCTGGAACAGCAAAAGATATTAGGGAAAAGCTAAGGAAATCTGAATAAACTGTGGACTTTAGTTAATAATACTGTATCAGTATTGGTTCACTAATTACAACAAATGTTCCATACTATTGTAAGATATTACTAATAAAGGATACTGGGTGTGGGATCCATGGAAACCGTACTATCTTGGCAATTTTTGTGTAAATCTAAAACTGTTCTAAAAATATAATTACTATTAAAAAACAGAGCCAAGTCCCTATTAGTTAGGAAGCCAGAAAACTATTATTATATCTCAAATATGTCAGTTCCAGTTGGCAATGGGCCACCTTTGTGAGGATGATGGCACAGTCCTATTAATCTCCCGATATCAGCAATAACCAAACTCCTTTTAAACTTTGAAATGAAGTAAATGGTCATTTTTGACCACCACCTTTTTTCCCCCTCTTTCTCTCTCTCCAGCGTTACAGCCTTTAATAGCGCACTTATTTCCCAAAGTGTGCAATGATGAACAGTTCTGCATCTTTTTAAACTTGCTATTAATTAACTTCTAATAACCTATTTTATCAACCATTTATTGTAAAACTTTTTTCTTTTGTCCCTACTGAGCATAAAATTAGAGATTGGTTTTAGTCTTTTTGGAAGGGTGCGCAGTCTCTAATGTGGCCCAAATCTATATGTATATATAATTTTAATCCAGTATGTTTGAAGTAAATTGTCTATAATTTCTCCCTAGTTGAAATTTGTTCTTTTACAGAATAATAACACAATGACACGGTGTTTCAAATTTCTGCTAGAGTGCACTTTTTTTCCTGGAACAAAATACATCAATTGATCAAATAGAATTAAATACAAATTAGTAATTAGTTTGTTATGTTTTAGATGCTGAACAAAGTCTCATCCAAAAAAAAATGTCTTTGGCTTTGGTTCCTTGGCATGTGGCTGTGACTCAGTTGTTCTCCTTTGATCTTCTACCCTCGGTGCTTTGTGTTTGTGGAAAAACAGACAAACAAAAATACATATTGGCTTCAGTTCGGTTGAGTCTCTTTTTTAACCATCGATTTTAACTACCCCTGAGAAAGGCAACCTTGAGCTTATTTGGCTTTTCTAGGGTGTGTAAGCGTTATAAGTTTAAAAGTCTGGAGTTAAGAGCAGAACCCATGCCCTGTACCCTTGAACTGTGCTGTCCTGGTCAGATATTTACTCTAAACCTTATTTTTTTAACTTGCATCATGGCGGCTGTACTGTCTTCCTTGTTCGGTTGGGAGGAACCAATAAGGTGACAGATGTCAAAATTTCGTGGAAACCAGATAGCACAAAATAAAGGTGGATGATTGTAATTAGCGAATTTTCCATTATCCACAGGTTATCTTTTCTTACGCTTTTTCAAATAATCTTTGAAGAATTTTCAGTACTATTTTAAGGGGTTCCTATCTGCTGTGCCCGCGCTTTTATTTCGGCTCTTGTCTTGATTGCTGGTCCTGCTCAGCACTCTATCTTGCTTCAATTTTACTTGCCCATCAATTTCTTTCATTCTGCAGACACACTAAAAAATTTCTTTTTGGGTTTAGACATTGATTTTATTTTTCTGAGCTTGAACCTCCTCTTCTGTCAAATGAGGATGATAATAATATCCATCATATTGGGTTGTTTGGAGGATTAATTGAGATGATACATTTGAGGTGATAGTCTCATGGGAACCTTCAGAGGAAGTCTACACATTATTTACAGATGAATGATTGGAAAACCTTCAGTGGCTTTCCAGGTACATCGTACCATCTGGGCTGCTCGTTGGCCTGGTTCTGACTGTGAACCCAGTCCTTCTCCTCCTCAAAGGGGCCGTGACCTGGGCCTGCAACTGTGTGAAACAAGGAGGCCATTTTGATGACAGTGAGAAAATGAAATTTATCATCTAGATCAATTCTTGGTCAATCTTTTTCCTTTTTTGTCAGGCTTGGATTGGCTCAGTTAGCAAGAGCATATTGTAAAAATACAATAGCATTGAACGAGAAGGACCCGGCCATTTGGCCACCTTCCCTGGTGGTGTAATTGGGTAGCACCTGTGACCTCAAGCAGGCGGGTGTGACTCAGGCTCCTGGGCTCTGCCTGCCCCTGGGGATACAGTGTGGCTTATCAGTGCCTCTCAGCATCCTTAAGAAGGGGGCCGACCTCTGGGCAACTTTGTCGTTAATCTCCATCAGTGAGAATAATGCTCGGAGGAAGACCTCTCAATAAATGTCTGTCAGAGTGAGACCCGTGGCATCAAACCTGCATGTCATTTATGTTACGTGGGTGTTCAATGTATTTCTCTGGAAAACTTCATGCTTACGCAACCAGGTACCATAAATCTCTTCCAAAATGGCATAGTTTGGCTTAAGTTCAGGACTGTTAGATTCTGAGAACTGTATTAGATCAATCAGACTCCATATTCATTCTTCTGTGCCATCCAAGCCAGGAATGCACTGTAATTTTAAAATGAATCCTGCCTTTCAATATTCTCCCGTTTTCCTGGACACGGCTGTGGTAGTCTGGGAAGCAATAAGGAACAGTGATAGCTAGCATCAACCTTTGGGGCGGTGACTAAGTGGGAAACATGAGGAACTCTGAGAAGGCCCATTCCAAGCAGAACGAGACCCAGAGATACCGGGAAGTGAATGTTTAGAACAACTTCTGAGTCGAATTGCAAAGTTCAGTCTTCACTAAGCCAAAAGTCTTTTCTTCCTAGAGAACGTCAAAGCATCCAACCGCCAAAAGGTGGCACTCCTCATCCACCAGTCATTCCCCTCCAGACAGGGCCATCTCCACGTTCTGTTCCTTCTATTAGTTGTTTCATAATAAAATATTATACCCTCATCCTCTCCTGGTAAAACACAGCAATAAAACAGACCTGATTCTTTGGGTTGATCTGTGTTTTGATATATGCCAGTCCTTACTCCTCTGGGTAGACAATGCATAAACTGTTTGTATGTTCAGTAGAGCTTGGCTTATATAGTTCTTTGTGTATCTCTAGACTATGTCGTATAACAGCACCTTTTCTATAAAATCATCTCTGACCAGATCCAAGGTTTTTAACTTGTCTCTGGAGTTTGCCTCTCTCAATTTCATAAAGCATGAAAACCCAGCTGGAGCAATTTACGGACTGTGGAAAAACTCTTGAGTATTTTTGCTGAAGTACTAATTCAAGGATCATGCTTTGTTATTTCCTGTCTCATTGTTGTTTGTAAAACTAGTTAACGGGCAATGGGCTGTTTCGAATTTGCCTGGCCCTCCATGCTGTTGTGTGCGCCTCCTGTCCGAGCATGGCATGAACCGGGTGTAAGCGTGACGGCAAAACGACATTCATTTGAGCAGACGCATATCACCGAGAAGGAAATCAGAACAACGATTCGGAAAGAGCGAGGCTTGTGTTCTTTGAGTTAGATGACCGTAAGGCCTGAGGCTTTTAAAAACTCAGATCCCGCTCTCTTATAACTTTCCACCAACCCAAGATGCTTTTGTGATATAAGCACTGTGCTCGTTGCTACAGGCTGCGTTAAGGGAGACTTTTCGCAGCCTCCTGACTGATGGCTCATTAGAAGCAAGACGCAAAACATGATGGAGAGCGACATGCCTGCCCTGAGTGATGACATAAAGCAGATGAACTCCAGTCATGCCCCACTACCCTAGAGTCCGGACATCTAGAAACCTCATTTAGAACACAGGCCCCAAACCATACATAGCGAAAGAGACTTTCTGAGCAGCATGGAAATCATCATAAAGTAAAGCACCTTTCTCTATGGGGGAAAAAAAAACAATAGGAGTTTTAGGACTCGATGCCTGGTATAATATAAAGTGGGTGCCAGTGAACGTTTATGGGATGGGTGGAGTGTGCGTGGAAGAGCGGAACTCCAAGAGAAGCAGGCTCACCGAGCTGGACGTGGGAAAGGCTGTTTGTTCCGAAGCACCACCTCTCCAGCGGAGAGAGATGTTGGCTTGCACTCAGCTCTCTCCAAAGACACCACCACACTGCACGATGCACAGCTGAGGCTTCGTGGATAAACACGACCTGTTGATGGCACATAGAATTGCACTGAGAGTGGCCTGCTCATTAAGATGGAAGTGCACGTGAGAACAACGGTTAGGATTAAAAACAACGCATGCCAGAAAGGACAAGCTCGAAGTATTTATTTTGAACATCTGCTCCTAGCCGAGAATGAACTCGATTCTACGATATAGTAGCAAACGTGTTATCTGAAGTGTTCACTGAGGTTGCGTATTTCACACCTTTGTGGTGCAAAAAATGATATGTTAATACATTTATTATATGGACATGAAGAAAGTATACATTCGAGCAGAACCAATCTAGAATACTCACGGTTCTATCTCAAGTCCTCTGTAAAGTGGTGAGCAGAGGAAAATATTTAATGCTACATCAAGCTTGATCTATTACATGGATTCGTTTACATTGACAAACTTTGGTAGAACGTTCTTAGCAGATATATTACCTGCTAAGAGAAGACCATGGAATTAGCAGTGCTGAGGGGCCATCCCCCTCATTTTTCTTACCAGAATAGAACTACATGATGAAAATCATCTTGTTTTCTAGTTAGCTCATCGACCCACCAACCGTTGTGACTTGTATTTCTCTCTAGGTTGAGGTGGAAAGTCTCACAGAGCTTGGTGAGGAGAGGATGAAGTGTCATTGTGTGGAGTAAAGAAGCAAGAGGACTTTAGCTTCCCTGACCCCAAATGTTTTCTCACCAAGCTCTAGGAAGTGTCTCTGGAAAGGTTGATCTGGTGTAGATTTGAAACGAAGTGTAATAGTTTATTCTACCTCCTTACAGTATGCAGGAACAAGATTTCAGAGAGTGTCCCTGTTTTGTTCTTCCACATGCTGAACTTTTGATTTCCCCAGTTCTCTCAGCAAGACTGTCACCACATTTGCAGCGTTTGTTACTATTTCCATCGACTTTCAGAGGTAAAGTTAGCCTGAAGGGTTTGCATGTTTAGCTTCAAGCCACAGAGAGTCATGGAGCAGGCCTGGGACAATGTTTATCTTTAGATCTTCTACTGCTGGTGCCCGCATTTACTCATAGAAGATACTCTTCAGTGCACTGGGCTGATTTTTTTCATGTAGATTTCCTTTTTTCTTTATAGGCAAATGTTGAGTTCTCAGAACATTCTTTAAGTGAAAAAGTCTGGATTTCTCCAACATCAACTGAGTCTAGAGTTACAGAAACCGTAGAACCAGTTACTTATCTAAATTTTTAATTTTCCAGTCAGTTTTCATAGTGGTTTTAAGATCTAACCTAACCTCAGAACGACTTCACAGATAAGGAATCAGTGTCATTCCTGCATGGTGCCTCTCTAGGTCATGCTTCGTTTCTAGTCATTCCAGCTCAGCGAGAATCAAAGGGGAAAAAAAGCCCCCATGCGTGCCACCAAGCTAAACTCGTGAGTACGACTCATTTTCTTCCTACAAAGTCTTTTTTTTTTCCCATTGACACTAGGTTCAACAAACACAAAGGTCACTCTGACTTCTATTTTGAGTTTACATACTGCCCCAAATAGTAATGACGGGCCAAAACCAAGAGGATCCCAAGCCAAATACAGTTAAACAAAATAAGCCTGCTTCCAGAAAATTTACATATCAATTTGAAAACCCAAGCAGAACATTATTTCTGGATTACTTATTCTATTAGTTGGATTTTATTGGCTGGCATGATTAACAGTCAACTGTATGTATTTTTCTCAACCACGGGTCCGCCACACTATCCAGATTGTTTTCAAAACGATGGAAATTTCCACCCAGGTTGCATTTTCCTTGTTTGTTTCCATCAACATTTCTCTGCCCAAATAGTTTCTTTTGTGGTTCAATTTTTCCGTCTTTTTAATATGAAGGGTTGATCCCAGCTGTAATTGTGCATGGTTATATACTGACAACCCACAGGAACAAACATCAACAGGCACAGTCCTTTGATAGGGTGATATCATCACAAATGAAGTTTCAAAAGCAAATACACATGGGCAACTTGGACACCTGTGTCAGCTCTTGCTAGGCTCCCTTCCCCCCACCTCAGATGATGAAAGAATCATCTTTGCTGAAGGTGGGACTCTCTGTTGACACCAGCTCCCCTGGTCCCAACCCTGGAAGATCAATTTCATGTCAACTTGTTCAGATTAATGCTGAGGCCACCTGGGCCTCAGCTGTCAAGAAACTCAGTGCTTTGCTTAAACAGCAGGCAGCTATCGAAAGAGCAGGGAGAGAAAGCGACGGGGAGAGAGGGAGAGACGCTATCAGACTTAACGCTGGCACACATTAGAGAGCTGGAGAAAACTCCTCAGGTCACTAGTGTTGCCATTACTGCTGTCAGGTGTGCCATCGGCCTGGAGAAGAGGGACAATGGGGCCTTTGTAGGCTCCTGAATAAACACTTCGAACAATTGAACCCCTGTTCGCAGCTTAGAGCCATACCCGCTCTGACGTCTCCTCTCTCTTCTCAAAGGGACCACGGCCCCTCCCGCCTCCCAGGAGCATTACAGCGATCGAGTCATTCACTTTCCCTCGAAGTGACAGCTGGTTAAATGACACCGTGAGGTTTCCTCCTTAGTAGCTGCTGCACAGAAACAGCTGTTGGAATGATTTCGCACGTTGTCCGACCCTGTTTCCAGCAGCAGAGGATTTCGGGTTTGGATTTTGGGCGTACTTTAGAGAGAGACTTTCCTCTTTGTTTTTAAATGTATTTAATAGAAATCGTAAATGCCATTTCTGATAAAAGAAAAAGGGAGGCGAGGAGGAGGATGTTAATTAGCTCTGGGGTTTATTAAACAACCTTCTGAAGAATCATTTTCATTTCGGTGTTAAAAATGGCGCCCTCTGCACGGTCCTCCGTGATTAAATGCACAGAAGATGACTGGAGCTCAGCTGTGACGGGTCCCCTGGGCTGGGTGACACCGTGGGCTTTGCCCAGCGCACCGGCTGCAGCTCTTCGTTCCATTCCGTCTTCTGCCCTGGCTCCGTCGCCCCTTCTCCTTTGCTTCTTGCAAGTCCCTTACATCCTTTTTTAAACCATCCAGCCAGATCTAGAACTCTCCCCAAAAGGATTTATTGTCCTCACCATTAGCACAGGGAAGAAAATGGAAGAATTAAAATAGCAGCGTCAGACAAAGAAGTAAAAATCTACCTCTTTCTTCACTCTGGTCCAAAGACTCTTGCGCTGGGACGTCCCTTGATGCGATCGTAGCTTTCCAAAGATAAAACGATCAGAACTACCATTGGCCTGACACACGGACTAGACACTGAAGTTGTGTGTTTCTGTTTCTGTACGTAGCCCAAGAAGAATTTTCCAGAACCCTCAAAACGTGATTGGAAAATACATGTGATACAGTTGAAGTTTTTCTGATACCAGGAAGAACAGATGACTTGGCATTGCCTCATTTCCAGAACATGCTTACCTTTGCCTCTTTTGGGGCTGACAATTCTGTCTCGTTCAAGAGAGGAAAACACGCTGGAGATTTTAAACAATGTTTCCTTAGTGCTTGAAACGTTTATGAAGAGGAGGAGTGATCAGAGCTCTTCCTTGCTCATTTAGACATCACTTGTCAACACGTACTATCTTGAGAAGGAACCTCATTTACTTAAAACCACGTCATGGCATGAATTACACGTATCGAGGAGAACAAGAAACCACTGAATTGCGGGATCCCATAGAGTGCGATGTGGATAGACGAGGTTCTTGCCTGAACCCAGCGCTGGGTTAGTTTGGAGGACAAATAGTAAACTACTGTTTTGGGGGTTCTGATTATCGCGTCATGAAAGGGTATTTGGGCTCAGTGCTGGGAGGCTAAAAGCAATCTACCTCCACTGGAGAACACCCCAGCACACCCATTTCTACGTGCATGCCAGCCGCAAATTTACCTTTATTCCCATAGAATTCGGTCCGCATAGCCAGCTAGTCCCTCTAGTGCAGCCATGTTGTTTGACCTGATGCTGAACCCCGGAATAGAATATGGAAGGAGACCCAATGGGCAGGATACCCACATGCTCGCGCCACAAACACGATCGTTGACTGGCAACCATTTAACGGTGGGATAAAGGGCTTGTGGACTAGAGATCCGATGTCATATAGCAAGCGCCTAGTTCTTTGGTATGGGATGTATGAAATTATTATTATTATTTTTTTGTCAGTCATTAGTTGCCTCATGAGGAAGAGGACCCAAATTCTAACAGCTCCTTGGGTGCTTGCTCACTACTCTCCAATGCACATCAGAGAAGAGAGGACAGAGAAGGAGGGGGATAGAGCAGGGGGCGGGAAACGTCTTCACTGTTTATATCCTTGGGAGTCCCGGTGGTGTATTTGTTGTGAGGAGCCAGAAAGCAAATCCATTCAGCGCTTTCTCCTTCCTGGCAGATTTTTCAAAGCTGAGGCTTCTCTGCTGACTGTGCGTGTCCTTTTATCACGTGTTTGGTTTTTCGGTACCAAGCCACTTCACGAAGAAGAGCACGTTTACTTTCAGTTAACACACCACCCCGCAGTCACCCTGTGTCATGATCACGTGCGTGCTTCCGCGTGTCACACGACAGCTGACGCATGAAACAGCTCCGTGCATCAGCTTCCCGCCACCGTCTCTCCACCTCGCTGTTTCAGTTGCCTTGTCCCCAACACCAAGGTTGGGATTGCTGACTGGCAGGTCTGCAGAGAGACACCCCACAGCCATGAGCACCTGAATTTCACATTCGTTTACAAACTGAGAATAAAGATCTTTTTTTTTTTCCAGTTACTTGTGAGGCTTTTTCAGATTTGACGTCTGTAAGTGAGGTGACTTATTTTCCTCATGGCTGTCTCCTTGTATAAAGTATAATTGTGCTTAGAAAGGGAGCATCCATTGACAAGTGAAATGAGCAGTTATTTTGAAGACAGCTGGTTCGCTGGCTAATTGTCTCGGTTGTATCACTCCATGTTTGGAGCTTCAGGACTGTGCAGACACAAGGAATTGTAAACTCCCCTAGGGAAGCATGTTGGGTCCTTCTCATCTTTGTTTTCTCATAACTGGAAACAGAGTTGGGAACCTCGGAGGCTGTAATGTCTGTACACACACAGGTGTAAATAGAGATGCTAGAGAGGACCACATTTAAGCTGGGCCACCACCACCTAGGGAGAATGTCTTTCTTACTTTTCCCTTTTCCTTTGTCTGTTCCCTTCCATGCATTCTGAACCAACAGGCCAACGCACAACTTTCTTTCCTTTCTATTGTGGAAAACGTTGAAGAACTAATCTATAGAAAACACGTATAAAAATCAACCTCGATGTTTACCGTGAGCGAGACTGAAACTCTGAAAAGCTCTGTCAGTGCTAATTGTTTGTTAAGTATCGAATACTCCTCCAGGTCGCTCCAAGTTCCTTTCTCCAAAATGCTCGTTTGCGGGAGATAGAAATGGTCCCAGCACAGCCTTTCCGACAAAATTCTCGCAAACATGATTCGTGATTATAAAAAGTTCCGTAAATACAGAAATGTATAAGTACGAAGATGAAAATCACCCATGTTCCAAATGTCCGTGAATCACCACTGAAATATTGTGCTTTGTGTCATTCCTATATATTACTATCTACCTGTCCATCCTTTTTCAGAATAATCTCTACCTAGCATACTATGCATATGGTTTTCTAACTTTACTTTTTCTTCTATACCTCATGTACATTTGCCTCATCATTTGAATGGCTTTCTAGTATTCCAATATATGAATATATCATAAATAACTTAACCAACCCCCTATTAGTGGATATCTGGGTGGCTCCTGATACTAATACATTTGTAATACTTGTTTATAACATCGAAGAGGACATGAAACAACACAAGCAGGAATATAGAAAATTATTTTGGCTGAATCAGAGCCTCAAAGTCTCTTTATAATTTGACATAACATTTAAACATTAAAAATTAAAATACTGTAATAACTGAAAACCTTTGAAACTCTTCTATAAAAGTTGGTAGATTTATGGTATATAGATAGAAGATGCTGGCCATTTTATCTATCATTGGGTTTTAAGTGCTTTTGTAAAAAATGCAATTGAAATTTATAAATAATGTAAAGAGGGAGCAAAGGTATTAAGTGAAAGGGCTCAGCCACAGAGTAAAAATTTGGAAAAACAAGAGAGAAATTTCAGCCTCTGAGCCTGTGTCTCTATTTCAGACATTCAGAAATCTGCCCTAAGGGGTTTAGGTTTATCATTGCTATTAAAATTCATCTTAGGACCTACTGATATATTTTTATTTTTTATGTTCCCTGTTTGATGTTTTTCAAATTGCAAATGGTAGGTCATAAATTTTGCAATAAATGTAATAATACAAAAACGAGTTGTAAAGGGTAAAAGCAAACATCCTAGGGCTGCCGTCCTTGGCTGGGAAAGGTGTGTGTGCTGCCCAGGGCCCCAGAGCTGGTGACGTTCCAGTCACACTGCAGACAGTGAAGACTTTTATATTTATTACAATGATTTTCTGGCAGATGGCAGTGTATTATGAGAACATTCCAGCAGATAGAAATCAAGGGTCTTGAGTAAGGGCGTCTTTGTGCAAATCGACAGCCTCTCTAGTTATTCCCCAAACTCATACCTCTTTGTCTCCTTCTCATATTGCCTTATCAATAATATCTGATGGAAAGCCTTTAGGTCAACCGATGCAGTTCTAAATCATTCTTTTCAATGGATACTTCATATCTCATACAATTCATAGCGAAGGAAGGTTGAAAGGCATAACGGGATAAGATAGCAACTGATAATCGATATTTCAAAAGACCACATTGATGAAATCAGAATTTTAATTTTTGCCCTGTAATTCCATTGACTGTTTCTGTGAATAATGCTTAGATGCATGACTGGAGGAGTCACCGCCACTTCCTTAAGCACTTTCTAGACCCTAAAAGAAAGATTACATTGTATTCAGGAGTGTCATGTTGTTGAATATTCCTCCCCTCCTCTTTGAAACAGATTAATCTACTGCTTATATATGTGATGATTCTTTATTATAATAAGTTAAATTACTTCTTCAAATAGGCCTTTACCGCTTTCATACCATTTCCCCATCATCTGGGTATTTGATTGGAAGTTACAACACTGTGAGGTAGGAGGTATCGATGCCCTAATTTTCCTGTGTAGACATAGTGACTTCAAGAGAGCAAGTGTCTTACCCAAGGCCCCGGTCACAAAAATATAGAACAGGGTGGGCACTCCCATAGTGACCTTTACATGACCCATGCTGCTTTGGTGGGTGGGAATCATCATAGTTCGGTGGGGATTTGCTCTGCTTTGGGGTCTGTGAATGACATCAGCACAGCCAATGGGACCCGTGTTCTTTTCTTTGTTGGAAGGGTCCCTCGCTGTTCATTCTCCGGGATGTTTTTGACTTTCTCCTTCCACATTTCTCAGATAGGAGATATATTGTTCTCATGCTCCACACCAGTCCACCCATCTCCTTCCTCATCTCACCCCCCTCCCCACCTCCCCACACACACACCCTGGAAAGGCTAAATGAATAAACGAGTGTACCTTTGCTTTCAGCTATTGAAATGCAATCCAGTAGAAGAGAGGATCCATCAGCGTTTAATGAATAACATATCTTTGTTCTTCCGATCTTCCTGTCGGTGAATCTCTTGTTCTCATCTAGGCCAAGTTTATAGTTAAATCACTTCACAGCTATGAGCCTTTTGCCATTTTCCAAAACATCTTCCTTCGTTAACATTTAAAAATAATTTCTCAGTGTTAGATTTGGTGGGCACAACTTTAGTTTCAGAAGCCACAGCTTCCTGGGATGAAGAGAGGGGAATGTAATAAAGGGTCAAACCACTTTTTTAAGGTTTGATGAAATGGAACTCAGATGACAGCAGCTCACTGACTGACACTCACCACCACCACCACCACCACCAAAAAGCAAAGAATTTCCCCTTTTGAGTTAAATAGCAAGCACTTGGAGCCTTTTGTCAGGAGCTGGTGGGTTAGGTCCCTGTACTTATTTGCATGTTAGGCTAAAATAGGGTAAAGAATAATCAACTGGTTAGCTCATATGCAATGCACCTTGGCAGTGTGCAAAGATGAACAAATTAATTAGTTCTTCCCAGCCACTCCAGCGTTCATCTTTGCCTTGGAAACGTGTGGACTGTTTCAGCCTCTCGGAGTTCCACAGCCGGGCTGTTCATTCAGCTTTCTGAATGGCCGACTAGAACAATAAGATTGTGTAACAACTGGGACAGTCAGTGCCTTCGTCAGGGGACAGTGTAGCTACAGAAGGCCCTTTTCATCTTTTAGCAAGAGCCCATTATCCCTATGCATCTCTCTTCCATGCTTTATGAAAAGGTTTGTACAGTAAATAATGACTGGCTATGTAGTAGTTCTTTCTTCTTCTGCCAAGCTCTTTTTAGCTTTGGCAGCAATTTTGTTTTCCCTGTCATCATCTAATGTCTATTTATTTTACATTGCTACAAAGCCAGTGAAATTCCCTTATAAATCTCAGGTCATGAAGATGAAGCAGCAACCCGATGCCTTTTATTAAATGTCTCCAGTGTCCTCTGCTTTTTCTAATTAGGTTCAAAGTGGTCAGTGGCTTGAAAAGGCTCTGGGCAAGAATCAGATCTGTTGGAACAATGCATTCCTCAAGGCCGGGCTCGCGAGATGTTTGGATTGAATTAGAAGGCAGGTATGGAGACTCAGATATTCTGGAGATGCATCAGGGTCAGTCGGCACCACCCGGTTCCTACTCCCACTGGGGCGACTGGACCAGCTTCCTTTCCTCCCTCCGGCCTCCCCTCCCTCCCGAGGCACATACAATAGGCATTAGGTATCGGAGCCTGGGGCCATTACTCAGCTCTGGTTTTCGGGGGCTGCAGTTTCCTGTGTCAGCACTCACCACAGCATGAAGGTGAGAACAAGCAGCCCCAAAACCGAAGGGGAAAAGATAAAAGGAAAAGCGAGCAGCCGAAGAGAGAGGTTCTTTAACTGCTCTGCCAGCCCAGTTTGGCCCTCTCCTCTGCCGTGGGCATGTTCTGAAGATGGCTGGGCGCAGGTAGAGCCGGGACCAGGGAGCAGCTGTGATTTCGATCTGGGTACCGTTTATATAGAGAGAGATGTTTCAGGCCCAGATTTCCTCCGATCGTCGTGGTTGGAGAGGGGAAGGGAAAGGTCGTGTGTTTGTGTTTTCTTCCACGTCAGTGCTACTGTTCCCCACTGCTGCCTGTCGGCTCGTCAACGGAGAGAGGGGGCTTGTTTGATAGTGGGGTGAGTGGGCGGGGGAGAGAGCTAATGAGAGCCGATGGCTCTCAGATCACAGCGTCTCACGGAACACTTCAAATGTTAGATCCATCCAACACATACTCCTCGCGTTGTCTCATTACCTTCCTTGTAAATCGTGGGACTTCGGGAAAGACGGTGCTCTCGGGAGGGACATCGACGTGTTTACGTCCACACAGAGCTACGACAACTGGTGGACATGTGTAGGATTTAGCGCACTGAGCACAGCTCCCTTCGGATCGTGCTAAGGAACAGGTCGAACACATTTCTCTTTACCTCTGTGACAGAGTTGACGTGTGATGCCGGGACAACCAGCTCAATCAATTGGGTTCCTCCAGACAAAAGCTCAAAGCCTTGCCTATCCGAAAGGTTTTAAGTAGATGATTTGATTAAAACGTTTTGAAAATCCAACTTGCTAATGTTTTTAAAATGGAATGTTTGTGTTTTACAACTAGCCGCATCAGTGTGGCATGGGCATCGATCGAATTCAGTTTTTGATCTGGAGTGAATTTGCTCTATACTTCCGTGTCCTGACATCTACCTGAGTCGGTCCGAATAAAAGCGCTTTTAATTCTCTTAGACGGCATTTGGGGGACTCAAATTGGTGATTTTGCATGAAGCGGAATGCTGCTTTTCCGAGAGGCCGCGCCTGTGGCGTGCTCATGGGCCCCAGTTCTTTCTGTCGCTCACATGTGACACCCAAAGTCTTTTGTAAGCATTCGCAAGAATTAGCAAATCTGATCCAGGAAAGTGCTTGCGATATCTTTTCTGGCTCACTAAGCTTCGTTTTTCTGCCAACATGGACATTTTCCAATGCTGGCCCAGTCTCTGCACCTTTCCCAATGTACACAAGGTCAGCGTGCTGTCCCTCAGGGCAGTCCACCGCTGAGAAGCATGAGCAAAGTCCGTTTTACTTTGCCCCTTCTTTTATTGCCCTTTTACATTAAAAAACCCAGAATCAATTTAAGAACATGTTGGTACGTATGATGAAAAGACACAGATTCTCTCCTTGAGCTTTGGAACGAAGAGCTGGAGGGGTGGCATGGGGAGGTGTGTGACGAGGTGGCACATACATAAACGAGCCACCTGGAGCAGCGGTGCCCAGTAGAAATACAATAAGCCACATGTGGAACTTTTTTTTAGTAGCTACGCTAAGACTAAAAAGAAACTGGTATACATAATTTTAATAATTTACTTAACCAAATGTGTCTAAAATAGTATCATTGGGCATATAATTAATATAAAACTTTCTCATGACATATTTTACCTCTTTTTTTATTTTTTGGACTACGTCTCCAATGGTATATTTTACATTTACAGTACATCTCAACTTGAACTAGCACATTTCAAGTACTCGATAGCCATGCTTCTGTATTGGAGAATGTATTGGATGTGAAGGAAATAGCTAAAGAGAGAACTAGTTTTTATTGAACATTTTATACATGCAAGTTAGGATTAATTGTTATAGCAATTAATATACATTATGGCTAGCCTTCACAACCACCTCGTGAGGAGACTTATTTCAATGTTTCAGAAGAATGAGGTAGCCATATAATTTATTGTCCAAACTATAGCTCTTTTAAAGTGATAAGTAGCTTTTATTAATTACCCAAGGACAACTGGTATATCCCAGGACTGTCCTAGGTTGAATAGTCAGCCTCGCTAGAGAAAGGGAGCAGAATAAATTAACTAATTTGCCCTGAATCACAAAACTAATAAATGGCAGCATGGTTTAAGATTTAAGGCCAGATCTGTTGGCCTCAAAAGCCCATGCTTAGAATGAGCCTCTGGTATCCTTCTAGAATCCTCCCTTGGTAGTTTGGTTAACATTCTAAGTTGGAAGCATTGGTCTCCAAATCGGCTGGCAGTACAATTCTCTATCAAGGACAAGAGACTCGGCCTGTCTCTGTTTCTAGAAAAGCCCTTCAAGGGAAGCAGAACAAACCCCAAGGCTGACAACATAGCCTCC